>JABAKD010000025.1:10544066-10569066 GCA_012845835.1 Undaria pinnatifida | reverse complement strand
ATAACACGGCCGGCGTATCCCAACGGAATCGACCCACAACCAAATCATCACCGTAACAGGCATGCTTCCACCGGGGTGACTGATCCTGACAGCACACCACCTCAATATCTACATCCATTAGAATGCCCACATTTCCCAACACGAAATTCTCCTATGTATTACTCGTACATACAAGCGTGAACGACACGTCCGTCCGTAGACGACAAGGACATACTGAATATCGGGCGGACTGCAAGTACTACTACACATTTCATCCCCCCTGCTTGTGTGTCCGCCTCGATAGCAGTCCAGACCTCTGGAATATTCATCCCTATCAAACAAAAATCGTCATTTACTTCACCAGCATATCTTATCTCTTTTTTGCTACATTAATCCCAACCCAACACAAACACATACCCCGCCCAACTATAATATAGACTTAATCTGTCATTGGGCAAATCCCAAACTACAAAGTGTAAACCCGAAATTCCTTCCCCAAATATGTCATCAATATCCCCCTCATAGAATCAGCCAGAAATAAAAAAACCCAAACGTGATTTCTCAATAGCCAAAAACCAAATCCCCGGGTCAAAAAAAAAGCAAGACATATTCAAACACTTCAAGCATCCGAATCTCAAATCCAAAAGTAAAATCAAAATGTGTAGCATACCACTCAACAGATAGGGTAAGCCTGGAACTCAAAAACAATCAGAGATCTCCCCCAGTATATCTCCGAAATTCATCTCACACATCCAATAATTATCTATTATCCCTTCCCAACACATCAATAAAATTACTTCAGGATCCCCCCAACTCCATCAACGAAATAACGAAACAGCCATCAATCACTCCGACAACCAGATACCAGGTTGGTATACAATTTGCGCATCCAAGTATCCTAATGGGCGTGTCATCAACGTATCTGCTCACCGAGGCTAGAGCCCTAGCCACGTGCAACTACAGAATAAACAATTGATTCACGAAAATCAGTAGTCAGCATTGACCACAATAATCAGTCGAACAACCATCACTTCCCAAACGTAATACTTGAACAAACATTAAAATTCACTGTTCATGAACACACAAAACGCCCTCCGGTCGCATTCTCACTGTCCCCCAACCGTGCAGACCTCGGACTATTCAATCGAACATGATCACGACCATGTGATCATGGGTCATGGGTTCATGGTTCAGATATCGAAAGGTTCTGTTGCGCGCAAGGCGTCTATATTATACAGAGGTCAACGGGAATAATCCAACAGTATCTATACGGTTACTTAATCAAAAATAGAATCGACATCATCCAATAACAAGGTTCATGCACTACCAGGTACGCCTCTACCAGCAACGGTGTGCTCTCTCAAAACACCCTCGCTGCCCCCCCGTCCGCCCCCCAATCAGCCGCGGCTAGGTCTAGATTCGGCTTTGCAGCGCGGCTCGGGTTGGCCCACCCGAAAGGAAGGGGGGGGCATACAGCAGATGTCGCCCCACAGAGGATTGACTCGGGAAGGGGACGCATGCTGCGGTAGAGGTACAGCGTTTATTTTCTGAGGCTCGTAACCTGAGGGAGTCTATACCTTACCCAAAAACTGATTTTTGAGTATACTGAAGATGAACCTCGATGAAAAGACTCACAGCCTAGGTAAAGAAAGATCAACTTTAAGCAAAACAATTACATTGCGACATTTTTGGGTTAAGGAGCTCCGTCACTCAGAAAATATTTCAGACGAATATACTACCTCTATCGTAGCACGCGTCAGAGCGGAAGAAAGACACAGCGCATTAGGCTGGTCTACTTGGAATGAACGCAACAGCGCGCGTTAAAACTATTGCGTTTCCTAGCCCTAGGTGGCCACATTAGCCGCTTGGCGCCGAGTACTAGCACAACCTCTCCCTACCAACGTGTTTTGAGAGCTAGGCATGGACTAAACCACAGCGGAACTGGTTGGACAAAATGTGGCTTGATTCCGGAGTGGGGGAGTTATATCTTTGCTAAGTTTATGGACCATGAAAGAGTTGAAGGCGATGCCCTAATACGTTGATTGAATTTGACGCTTCTGCGTTTGAGCTCGCATTAGTCTAGATGGAATGATGCATATATGAAGCCACTTTAGAAAAAAGGCAGCGAGCAGGGGAGCAGATTGGAATGCTATTGCTCGTACGGATTTTTCCAGTTATAGCATCTTATTGCAGCTTGGTTTGACTATGGAGATGAAGAAAGACGGATTAATTGAAACGCCAAGATATACGGCATATCGATAAAAATTTCTGGGGAGGAATGTTTGGAAAAATTGATATAGAGTAGTGGAGTTGAGCTTAGTCTTGATTCCAATATGGAATCCTCCAAGTCAAGGTTGGATACATATTGACTGGAAGTATGAGACGGAATGTGATGTCATCACTGAATGGAGGACCATTAGCTTGGTTTGGAGTAATGTACTTGTGGTTTGCAGTAGAGTCATCTGATAGTATTATAAGATAGTAGCATAACGTGCATTCCGTTAAGTGTATTTCCTTGAGATTGATGTATAGGATACTGTTGGAAACGGCATTCCATTGCAGCGGCAAATAATTAGATGGGAAATGTTGTCTGGGTTTGCGTTTGGTGATCATTGGGTTTGAACCATCGTGTGATATTATGAGTGCGTACAATGATTTTCTGTAATTTTGGGGTATTCATACAGGATGGCTTAAGCACAGGAAGCATGACAGTATTGCAAGCAGGGAGAGTGAAGGATAATGTGGATCTAACGGTTACTTGCAACAATGTCATGTAGATGTATAACTGAATATGATCTACGGAAATGGTTGATGACGAGGAGTTCATAGTATGTTTGGGATGCCTGGTGTTTCCAGTCTTTCATATTGGATGAGTTGTGATAAACCGGGCCAGTGTGATTGTTGCAGTGCGTGTTGTGTGCGTGTACGAGGATTGTACGGTAATGAATACAAAGTACGTTTCTATGTACATGTTCTTCCGCCTCATCTGATGGTCTTCTCTGGCTGCCTTCTGCATACCGCATTTCCCAAGCTGACCGGTGCTGAGATCATCCCCTCATGCAAGCATAATAGATCGATCTAGTGCTGGGGTGATGAGCCTTGTGAGGCCCATTGCAAGACGCCGTGGGGACGGTATCAGGCGGAGGAGGAAAGCAGAGAACCAAGGGAGAAGACATAGAAGAAGAGTTGTATTAAAGAGAAGATCAAAAAGTGTGCTTGAATCAAAAACTCTAAAGAATCAAAAGGAAATCACAGCGGGCGTATCCCATCGGAATCGATCCACAACCAAACCATCAACGTAACAGCGGTGACTGATCCTGACAGCATACCACCTTAATATCTACATCCAATGGAATGCCCCGATTTTCCAATACGAAACTCTCCTATAACTCGTACATGCATGCGTGAACCACACGTCCGTCCGTAGACTACATGGACATACTGTATATCAGGCAAACTGCAAGTACTCGATCGGTCACAGGGTACCATACATGGCACAAATGATTGTAGCTGGTATACAAATGCATGCACATGACCCGATTATATGCGAATGTACATATAAAGGATGAGTTTGGGGTCGGTTGGGAGTTTGTTTCGTCTCGGCCACAGTGTAGTATGCTCGAAATTGGAATCGTTCGGTCCAATCGCTTCGTTCGAGAACTGGCATTAGGGAGCGGCTCTAACGCCCCTCGCGCTGCCTTCTCCGTTCAGCACTCCAACGTGAACGCAGATGGGTGCTGAGCGAGACAAGCTAGAAGCGCGTCAATTTTAGCATCTTGAACGGCACTTTCCATTTAGACTCTTGATCTTTATGTATGAAGAGGTTAACAAAGTATAACTTGGCATGACATAATTTCAAATAGGCGTCATATTTTGTCCCAAAACAATTAGTATTTACCGTAAAAAATATCCCCATGGTTCCGCGGTAGGTATCGTAGTGTAGTGCATTCATTTACTTGATTTTGTTAGGTACACGTACGTACATGGATGGACACGTGTGGCAACACCGCATGCATGACTTAAACGAGGAGGATAGTGATTACGACTACTGCGCCAGAAAAAGCCCCACAGCGGCATTACGAGTGGCTGCGTCCCCGGCCTCGAGGGTGGTAGGTCGGGCGCATCGACATTGTTTGTACTCGTGCAAGGAATATAGGTACGAGTATGAACACACGCACTGACTGATGCTCTATTTCACACACGCGTTTTGTCTGACTTATAGCATGGATGGGGAGGGTGTACCCAGAAACAGGGAATAGCATTTTGTCATAAAAAACAAGGGAAAAACAGTCCCCGTTGTTAAACTGCGCCACGCGAAAGTCGTAGTATGTAGTAGTATGGACGGTATCCACATAGGAAACCAGTTGCATGCATTCGTCCCGTTATCGCATCGGCGGGTGTTTTTTTTTTCTCTAGAAGGCTCTACGGAGAAGTTTAGTAGGCGTGGAAGGAGTTCTTTGTTGATGCTGTGGTGCAAGTCTCCGTTGTTGTTGCTGTTTTGGTCGTTTGTCGCGGTAAACTGGAGAAAAAGCGGTCGTGTTGGTACCTGACTGACAAATAATTTTGCGTTGCTTCCTACTTGATGACGTGCTCCTTGCTGCTCATTGCCGATTGGTCATGTCTAGTGAGTTATATAGAGCGGGTTGCCCCGGTGGTCTGTCTAGTGTTTACGTTCGAATACCACTAGCGTTGGCCTTTCTGGGAATTCGGTTACCACCGTTCGTGCGTTGTGAGATTTTTGCTATATTTGCAGAAATGAAAAATTTGGACCAACTAACTGAGCTGATAACCCCTAGCGGCGTGGGTAGGAACAATGAGACGCGAATCGACGTGGAAAGAACATGCTGAATTGTTTCCGCGATAAATATAAAGGTTTGTACCGTAGTGGGGTGGAGGCAGGAGGGGCCTGCTATGTGACCCCTGATCTGAGTAGTTCTCTACTACTACTGGGAGGGAGGAGGAGAGTAGTGCAAGAAAAATTTATTGAGATTAAAACAAAACTGAAACAAAATCGAGAACAGCTTGTGAGACAAGCTACACCAACAAGCAATTTATTACAAAAGTACAGGAGTGTGGGTACTCCGATACCGATTCACCCTCTGTGACAAGCCTAAGCAGGGGCTCATTGCTGTTGTCTGTTGTACAGGCAATATATGGTTGTTAGCAGGCCGGGACATACATGGCGAATTGAACGCTTTTCTTGGGTCCCGAATAGCTTTATCTTTGACGCTCTGGGTACCATCTGTATAGATTCATCGTGAGTCCGAGCGGTTTGTACGAATTGCGGTGAATGGCGATTTCTTGCCGTACTCGAGTAGAACGCAAGAAAACCGGCGAAAATATGAGCGACCTTATGTTTTTACTCAAAAACCGAATGAAAAAGGGAACATCAGCAATTTGTTTCGGTGTCGCAAAAGCAACAAAGTGGTGACTATAGTATACCATTATTACTTGACCATCACGCGAGTCAAATACGCATTGTTTTGACCTCATTGCAGGCAGGTTTCCATTGTTAGTAAGCCCGAGTTGTGCTAAGTCTATTTAAGTTCCATTTATGAAACATTACAATATGTCGTTTTCCTTTGAACACCTCAATTTTGTTTGAAATTGTGGTATATCCGGGGAGCCCTGTCCTGGTTACAAATCGCTCTAATTCGTCAGTTAAACTTGCTTTGGGTGCTCTTGTTGCTCTCTAAGTGCTTCTCTCATCTTAATTTTGAGCGTGCGTGCTCAGTACGCCAACCTGAAATAGGTTCAAAATGACCTTTCTGTGCGACCTATCATGCAAATATCTGGTCGAATTCCGTTCGCATTGCAAATAAATGTTTGCCGTATACGGAAATATGCGCGAAAACCCGAGACGGTCGAACTAATTGAGAGCTTATAGTTGGGTCAAAGCCTACCAGCCAATTACGAATGAGCCAATGCGGTCGGGGTTGACGGGCCGTGCGGGAAGGTATTGACCCGGGAGGTCGTCGTTATAGTTCCCGCGTTGTTGGAGCTGTATATATATTCGGAGGATTTCTGAACCGGGGATGGGGCCCTATTTCCCCCGTGTGCAACAAAACTGGTTGGTGAGCCTCTATCATCCTTCTAGGGTGTGGCAGCGCCGTGGAGCTCGAACCAATCAGCGATTTTAGCCAACGGAGGTTGAGCTTCCACACCGTGAGGGGCGGTGATGACCCGAGATAACGCGGTTTTATTTCCCGGGTTGTCTACCTTCTAGAGCTTTGGACCGGGGATGGGACTCTACCGTCCCTGGGTTGAGCTGATCCAAATTTGCGACTCCCAACCAATTAGAGATCGGCCGGTCGGTAGTCTTGGGGATTATTTCCACATATATATATCAATCCCAGTGATATTCCTGTTCCGCTCCCGGGTTGACGGAGTTGTATATGTAGTCTATGTGTGGATAGATTATGATCATGGGATGGGTCCCTATCGTCCCCAGATGCCGATTACTTGTTATACGATCCCCGGTCAGAGCGATCGGCGATCGGACAAAAACGCCACAACAGGTAATATATATAGTCATTGTTTTATCTTTTTATTCGGTCGATATGTTTTTTCGTCTCGGCCTCAGTATGCGATCCAAAGAAATGTAATTATCGGTCAAATCGCTTCGTTCGAGCGCCGTTTTGGGGATGCAGCTCAAACGCCCCTCACCCTGCCGTACCCGTTCCGCACGTGGCCGGGATCGGGTACGTGGGCTGAACGAGACAAGCAAGAAGTAAGTGCGCAAATTTTTTGCATTTTGGACGGTATACGCCCGAGCTATTCTTTTATATTGGCAAATGCGGAGCTTGAACGAAAACCATCCTTATGGGAAAACATGTATGTTCCAACTTGTTCGCATCATTTCCATATGCGCTTTTATTTCGTCCCCCACTACCCTTTTTTCATGGTCACACCTCAAGCATATGGCCTTTTGTCGTACGACTGCTGTGTCGTCGCTTTTCGATATCGGATTTCAAGGTCAAATACCTTTGTTCGAGCATTCGTTGTCTTCGAGGGGGGGCGTTTATTTCCCGACGACATCATTGCACCCAGTGTCCGTGCTGATTCTTCATCCTAGAGAGATAGAAGTTATCATGTGATCAAAGGCTGTGAAACAAAGTAAACCAAACAAATACAATAAATCAAGGTATAAACACAAGGAAGTGAATTTCTAGCGTACCGGGTACGAGAACACAACGAAACAGGCCAGACCATGAAAAAAAAAAAAAAAAAACGCAATGAACGGAGTCGCGTTTAAAATTTGCAGTACGAGAATCAATGTTTTGTCGGTATTTTTTTCGCCGCTCTAAAGTTTCCTCTAATAAAGTCTATTGGTCCACGATGCACGATCCATTTTTCAGGATCGCCAAATATATATCCCACAAAAATTACACGTTTAGTTATCCCCACAAACGAAACGTGGAGGATGCACTTCTAAAGGTAGGTGTGATCATCAAGGTAATAATGTTTCAAACGCTTTGTTGTATGGTTGCAAGAATTGCACTGGACACTGAGTGTTATTGTTGCTGGTCAATGGATCATGTGCGCCTGCAAAAAATTGATGACAGTATACCAAAATATATATTATAAAAAATTAAAATACACTCCAGCAGATGTGAGATCAAATATTTTGTCGAAACTCATATTTGCCAGCTGTGTGTGATACTCTGATCGCGCGGATTACGGGTTGTGTGTCTTCATTAAGGATATAGGTCGGCGACTCCCCTTGCAAGTACAATATGTAGCTTATCAGGGTCAACAGGTTGATGTTAGGCAGTGTGTCCGCGGAAACTATAAAACCCGTTTCTAGGGGGACAAAATCTGACAGCTGTGGAATGAAATGCACAGTTTATCAAGTGAATACTGTAAGTCGAATAACAGGTGAGGGGAGGGCGGAGTTATGAACGACGTGGGGGCCTGATTTTGGTCTAAAAGGGGGCGGGAGGGGGGGAGGGGGGGGGGGAGGGGACAGGTGGGGCAGCTCAATTTGTGCGTGGAAACTATAAATCCTTCTTGTGGGGAAGGTGGGGGGAAATGTGCCGGGGGGGGGGGGGGGAGGGCTTCAGGTCGCATTGATGTAGGGGTTTGCTATACGCGTGGTGCTAGGTCTAGGCGATGGTGCGGTGGTGGGGAAGGAGGGGGCATTAAGGGCGGAGGTGGGTGGGAATTGCAGCAGCGGCATGGATGGGTCTAAAACGATAACGAGGCGGTATCCAGGGCGTGGAAGTGTTTACTACTTTAGCGGATTTCGATATTTGGTGGGGCGGTTAAGCAAGAGAAAGCGAAGAGAAGAAAAAAAATATTATTAATGGCGGGGGGTGGCGGGGGGGGGAAGGTTTCCAAGAGGTTTAGGTCACATGTAATATTTAAATACACTCCAGCTATGAGATCAAGGATTTAGTCGACACTGATCTTCGCAACATTTTGTGTGATCCTCCGATCGCGCGTATTAATCATACATGTAGGGGCTTGCTTTACGCGCGGTGCTGGGTCTAGGCGATCGTGCGGGGTGTGGGGAAGGAGGGGGCGTTGGAGGGGGGCAGGGGGGATGAATGAAAGCTACGCCATGGATAGCTATTAATATACTAGTATAGACGTGATACCAATTGCTTAGAAGTGTTTATTACTCTGGCCTGTTTATATTACTCTGGATGATATTGATTGTAAGTGGGGCGTTTGAACGAACTGGGCGGGGAACGAAAAGGGGTGCGGGGGGCGGAGGGAGGAGATGTCTTGGAGCTACAGCATGGATGGCTAGATGGCTAATGAGATGATATCAGCTGGCTGGTGGTGTTTACTACTCTGGTAGATTTTGATTTTAGGTGCGGCGTTTGAACAAGAGGGATCGGGGGGGGGGGGGGGGGGGGAGGGGGGCGAGCATTTCAGTATGTGCGCGGAGACTATAAACCCTTATAGGGGGCGAATGTGACGGTTGCAGCAATGAGACCCCTTTTTTATCACCCGCTGGTAATGTTTAATATTATTGTAGAAGGTTTGATGTGACATGTAGTATGCAACCCAGTTCTTAGGTGTAGTAAACAACGCGTTAAAAGCTTCATATTTTGTTATTGTACATGGATCGAAAGATGGAATATATCAATCGATAGATAAAATCATGTAGATACCATTTTTTTCTGACATCGCTAATTATAAGAAGGAGATACATATTGCCAAATACAACAGGCAAGGTGATGTGGTCATGCAATGTCACCGCCATTGAGAACGAAAGGGGGAAATGCGAATCGTTATGGTTTTGAAAGAAACGCTTAGTGTACACGCGCTCAATTACGTTACTTCGTTAGTCATACTTCGCTTGGCATAGGTTTGAAGGCGATCATGCGGACGGTATGTACGGAATACCTTACGTAATAAGTTGGTAGTGAGGTTTACCGCAATTTTAAGATATCTGTCTGTACCTCCTTTTCACGTTATTGTTGTCTCACATACACAATTTTCTGCCCATGATTTTGGCAGTGCCGATGTGGGGCTCTGAGGTCGCCAACTCTAAGACAGAGATACATATTTTGAATACACTAAAGCGAGGTGACGTGGGCATGCGATGTCACCACTATTTATCGCGAGGGTGACTTTACTTTGTCAGGCATGTGCTACTGCGTTTGGTAGAGGTTGTCAGGCGATCATGCAAACGGCCGGAGGCACGAAATACCCTGCGTAATAGGTCGGTAGTGTGGTCTACCGCAGTGTAAAAACATAGCTGCCTGTACTTTTTTTTCACATTGGTATTATCTAGTGTACGATTATATGCCCCGTTTTCTCCCCACTGACGTCGAAGATGTTGTGGTCCTGTAGATGTCGCGTCCATGTCTGGTGCTCTTGTTAGTGGTGTTCATGAAAACATGCCCTAGCGTGTAGTAGATGATCGCTGAGTGGTGTTCCTTTCCTTTACATCAAGCCAGGTAGTATATGTCAACGCAACCGCTTGCTTGAAAACGACAAATAAAATTCCGCACACAACTGACACAGAGAAGACGCGGCCCGAAGATTGTTCAGTACACCGACGGTCAGGAACAGGTTTTCGAGCAGCGCACTTGATCTTTACTACCGCTTCTCACACCACCCGAGACACTACGGGCATGCGTTGGACCCAGTTCGCTGATGCCCAAAACCAATTTCAAAGGAGGTGATGTGGTGGGCGAATGCTATAATGATTCGTGCTGCTGCGATTACCCAGTCTCTCGTTCTGTTTGTTCTTGCGTTTCTCATGAACCTGTCATTCGGCAACGAGCAGTTGTGACGCATTTTAGGTTTTTGGATAGACTTTATGTAAACTTTTGTGATGTTCCTGACTCGTAGGGACCTCTATTGGGAACCCAGGGTATACGGGTTCCATCTTTTGACTGGGTTTTGTATGTGAACGTATATATGGTTTTAGTGTGTGGGCATTCTTGGTTGATGTTCTAGACTTCGTTATCGTGTTGTTTCAGAGTGGTGTTTCCGAATACATACTATTATGTGTCCGCGTGGTTGTTTTAGTTGATGTTCTAGCCTTCGTTATCGTGTTGTTTCAGAGAGGTGTTTTTGAACACGTATTATTTTGTGTTTGCGTGGTTGTTGCTATACGTGTATGTTTTGGGTGATGTTCTAGACTTCGTTATTGTGCTACACTATATGTTCTGGTTGATGTTCTAGGCTTCGTTATCGTGTTGTTTCAGGGTGGTGTTTTTGAACACGTATTATTTTGTGTTCGCGTGGTTGTTGTTACACGTGTATGTCTTTGTTGATGTTCTAGACTTCGTTATCGTGTTGTTTCAGAGTGGTGTTTTCAAATACATATTAGTTTGCAGTGGTTGGTTGGAGTTGGCCTGTTGTGCATATCCGCGAAACGCATCGATGTACGCCGAGAAACCTGCTTCGGGGGGCTAAAAACGAAGTTGCGGGGGACGTTTGGGAATTTCAACGTTCCCCCTGGCGGATTTTGTCAATATATATAGGGAACTTGTTGGAAATGTCATGTCGTATTCACCAGGAAAATCACCGAAGATATAGAGTAATAGGCATATTCTTGACAATATCTCCTTTGCGCCACAGCAATCGACAATATAGCAGTATCATAAGAAATAGGGGTCTTCTGCGCAAATATCTCATGGTATTTATCACCAGCATACGCCAATCAGACGCAAGACAAACAGGAAAAAAATCTTAGTTCAGTGCTATCGCTTATTACTAATATTTCATCGACCATACGAGAGTGGTCTACAGCAACAAGTAGTCAGCGTTACTATAATAGCATTCGAGGAATATTGACGAGAGCAGCGACACCGTGTTTCACGCCTGGAATACCGTCAGCGAGTCTCACCATGATCACTATTAATAGACTATACACACAGACACAGTCGCATTCTGCGATCCTCGGATCTAGATATTATTAAAAACGAAAATACACTCAAGCTGTGAGATCGGAGATTTTGTCGAAACTCATTTTTGCAAGCTGTGTGTGATACTCTTATGGTATCATGCATGTAGTAGCAGAAGCTGGATCAGTGCGCGCCTGTTAGTTGCTACGTACTCGTAGAGAACATGCAGCAAACATTTATCCATCCCTCTGTTGGACCTGGATGCCTGGTTGAGTCGAAACGTCAAGAAACGCACTCGAAACGTCTCTTCGTGGCCAGACTAGATGGTCGGTCTGCCTGGGCTCGGACTTATCCGATCGATATATAGACTAAATGAAGCTCGGAATCGGATTCACGCAAAAAACGGAGAAACGGGGAGCAAACGACAGGAGAAGTAGTCCACCGTTAGTCTATATCAATCTCTTGGAATTACTTTATGTTCTACACGATTAGACTATGTGCTGTGTGGTAACCGCATTTACTTTCTATCGAATATTGAATCGAACGTGTCGAAGTGCTGCCCTGACCATGGGTGCCGGCGACTGCCGGCAACCATTCGGAGCCCTTGTACATACTCTAAATAATTATTTACGTCTAATAATCGAGCCTGAAATTATCTGCCAAATCCTTAGTGCAGTGCTATCGCGTACTACGAATACTCTTACCTGCCAGACAACAACAAGTAGCAGCTTGACAATAGCATTCGATCAATTGAATGACGCAGGCAGCGACACCGTGTTTCACGCTTTGAATACCGTCAGCAAGTCTCTCCACGATGAGACTATACACACAAAGACAGTCGGTCCGCGATCCTCGGATCTAGACCCTATCATGCATGGTGTATCAGAGCTGGCTCAGTGCGCGCCTCTCAGTGGCTACGTAGAGAACATGCACCCCCCCCCCTGCTGGCCCTAGATGCTTGGTTGAGCCAAAACATCAAGAAACACACTCAAAACGTCTCTTCGTGCCAGACCAGAGGGTCAGTCTGCGTGGACTCGGATATATCCGATCGAGATATGATGAAGCTCGGAATCGGATTCACGCAAGAAACAGAAGAAAATGTAAGTACAGTATCCTAGGTGGATCTCTTGGCATTACTTTACGTTCAATACGCGTAGGCTATACGTTGTGTTGAAACGGTTTTTACCCTCCACCGAGTATTGAATCGAACAAGTCGAGTTGCTGCCCTGCCCTACCCCGAGCATGGGTGCCGGTGAAGGCCGGCTCCCGTACCGATGGATCAAAGCTCGCGTACACCTTAAGAGCCCCCCGTCGACCTCCTGCTGCAAGAGAACTCGAGAACGAAGCAGGTGTGTGACGCAACGGGTGCTTGCCATTTCTGAGGTCGGATCCTTGCAAGGTGAATACGAGGGGCCTATGACGATGTCGAGTCGGGCCACATGTGTGTAATAGACATGAACGCATTTTTCAAGAAAATAATAGACTATGTAGTTCACGTTTCGAAGATTTCACGCGAACATTTGAAATACTGAAAACTGTAGGTTCGACTGGCTGAGTAGCCAATACTGTACTATCGATAACCGTTTCGATTAGAGTTTCGGGCCTTTTTTTTGGAAACGGACAACGTCACTGGTGCAGAATCGATGTTGCAGCAGCAAATGTGCGACGGATAAATACCGGGACTGGCCTGTGGTGCGAGGAGCCAAGCTTACTTCTGAGAGTCTTCATTCAAAATCAGGAACTCACCAGTCCGAAAACAAACTGGCTAATTTAATGCTGCGAAACACGATCAATCCCGCAGAAATGCTATTTGGTCTCTTGCACGTCCACCGCACAGGAACCAATGGGTAGTTCCACCAACGATGATCACACCAATACCCAAAGCGAGGCCCGTGGCTTGTAGTTATTACAGGTTGTTTATCGTCTTGGAAGCGCAACAGCAATTAAGCGCGCCGTGTATGCCACATAAATGCAGGACTGCTGAAACATATATTGCCCAAAGTGACGCTGATAGTAGAACAAACCAGGCCGTAGGAACACAGACAAACATTCATATATAGGCCCGATTCCTTTCAGAACAACGAAAGCTTCCAAGACAATGCTAAAGTAATCCTAACCGCCGTGGCAGGTTGAGCGGCACGGTCTAAAACAATTGGGAATACCAATACCAAAGATAATGACCGTGACGCCCAACAATCTGTTCGCTGTTTTAAAAGCATATTTCCAGCGACAAACGTGAGCAGCTTTGGGGATTACGTCCGAACAAACCCAACCGCTGACTCCGCCATACGTAGTGCTACACTTACAGCACTCCGCTGAGAAACATCATATCATACATCCCACAATACACACCTAAGATGAAACGCGCAGTCTGTCCATGGTCAAACATACGTATGGCAAATGCCCCCCTGAGCAACAAACGCTTACTCCCGGTTATTAAAAAAAGTTTGCATACAAGTTCAAACGTACACACCAATCGATGTGTCCAACCCCTCCCCTCTATGGTAGATAGCTATGATTTCAAACCGCAACCCTCACTGTTGACGGCGGCGTTGTCCAGAACAAGGCAACGTATCGGTGAAAGCGTGACGCAGCCCCCGTTTCGCGTATCGGGGCTTATCAAGCGCAACTATCCCCGCCGAAGATCAACCAAAAAACATCTCAACCTTAACCACGGAACACCCATGGAAGAGAGCCCTTGCTTGAGGAACGGCATTCGTCAGGACAGCAGAACATAGGTTCGCCATATAAACCTCGAGGCGACCCCGACCCACCCCAAGCTTCTGGGTGTGACCGCAGTCGAAGCGAACGACACGCACGAAACTGTCCTCTCCTTGACGGGGTGGCACCACTGTTACCTGATGGAGGTGATGCCAGTGGTTCGACAAACACTACACCCGAGCACTATCCTACGACAACATACTGGTATATATATCTCGGCAGACGAGGGCAGTTACGCCCAACGCAATACATTACATGCTCGAACCATCGAGTCAACCGTGATTGTCTGAAGGCTGCCATAATCTATTTAACAGTTGCGGACACATATATGCCGACTTGTGTGCGCGCATTGTAGTACACGGTGTTGCTACCAAAGACTCGACGTGCTTTGCATACCGCGCTCGCTCGGAGCGACCACTGCCAAAATATCAATAACAACTTCCTGTACAAACCAAACGGAACATCCTTCCACTGCTCCACCCGGCCCCGCCCCCGATACGTGTATATTACATTCAGAAGACTACAGGTGATTTGGAATCCCAAAGCTAATATTGCGTTCGAAGAGACTTCACAAGCACAAATGATACTGATGGGTTCCTGCCGAACGCCTCCGTCCTCAAGCTTTCTTCTATAAAACAGTATGATGTTCACAGGAACAATACACCAAGACGGTCAACGATGAGCTGCACATAATCTCTCAGAGCTCTTTCACTTTTTCTAGTGCATGCGAGGGCGGTTGTTCGCTCATCGGCGTGTATACAGACAGCAACCATATATGACTAGTCAACAGATAACCACTACACCGCTGATGCATGGCGATGTACCGCCGTCATCTGTTAGAACAATATGTGGCGATAACTCGCGCGCATTTACCGGGAATCGTCTCTGCAATCAATCTACGACGGCAATTCAAGCCATCGACATGCTACAACGAAAGTTGGTGCCCCGTTTGGTTAGCACTGGTCAGCCCCCATGAACGCCTCTCCGCTGCACCTCTTGTTGTTCACGAAGAAAGACCCGTCTGTTTCGAGCCTGATCGTTTCGCCTTTCATGAGACGGAACTCGTAGGGCTCGTTCTCTGGGAACGCCACAGCCTCCTGAAAACGACAATAAACGAAAACCAGTCATGGGAGGGTCAGCATACACGTTTGTTACCGGTGTAAAGTGAATCACTTCAGCCTTCAACCTGGTATCAATACTCATTGCTGCAGTCGACCCTCCCCTGTTCGGTATTCGCTTTCATCGGCTTCATGGTTCAGGGAGAGAGGTGGAAATACGGTCCACACAAAGAGTGCCGTCCACGCGTGTTCAGCAAAATATTGCTCGTGATTATCAGAGTTGCATGTTTTCACCTGCTGCAGAATCCGCACGGCGACCGTCTCCCCTAGGGTCAACCCTTCCTGGCCGTCGATCCTCCAGTGAACGCCACACATTTGCCTGGAAATCATAGCACAGCAAGGCGCGAGCAAGAACAATGCAGGTCGTGGTTACGTTGACGTAAGAAGCACTGTACACACTGTTTTTTGCCGCATCTGGAGTTGTGCGACGTGGCCCAGGCGCAGTTAGACTATACAGGCGAATAGCATCCGTTCTTCGCACTAGTGCCCATGCATACTTTATCCGTGCTTGCTGTACCTGCCGAATGCGACGTTGACAGCCATTTTGTTGATTTCTCCCTCGTACGTCAAGCAATCTTTGCCGGTGTAGGGAAGAAGGTTCAGCCCTTCATCGTCGGGAAGCACGGGGTCATCGAAGCACGAAGCGCCCCTCTCCAGTCCAACAAGGGCCTGCGGTAAATGGTGATGATTCGGAGATGTTGTTGGGGAAATGTCAACCGGTGACTAATTAAAGAATTCCTACGTCATGTTGGTTTGGGCCCACGGTGAACGGTTGGTTAACCCCCTGGTCTGCTGTAGGTGTACGATGGCAGGAACTGACTAAGCTGTCGTGTAGCCACAAACAGACAAGATGTGTACTCTCCAGCAAGTTAACGTCGGAAAGTCGCAAAACGATTGACGTACGTTTGGATAGATTGCAGTGCATCCCAGAACTACCCTCGTGGTAAACACAACGAGCCTGGACCAAGAACGCGTTGGTCAGCAGTTCACGACCACGTTTACAACATAACAGAACATCGTGTTCGAAATACAAAGGGCTTGATCACACGGGTTGTGAGTACACGGCGATCTCAAGGTACTAGGCAACAGATTTGCCGAGAAAAAACACTCGAGAGGGTTGTCGTGAGAGGTTTCAGTGGAAACCGACATGTTTCTTAACCAACCCCTCCCATTTCATTGGCAATGAGCAAGGCCTTGAGGCGGAGATCCCTCAATGTGTTCGTCAAATATCTCTTATGGCTAGGTTCGACCATTGATAGTCACGTCCAAACACCACTCTGGCATGGAGGCCGTGGTTCTAGGTATCCGCGACCGTAATGCGTGTTATCTGCATCTCACCTTGAGCACCGTTGCGAAGGCGCCGTTCTGAACAGCGTGGCCAGATGGGTACGATGGGTGAGTTGGCGACCCCTCGTTGACAGCCTGTGACACCAAAGACAAGATTACAGAAATATTAAGACAGGTGTGCGCAAAGGTGCTAATCTGGTCAAGGTACCTACCCAGTAATTATTTGGACATATCCTTCACACGTACGTTACTAAATGGCACGCTCTACCGCTCCGCAAATACCAACGTTGGGAGCGAGAAGCGAGACTGCTAACGTGTTCGTGATTCGTAAGCGGTTTAGTGGAGGCGTCACTGTTGTTGTAATATTTATCTTCCTATCGTACAGTTGTCAAACACGATGCAACCGTTTCATCATGTAGCTGATCTGGCAAAATTTGCATGCGGGCATGTACGCATTTCTCATGTCTGGCAAGAAGCGTGAGTGCGAGAGGGGGGTCTACGCGCTTGCTTTTACCCTGAAAATACAACTTGAAAGGATGAATGGTGGAGACATTCGCCACCCCAAGCGCTTGCTGCAACTGATTGGCGTCGTGGTGAACAAGTTCGGCACAGTCACACCAAACCGGGCATATTCAACAGAGAGAAACGCGGGCGTATTTCCATCTCGCGGTGGTGCCTTTAGAAGAGCCGCACGAGTGGCCATGTGCATCTCAATCTGCCCGGCACCTATTTCACGTTATCTTTCTGATATCCTTATGGATACTTCTCACCATCGGCAGAAGGTAGGTGCGCCCGCGTCGTCCCCTCCTTCCGTTGATCTCTACATTCCGCTCCCGCACCCTCCTAAGCAACTCCCTGTTGTTGAGGAGCGACTCGTCGAATTCTACGTCAAGATCGCCGTAGATGACATTGTGGAGGGTTCCAGCGACGGCCTGTCACGCCCAACGATCCAACAACATCGGCAAAACGCGAATGAGTGGGAAGGCATTTAGCGGAAATGGGAACCGTTTAATCGATAATGAATCGCCTCGCCAACGTATATCAAACCCAGGGAAATCGTCAACCAATGGATGCTCGGTTGAAAGGGCTAGACAGTTGGAGGACTGACGCGAAACGCTGAACCAGTCCCGGTAGCCAACGCAAATCGTGTTTTGATATATACACACATTGCCGGGGGCCGATGTACGTCGTCAGACAGGTTCAGTTTGTTAGTGAAATCTCACCTCTGGGCGAGCAAACAGGTGCACGTTCCACTTCTGGTACCACGACGATCGCATGGCCAGCTCGGCGTTTCCGATGATCCTCATAACGTGAGACACACCGTAGTTGACGAAACCAACCTGGCGACCGCTCTCGTCGTACGGACCGTTGAAGCCAGGACGGCTGATGGCTCCTTCTTCGATAAGAATCAGTGCGGCTCGGTACGCCTCCCTGACAATCGAGAATATTGGTCACATGGTTAAACATTCATTGCGGTCCAACGAAGCACAGCAAAGCATTAACGTCCTGTTACTAAATGTCAGGCACAAGCGTGTGGGTATTCGTGAACTCTCAGTCACTTGCGCAAGTGAATGGAAATGACGCCTGGGGAGCGTTGGGTATCGCTTTTTTAATTATCATGTATTTGGAGATTTCTCGCCAGAGAGTGATGATGGTGTCTGCCGCGACATCTCGAACGACGACAAACACCCTTGAGGTAGAAAGACTATCCCGCAGCTCAGGAGTCGAAAATGCTGTCTGCAACTACGGTAGAGCACTCACGTATTGATGGTGTCGGTGACTACCAGCCTCGAAAGATCGCGGGAGTTGCGGATGTACCGCTTAACAGAGTCTTCCTCCTCTGGCGAGTCCGGCTTGCCTCCGTTCTGAGAAAATCGCGGGGGGAGCAAGAAAGCGTTCCAGGCTAAGGTGAGAGGACGACTAGGCGACACCAGATCGGGTACAATAGCACGGCCGACAGGGCATATCACCAGACGAAGGGCGCGCACTGCTGCCAATGCCGATCGTCACAATGCGCAAATATATATATTCCCAATTATATCCATCATCTTGTTGTTCACGGGGAAAATGCTTGCGATTCTGATGGAAAGAAAATAGCGGAAGGGTGCCGGCGTACGATATCTGATGCATGTTACACACCAAGCGCCAGGTGGCACCAATGATTGTTCGCTTGGTGAGGCCTAAATACGAAACGACAGTGTACTGGCGGTGCCCTACCATACGGCCGGTTCGATGTGCACCACGGATGCAGAGGCATAACGCAGGGACGAATCATGTTTTTGGGACAATTGTTTTGAAATCGCTCGGCTACGTCCCAACAACGACCAATCGAGTTAAGTGAAGGCCGATAACGGAACTAATCGATGTTCTAAGAATGGTGAATCGTCCGAACGTTGCCACCGGACGCTAATATGATCAGCTACATTGACAGAGCTGGAGGATTTCGTCCCTTCCCTTCCTCCCCTTCCATGTTCAGCTCCCGCGCCAACAAGTGTCGTCGGTGCACACGCCGTTCGTTTCCGGTCGTTTTGTATTTTATGTGCTGCCGCTAACCTGTATGCGAAGCCATTCGTCGTAGTCGACCATGTAGTCCACTCCGGACGCAAAGGTCGTCTGCTGAGGCGATACCGTGATGGAATCAATAGTGAAGTCCTTCACCAGTAGCTATTCCAGCGCAAATCCATGGGCAACGGGCATATTATCGGGGGAAAATGTTACTCAGGGCGTTACACCCGTGCGCCTGAAATCCAAATACATGACGAAAGAGGTTATTATCACAGTAGCCCATCGTGGACCAACAGCACGCGTTGTCAGGCATGGCTAATACCATAGGAAAATGAACGCTGGCGCCGATGCCCGCACCTTAGCCTTGGTGGTCCGTCGCGACGTCTTCCTTTTCGTGTGTCATATTCAACTCGTACGGTGAGTGAGATACGAACCGCCTTATGGAATCACAACAACTACCTCAACCAACGAAGCAACATAGTACTGGAACAAGCTATTCAGGGGTGACGGTAGGTCCGAACAAAGAGCCGCATTATGAACAGGCTGCTACACTGTACCTGGGAAATGAAGGGTCCTGTCTCGACACCGACTGCAGAAGACCGGAACAGTTGCGACTGCGGATCCGCTTTTCCATTTCTTCCGACGGCCACCCCGTTCATGTTGGCGAAACCCGGCATCGTGGCCAAGTTGTCTGTCGAAATCACGGAAGGTTCAAATCGTTACACCCCGACAACAATCGTCCTTGCTCAAGATGGTACAAACACGATTGTTAATCAAAGTAGCAACGTCTGAGAAACACGATATGTTAGCCTTGTCAAACGACTGGCAGAATACTTGGCAACAAGCGCCAACCATGGCTGCCGTACACCGCAGAGTAGCATTAACTACAGCCTAAATTGGGATTTCATCCAGATGCGCGGGAAGAGCAGGGACGAGAATGCAATCAGTACAGAATTCGGCTATCCGAGCCCACAATACACGAATAGTCGAGATTTACAATCAATCACAAGATCAACCTGCCGCCATTGGGTAGTGCTTCCTGACTCCTATGAGCTTCGTTACTGCACACACAAAATCTAAGGTGGTGGAGAACCTAGCGTGTAGGTAAATAGAACGCCTGGATAGATATGATTCGGGTTCTCACGAAAACCACACATACATCCTCTAGCTCATCTCAAGTCCCAAGGGGAAGGCTTCCCGGAACGAAGGAAAAGCTGGGAGTAAGACAGGACCGATCTCCGACATCCCAGTATACCGATACGACAACGCTAATCTAGTACTGGAGCTCCTATCTCCCATTAACATATCTGTATCATGAAGAAAGACAGTCAAGAGATAGCTTTTGCACTTTACGGCTTCGAAACTGGAATTCCGCATTGGTGACGAAAGTGCTGAGTTTTTGCCGTACAGCGAACTGTCGTCTGCTGTTGCACCATTCCGCCAATTGAATACAAAATGTAGTTGGGGTACCTGCTGCCGCCACGGTTGCCTCGTCTTGGCCGTACTTGGAGAACGGCACGTCCCTTGTCAAGGCCATCCAGTACAGCTCCGCCATTTGAGCGGCCTGAGGCGGAATCGTGAAGATACATTCGATCGACGGCACGGTCAGAAGGCATCCCACGAACCATGATACAACAACCATGAACCTAAACATTCTTGGGCTCCTCGCTGAAGAACCTCTATATCTCACACAGTTATACCTCTTTTGGCCAATACCCTGCCTCCTATTACTCCGGTCACCCTTTGACACCGCGGACAGTTCCATCGTCTATGTTTGCAGAAAGCACTATTGTAAACAACAAATTAGTTTGGCATTCCGAAGAATGTGGAGCAGCTCCACGATTGATCAGGCCCACCAGCCAACCAGCAAACACCGCTAGTCCTGGACGAGCCTGACCCATTGTGGGACACATTAGTGCCATGAGCGAAACGACAACCACACAAGTTGTACGTCTCGCGAGAAATAAAACGATACGCGAGTGATGGACGACGTCGGTTCAAGACACCCCACGAGATGCAAGTGGTAGGGTCCCACCAGAATACACTTCAGAAGCTAACAGCTACCGTGCTGAAACAATTCAACACCTACAACTTACCAGGTCCTCGGAGTTGATGGCCGAAGCACTAGGGATTGTCAAGGCAGAGCTGTCACGATATCCGACCGTTCATGGTAGCCAGGGCCGAAGGGCGAGAAGAAGCGACGGGAAAATGGAACATATTTCCGTACCATATTCGTTGCCAACCATGCATGTCGTCGGTGTCGTTGTACAGAGGAAGATGTCCGCGATGTGGCCAGCAAAGCCGCCACAGGTGCAGAGTTCGCCAGACCGTCGGATGGAATGAACCAGACGAGAACAGGCATGGTGCGAGCCAGCGAGCACGGATTGACAGGAAGAGTGACCGACGCGAGAGGATTGAAGGGACAGAAAACCGAGAGAAGCAAAACGCAAGATGGAGGAGGTAAGGCATTGGACACGATAACACAGCAGGTCAGTGCGGGCTGATGCCGTGTCCGCAAACCAAACGTCATCGCCGTCACAAGCTGCGTTGAATGCCTTGCAGGGGCTGCCTCGTCAAAGTACACACACCGAGAAACGAACATGACAGGCCTTGAGGCGGACCGCATCGTTTGTCGCACATTTACGAGGTCACTCTGCACGAAAACACTATGCCGAGCTACGTCTTAGCTACCGGTGCTGATGACCACCCTGTTCGGCGCCAATTATAGCTGGAGTCGCAACGTCTCTCGCTGTTTGTGCTTAGCAGCGAGAGGTTTGGGACAAATCGTGTTTACGCTCAGGGATCCTAAGTCACTAGTTTAGAGTTCCTTTTACATCAACTACAGGTAGGGTGTTTCTGCATTCACAGACGGCCTAATCCTGCTTAGAGGGTGCATGGTACCGACAACACAATAGTACCTGGCAGGTCCAGCCATACTGGTAGCGAGGCCTCCAAGAGGGTTGACCAGGAACCCATCCTCGTCTCCGGCCGGCACCTGCTCGCATGTGTCGAAGTCGCCTTCGGAAACACACTCGATCAGGGCGTCGAAGGCATCGCTGTCCACCTGGAGCGTGTCAGGTAGGAACGACCGCATCAAGAAATAGGATACACGGTGCGGAGAAATGACTCAATATTGGGGCTAGCTGGACAATCACATTCATTCGCGAAGTATATAACATATACGTCTGTAGAGCACATTCACTGTATGGTGTTGTACATATGTGGAGTGATCGCGAAAAAAGTAGGCAAAGGCAGTCAGAGATCTTTGGGTACACGCGTAAACCTCCTACCGCCGTTCGCCACACCTTGCACGTTGCTTCTTGGTACTGTGACTACTTGAGTAGAAGCTACAGTACGTAGGATGTCCCGGCCTGACACTTTCAACCTCGAAGCTGCGCAGGGTTACTCTTTCAATTTGCACGTCAGAAATATGTATCACAGGGGGGTTTACCTGTCCAAGGCTGTCGTGGGGCAGCGACTTGTGGAACGTGGCGGCGGAGGAGCGGTCTCCGTTGTTGACGTGTAGCGTCCCCTCGGACGCCGCAAACTCGGTCTCCGCCCAATCGGTCCGCTGGGTCAGCACGTTGGCAGCCCTCTCCTCAGGCTGTGCGACACACGTAAACGGACGTGATACCAGCGGGAACAATAGCCGTCAATTCTGAACAATACACGATCGAAGTCGTGCATGCCTGCAGCCGTCGCTACGGCGCAAAGAGAGGCTGTGGCGCGCGATGCCAGTTGATTTGACGGTGAGGTGCTAACGGGGGCATGCCGAGCAATGGTTTCGTTTTGTGTCACATTGATTACTGCCTACCAGGTATGGTCGAAAAACGTGATGATGTTTATCAAGGAGGTATTCACGAGCAATTTGACGGCCAGGTTTCGCTGTATTGTCAACAATTTGTACCAAGGAGCAAACGTGCGCCTAACGTGGTCAGGGTTGATGCTATTGAGGTAACCCGTTGAGACGGTATTCCAGCCGGAACCAAACCCTACAATCGCGTTGATAATAATATACACATCAATAGAGTATCGGTACCCACCGTTCCATTGACATCGAGGGCATCATCTGTTGCAGGACGATTACGCCTTTGAAGACGACGCGAGCCATTGCTGTCCAACGTGTTGGTCGAGAGTGATCCCGCCGCATCCACGCCTCCCGTTAGGCCGTTATCACTCCCATCTTGGCGTAAAGATTCCCCGTTGGAACCGGGAAACAGCCCCAGAGCGATTACGGCCATAGCACCGGCAGATCCTGCAAGACCCTTCATCGTGTGGCCTGATTTCTTCCTTGAGAAATACACTTCTTTCTTCCAGTTGCTACTGCCTGAGCGGAAAAGAGGCAACACCGGTGATGTTTAGCGATACGATTTGTCGTTTGCATGACGAGAGCTTGTCTCATCAGATTGTACACGAGCAACATTTATGGCTTTGTGCTCTTCTTAATCTATCCGCACGCTACCTATTTTACCGTACCGGATATTCTGCGAAGTTTTGGTTCGAACATCCGAAATGTATGAACTTTAACAATTCCATAACCCCCCCCCCCCCCCCCAACCAAGTACGTTGCGGCACACCGCAGCAGTGACCCGTTGACATGGCGTGGCTCGCACGGTCAATATCACACCTACAGTAGGCTGTGCCCCCGGAGGACCTCGTAGCGGTTCCTATCGCTTCATACCTAAAAACCGTGACCTACACATCGGGATAAAGCAATGTACACTCGTTCTCTACTATGCTTAACACCGCAATCCGTCGTCGACCGCTTCAGTTTGCCGAAGTACCCTCGAGGCTTGACCGCTAGGAAGCCAAGGAGATGTAGCGTATTTGTTCCTTAATTAAACGGTCGCCGCAAGTTTCAACTCTAACGTGCAGTAAAATGTACTTCGTCCGCCACAACACTTCACCGGAGGTTCTATGTCCAGCGGAATTTCTTGCATTACCTGCTCTCGAACACAAGACACGGTGTACCCGCATCCACCTTTTGGGTATCTTATACCAAAAAAGGGAAGTATTTGATTATTGAATAGCTCAAATTCTACGTCCACTCAGGTCCACTCACTCTATGCGACGTCGAAGGCAGGAAGTGAGTGCGCCCCGAAGGTCGATGTTCTCTTCTCGCGTGAAAACAGATAATTATTTGCGCTGGATGCAACTGGGCGGTGGTGACTGTGGAATGACAACGGTGGGCTCGAAACCACGTCGATGTCTCTATCCGTCCGCGGTGAGGGCCATGTGCCACACAAACGCATAAGAACAAGATATATTCTTGCAAACTTCCAGAGATGAAGCCGCAAAATATATATTTAATGCGCTCTGGTGCCTCGTCCACTTCGTGATTTCGGGTTCGAAACGTAGAAGAAAACGTAGAAATAAACCATGAATCACTCCGATGATGTCCACATGTTGTTCTCTTCATGATACGTTCGTACGCCTTAACCTCTTCGAAACTGAATCCACACTCTTGGGAACTAAATGCTGGGAATTTGCGAAGTATAAAAATTGCAGCTCGACCGAAATAAAGTGGTTGACTCGCTCAGATTTGTAGTGTGTGGTGTGTGTGTGTGTGTTCTTCACATTAAACCGTTCTTCTACTCGTCGACATCCAGCACACCCAGTGTCCGTACTGATTCTTCACCCTAGAAAGATCAGCTCTGTGGTCACAAGCCACGACACAGAGATAATGCATCGTAATGCATTCGACAACGCAATGTCATGCCCTAGTACTGGGTACGACAGGCACAACATACATACGTCAGCAACAGAAATACATTGGAAGAGAGAAATACGAAATAAACAAAAACAAAAACAAAAACAAAAATGGTACGTACGTATGAAGTTCGTGCGTTTATCATGACCTGTAGCCGGAGCGGACAGTATTCGTTCGGGGGTTCCGACTCGATGATAACTCGATAACTCCCGTGTCGATTGTCAGGGATACCGTGAACGGAAATTATTAGCAAACCACATCGGCTTTTGTTGTCGGCAAGAACATGAGACAGGTGGTTGCTTCCAATATCGTGCAGATATCGGCATGAATACGCACGCATATATATGGTATATTTCTGGGGTAGGTAC
>JABAKD010000025.1:10214066-10534066 GCA_012845835.1 Undaria pinnatifida | reverse complement strand
CCAGGTTTGCATTTCGAACCAGACGCACACCTGACAAGCATTCATCCCCTGGTATGACGTACTTCTGTAGTCTAGACTACATATATATTTTATTATATCAGGGAAAAGTATCACTCTACAGCGTTAGTGCTGGGGTGATCAGGCTCATGAGGTAGGCCGTGGCGACGAGATCCGGCGGACGAGTAGAACAGATAACCAAAGAAGAAGACGTAAAGACGATATATTTTATAGAAAATATGTAGAATTAAATGTGAACCAAAAACTATAAAGTGTAAAAAGTATAACACGGCCGGCGTATCCCATCGGAATCGACCCACAACCAAATCATCACCGTAACAGGCATGCTTCCACCGGGGTGACTGATCCTGACAGCACACCACCTCAATATCTACATCCATTTGAATGCCCACATTTCCCAACACGAAATTCTCCTATGTATTACTCGTACATACAAGCGTGAACGACACGTCCGTCCGTAGACGACAAGGACATACTGAAAATCGGGCGGACTGCAAGTAAGTACTATTAAAACTACACATTTCATCCCCCCTGCTTGTATGTCCGCCTCGATAGCAGTCCAGACCTCTGAAGTATTCATCCCTATCAAACAAAAATCGTCATTTACTTCACCAGCATATCGTGTCTCTATTTTGCTACATTAATTCCAACCCAACACAAACACAAACCCAACCCAACTGTAATATAGACTTAATCTGGCCTTACGCAAAATCCCAAACTACAAAGTGTAAGCCCGAAATTCCTTCCCCAAATATGTCATCAATATCCCCCTCATAGAATCAGCCAGAAATCAAAAACCCAAACGTGATTTCTCAATAATAGCCAATAACCAAATCCCCGGGGAAAAAAAAAGCAAGCCATACTCAAACACTTCAAGCATCCGAATCTCAAATCCAAAAGTAAAATCAAAATGTGTAGCATACCACTCAACAAATAGGGTAAGCCTGGAACTCAAATACAATCAGAGATCTCCCCCAGTATATCTCCGAAACTCATCTCACACATC
Source organism: Undaria pinnatifida (assembly GCA_012845835.1). NCBI lineage: Eukaryota > Phaeophyceae > Laminariales > Alariaceae > Undaria > Undaria pinnatifida. The sequence goes on along the minus strand of JABAKD010000025.1, from coordinate 10,533,042 downwards.
CAATAATTATCTATTATCCTTTCCCAACACATCAATAAAATTACTCCAGGATCCCCCCAACTCCATCAACGAAATAACGAAACAGCCATCAATCACTCCGACAACCAGATACCAGGTAGGTATACAATTTGCGCATCCAAGTATCCTAATGGGCGTGTCATCAACGTATCTGCTCACCGAGGCTAGAGCCCTAGCCACGTGCAACTACAGAATAAACAATTGATTCACGAAAATCAGTAGTCAGCATTGACCACAATAATCAGTCGAACAACCATGACTTCTCGAACGTAATACTTGAACAAACATCAAAATTCACTGATCATGAACACACAAAATACCCTCCGGTCGCATTCTCACTGTCCCCCAGCCGTGCAGACCTCCGACTATTCAATCGAACATGATCACGACCATGTGATCATGGGTCATGGGTTCATGGTTCAGAAATCGAAAGGTTCTGTTGCGCGCAAGGCGACCATATTATACAGAGGTCAACGGGAATAATCCAACAGTATCTATACGGTTACTTAATCGACAAAATAATCGACAGCATCCAATAACAAGGTTCATGCACTACCAGGTACGCCTCTACCAGCAACGGTGTGCTCTCTCAAAACACCCTCGCTGCCCCCCCGTCCGCCCCCCCATCAGCCGCGGCTAGGTCTAGATTCGGCTTTGCAGCGCGGCTCGGGTTGGCCCACCCGAAAGAGAGGGGGGGGCATACAGCAGATGTCGCCCCACAGAGGATTGACTCGGGAAGGGGACGCATGCTGCGGTAGAGGTACAGCGTTTACTTTCTGAGGCTCGTAACCTGAGGGAGTCTATACCTTACCCAAAAACTGATTTTTGAGTATACTGAAGATGAACCTCGATGAAAAGACTCACAGCCTAGGTAAAGAAAGATCAACTTCAAGCAAAACAATTACATTCCGACATTTTTGTGTTAACGATCTCCGTCACTCGGAAAATATTTTAGCCGAATATACTACCTCTATCGTAGCACGCGTCAGAGCGGAAGAAAGACACAGCGCATTAGGCTGGTCTACTTGGAATGAACACAACAGCGCGCGTTCAAACTATTTCGTTTCCTAGCCCTAGGTGGCCACATTAGCCGCTTGGCGCCGAGTACTGGCACAACCTCTGCCTACCAACGTGTTTTGAGAGCTAGGCATGGACTAAACCACAGCGGAACTGGTTGGACAAAATGTGGCTTGATTCCGGAGTGGGGGAGTTATATCTTTGCTAAGTTTATGGACCATGAAACAGTTGAAGGCGATGCCCTTATACGTTGATTGAATTTGACGCTTCTGCGTTTGAGCTCGGATTAGTCTAGATGGAATGATGCATATATGAAGCCACTTTAGAAAAAAGGCAGCGAGCAGGGGAGCAGATTGGAATGCTATTGCTCGTACGGATTTTTCCAGTTATAGCCTCTTATTGCAGCTTGGTTTGACTATGGAGATGAAGAAAGACGGATTAATTGAAACGCCAAGATATACGGCATATCGATAAAAATTTCTGGGGAGGAATGTTTGGAAAAATTGATATAGAGTAGTGGAGTTGAGCTTAGTCTTGATTCCAATATGGAATCCTCCAAGTCAAGGTTGGATGCATATTGATTGGAAGTATGAGACAGAATGTGATGTCATCCACGAAAGGAGGACCATTAGCTTGGTTTGGAGTAATGTACTTGTGGTTTGCAGTAGAGTCATCTGATAGTATTATAAGATAGTAGGATAACGTGCATTCCGTTAAGGGTATTTCCTTGAGATTGATGTATAGGATACTGTTGGAAACGGCATTCCATTGCAGCGGCAAATAATTAGATGGGAATTGTTGTCTGGGTTTGCGTTTGGTGATCATTGGGTTCGAACCATTGTGTGATATTATGAGTGCGTACAATGATTATCTGTAATTTTGGGGTATTCATACAGGATGGCTTAAGCACAGGAAGCATGACAGTATTGCAAGCAGGGAGAGTGAACGATAATGTGGATCCAACGGTTACTTGCAACAATGTCATGTAGATGTATAACTGAATATGATCTACGGAAATGGTTGATGACGAGGAGTTCATAGTATGTTTGGGATGCCTGGTGTTTCCAGTCTTTCATATTGGATGAGTTGTGCCAAACCGGGCCAGTGTGATTGTTGCAGTGCGTGTTGTGTGCGTGTACGAGGATTGTACGGTAATGAATACAAAATACGTTTTTATGTACATGTTCTTCCGCCTCATCTGATGGTCTTCTCTGGCTGCCTTCTGCATACCGCATTTCCCAAGCTGACCGGTGCTGAGATCATCCCCTCATGCAAGCATAATAGATCGATCTAGTGCTGGGGTGATCAGCCTTGTGAGGCCCATTGCAAGACGCCGTGGGGACGGTATCAGGCGGAGGAGGAAAGCAGAGAACCAAGGGAGAAGACGTAGAAGAAGAGTTGTATTAAAGAGAAGATCAAAAAGTGTGCTTGAATCAAAAACTCTAAAGAATCAAAAGGAAACCACAGCGGGCGTATCCCATCGGAATCGATCCACAACCAAACCATCAACGTAACAGCGGTGACTGATCCTGACAGCGTACCACCTTAATATCTACATCCTATGGAATGCCCCGATTTTCCAATACGAAACTCTCCTATAACTCGTACACGCATGCGTGAATCACACGTCCGTCCGTAGACTACATGGACATACTGTATATCAGGCAAACCTCAAGTACTTGATCGGTCACAGGGTACCATACATGGCACAAATGATTGTAGCTGGTATACAAATGCATGCATGACCCGATTATATGCGAATGTACATATATATGTAGGAAGAGTTTGGGGTCGGTTGGGAGTTTGTTTCGTCTCGGCCACAGTGTAGTATGCTCGAAATTGGAATCGTTCGGTCCAGTCGCTTCGTTCGAGAACTGACTTTAGGGAGCGGCTCTAACGCCCCTCGCGCTGCCTTCTCCGTTCAGCACTCCAACGTGAACGCAGATGGGTGCTGAGCGAGACAAGCTAGAAGCGCGTCAATTTTAGCATCTAGAACGGCACTTTCCATTTAGACTCTTGATCTTTATGTATGGAGAGGTTAACAAAGTATAACTTGGCATGACATAATTTCAAATAGGCGTCATATTTTGTCCCAAAACAATTAGTATTTACCGTAAAAAATATCCCCATGGTTCTGCGGTAGGTATCGTAGTGTAGTGCATTCATTTACTTGATTTCGTTAGGTACATGTACGTACATGGATGGACACGTGTGGCAACACCGCATGCATGACCTAAACGAAGAGGATAGTGATTACGACTACTGCGCCAGAAAAAGCCCCACAGCGGCATTACGAGTGGCTGCGTCCCCGGCCTCGAGGGTGGTAGTTCGGGCGCATCGACATTGTTTGTACTCGTGCAAGGAATATAGGTACGAGTATGAAAACACACACTGACTGATGCTCTATTTCACACACGCGTTTTGTCTGACTTATAGCATGGATGGAGAGGGTGTACCCAGAAACAGGGAATAGCATTTTGTCATAAAAAACAAGGGAAAAATAGTCCCCGTTGTTAAACTGCGCCACGCGAAAGTCGTAGTATGTAGTAGTATGGACGGTATCCACATAAGAAACCAGTTGCATGCATTCGTCCCGTTATCGCATCAACGGGTGTTTTTTTTTTTCTCTAGAAGGCTCTACGGAGAAGTTTAGTAGGCGTGGAAGGCGTTCTTTGTTGATGCTGTGGTGCAAGTCTCCGTTGTTGTTGCTGTTTTGGTCGTTTGTCGCGGTAAACTGGAGAAAAAGCGGTCGTGTTGGTACCTGACTGACAAATATTTTTGCGTTGCTTCCTACTTGATGACGTGCTCCTTGCTGCTTATTGCTGATTGGTCATGTCTAGTGAGTTATATAGAGCGGGTTGCCCCGGTGGTCTGTCTAGTGTTTACGTTGGAATACCACTAGCGTTGGCCTTTCTGGGAATTCGGTTACCACCGTTCGTTGCGTTGTGAGATTTTTGCTATATTTGCAGAAATGAAAAATTTGGACCAACTAACTGATAACCCCTAGCGGCGTGGGTGGGAACAATGAGACCCGAATCGACGTGGAAAGAACATGCTGTGAATTGTTTTCGCGATAAATATAAAGCTATGTACCGTAGTGGGGTGGAGGCAGGAGGGCCTGCTATGTGACCCCTGATCTGAGTAGTTCTCTACTACTGGGAGGGAGGGCGAGAGTAGTGCAAGAAAAAATTATTGACATTAAAACAAAACTGAAACAAAATCGAGAACAGCTTGTGAGACAAGCTACACCAACAAGCAATTTATTACAGAAGTACAGGAGTGTGGGTACTCCGATACCAATTCACCCTCTGTGACAAGCCTAAGCAGGGGCTCATTGCTGTTGTCTGTTGTACAGGCGATATATGGTTGTTAGCAGGCCGGGACATACATGGCGAATTGACCGCTTTTCTTGGGTCCCGAATGGCTTTATCTTTGACGCTCTGGGTACCATCTGTATAGATTCATCCTGAGGCCGAGCGGTTTGTACGAATTGCGGTGAATGGCGATTTCTTGCCGTACTCGAGTAGAAAGAACGCAAGAAAACCGGCGAGAATATGAGCGAGCTTATGTTTTTACTCAATAAGCGAATAAAAAAGGGAACATCAGCAATTTGTTTCGGTGCCGCAAAAGCAACAAAGTGGTGACTATAGTATACCATTATTACTCGACCATCACGCGAGTCACATACGCATTGTTTTGACCTCATTTCAGGCAGTTTTCCACGGTTAGTAAGCACGAGTTGTGCTAAGTCTATTTAAGTTACATTTATGAAACATTACAATATGTCGTTTTCCTTTGAACACGTCAATTTTGTTTGAAATTGTGGTATATCCGGGGAGCCCTGTCCTGGATACAAATCGCTCTGATTCGTCCATTAAACTTGCTTTGGGTGCTCTTGTTGTTGTTGCTCTCTAAGTGCTTCTCTCATCCTAATTTTGAGCGTGCGTGCTCAGTACGCCAACCTGAAATAGGTTCAAAATGACCTTTGTGTGCGACCTATCATGCAAATATCTGGTCGAATTCCGTTCGCATTGCAAATAAATGTTTGCCGTATACGGAAATATGCGCGAAAACCCGAGACGGTCGAACTAATTGAGAGCTTATTGTTGGGTCAAAGCCTACCAGCCAATTACGAATGAGCCGATCGGGTCGGGGTTGACAGGCCGTGCGGGAAGGTATCGACCCGGGAGGTCGTCGTTATAGTTCCCGCGTTGTTGGAGCTGTATATATTCGGAGGATTTCTGAACCGGGGATGGGGCCCTATTTCCCCCGTGTGCAACAAAACTGGTTGGTGAGCCTCTATCATCCTCCTAGGGTTTGGCGGCGCCGTGGAGCTCGAACCAATCAGCGATTTTAGCCAACGGAGTTGGAGCTTCCACACCGTGAGGGGCGGTGATGACCCGAGAGAACGCGGTTTTATTTACCGGGTTGTCTACCTTCTAGAGCTTTGGACCGGGGATGGGACTCTACCGTCCCTGGGTGGAGCTGATCCAAATTTGCGACTCCCAGCCAATTAGAGATCGGCTGGTCGGTAGTCTTGGGGATTATTTCCACATATATCAAACCCAGTGATATTCCTGTTCCGCTCCCGGGTTGACGGAGTTGTATATGTAGTCTATGTGTTGATAGATTATGATCATGGGATGGGTCCCTATCGTCCCCAGATGCCGATTACTTGTTATACGATCCCCGGTCAGAGCGATCAGCGATCGGACAAAAACGCCACAACAGGAAAAATATATAGTCATTGATTTATCTTTTTATTCGGTCGATATTTTTTTTCGTCTCGGCCTCAGTATGCGATCCAAAGAAATGTAATTATCGGTCAAATCGCTTCGTTCGAGCGCCGTTTTTGGGATGCAGCTCAAACGCCCCTCACTCTGCCGTACCCGTTCCGCACGTGGCCGGGATCGGGTACGTGGGCTGAACGAGACAAGCGAGAAGTAAGTGCGCAAAATTTTTGCATTTTGGGCGATATGCGCCCGAGCTTTTCTTGGATATTGGCAAATAAATGCGGAGCTTGAACGAAAAACATCCTTACAGGAAAACATGTATTTTCCAACTTGTTCGCATCATTTCCATATGCGCTTTTATTTCGTCCCCCACTACCCTTTTTTCATGGTCACACCTCAAGCATATGGCCTTTTGTCGTACGACTGCTGTGTCGTCGCTTTTCGATATCGGATTTCAAGGTCAAATACCTTTGTTCGAGCATTCGTTGTCTTCGAGGGGGGGCGTTTATTACCCGACGACATCATTGCACCCAGTGTCCGTGCTGATTCTTCATCCTAGAGAGATAGAAGTCATCATGTGATCAAAGGCTGTGAAACAAAGTAAACCAAAAAAATACAATAAATCAAGGTATAAACACAAGGAAGTGAATTGCTAGCGTACCGGGTACGAGAACACAACGAAACAGGCCAGACCATGAAAAAAAAAAAAAAAAAACGCAATGAACGGAGTCGCGTTTAAAATTTGCAGTACGAGAATCAATGTTTTGTCGGTATTTTTTTCGCCGCTCTAAAGTTTCCTCTAACAAAGTCTATTGGTCCACGATGCACGATCCATTTTTCAGGATCGCCAAATATATATCCCACAAAAATTACACGTTTAGTTATCCCCACAAACGAAACGTGGAGGATGCACTTCTAAAGGTAGGTGTGATCATCAATGTAATAATGTGTTAAACGCTTTGTTGTATGGTTGCAAGAATTGCGCTGGACACTGAGTGTTATTGTTGCTGGTCAATGGATCATGTGCGCCTGCAATAAATTGATGACAGTATAATAAAATATATATTATAAATAATAAAAATACACTCCAGCAGATGTGAGATCAAATATTTTGTCGAAACTCATCTTTGCAAGCTGTGTGTGATACTCTGATCGCGCGGATTACGGGTTGTGTGTCTTCATTAAGGATATAGGTCGGCGACTCCCCTTGCAAGTACAATATATATGTAGCTTATCAGGGTCAACAGGTTGATGTTAGGCAGTGTGTCCGCGGAAACTATAAAACCCGTTTCTAGGGGGACAAAATCTGACAGCTGTGGAATGAAATGCACAGTTTATCAAGTGAATACTGTAAGTCGAATAACAGGTGAAGGAAGGGCGGAGTCATGAACGACGTGGGGGCCTGATTTTGGTCTAAAAGGGGGCGGGAGGGGGGGGAGGGGGGGGGGGGAGGGGACGGGTGGGGCAGCTCAATTTGTGCGTGGAAACTAAAAATCCTTCTTGTGGGGAAGGGGGGGGGAAATGTGCCGGGGGGGGGGGGGGGGGGGCTGGGCTTTAGGTCGCATAGATGTAGGGGTTTGCTATACGCGTGGTGCTAGGTCCAAGCGATGGTGCGGGTGGTGGGGAAGGAGGGGGCGTTGGGGGCGGGGGTGGGTGGGAATTGCAGCAGCCGCATGGACGACTCTAAAACGATAACGAGGCGGTATCCAGGGCGTGGAAGTGTTTATTACTCTGGCGGATTTCGATATTATGTGGGGCGTTTGAGCAAGAGAAAGCGAGGAGAAAAAAAAAAAAATGGCGGGGGGGGGGGGGGGGGGGGGAGGGTTTAGGTCGCATTGATGTAGGGGTTTGCTATTCGCGTGGTGCTAGGTCTAGGCGATGGTGCGGGTGGTGGGGAATGAGGGGGCGTTGGGGGCGGAGGTAGGTGGGAATTGCAGCAGCCGCATGGATGGGTCTAAAACGATAACGAGGTGGTATCCAGGACGTGGAAGTGTTTACTACTCTAGCGGATTTCGATATTTGGCGGGGCGTTTAAGCGTGAGAGAGCGAGGAGAAGAAAAAAAATAATAATAATGGCGGGGGGTGGCGGGGGGGGGAGGTTTCTAAGAGGTTTAGGTCACATATAATAATATTATACCCTCCAGCTATGAGATCAAGGATTTGCTCGACACTGACCTTCGCAATATTTTGTGTGATCCTCCTATCGCGCGTATTAGTCATATATAATAAAGGGGCTTGCTATACGCGCGGTGCTGGATCTAGGCGATCGTGCGGGGTGTGGGGAAGGAGGGGGCGTTGGGGGGGGGGCAGGGGGGATGAATGAAAGCTACGTCATGGATGGCTAGACACATATTGACGTGATACCAATTGCTTAGAAGTGTTTATTACTCTGGCTGATTTCGATTGTAAGTGGGGCGATTGAACGAACTGGGCGGTGAACAAAAAGGGGTGGAGGGAGCGGAGGGAGGAGAGGAGTTGTAGATACGGCATGGATGGCTAGATGGATAATGAGATCATATCAGCGGGCTGGTGGTGTTTACTACTCTGGTAGATTTTGATTTTAGGTGGGGCGTTTGAATAAGAGGGATCGGGGGGGGGGGAGGGGGGAGGGGGGCGAGCATTTCAATATGTGCGCGGAAACTATAAACCCTTATAGGGAACGAATGTGACGGTTGCAGCAATGAGACCCCATTTTTATCACCCGCTGGTAATGTTTATTATTGTAGAAGGTTTGATGTGACATGTAGTATGCAACCCAGTTCTTAGGTGTAGTAAACAACGTGTTAAAAGCTTCATAATTTTTATTGAACATGGATCGAAAGATAGAAAATATCAATCGATGGGTACAATCATGTAGATACCATTATTTTCTTCTGACATCGCTAATTATAAGAAAGGAATACATATTGCCAAATACAACAGGCAAGGGGATGTGGTCATGCAATGTCACCGCCATTGGGAACGAAAGGGAGAAATGCGAATCGTTGATGTTTTGAAAGGAACGCTTAGTGTACACGCGCTCAATCACGTTACTTCGTTAGTCATACTTCGCTTGGAATAGGTTGGGAGCCGATCATGCGGACGGTATGTACGGAATACCTTACGTAATTAGTTGGTAGTGAGGTCTACCGAATTTTTACCATATCTGTCTGTACCTCCTTTTTACATTATTGTTGTCTCACATACACTATTTTACGCCATGATTTTAGCCGTGCCGATGTGGGGCTCTGAGGTCGCCAACTGTAAGACAGAGATACGTCTTACAAATACACCAAGCGAGGTGACGTGGGCATGTGATGTCACCACTATTGAACGCAAGGGTGACTTACTTTGTCAGGCATGTGCTACTGCGTTTGGTAGAGGTTGTCAGGCGATCATGCAAACGGCCGGAGGCACGAAATACCCTGCGTAATAGGTTGGTAGTGTGGTCTACCGCAGTGTAAAAACTGAGCTGCCTGTACTTATTTTTCACATTGTTATTCTCTATTAATAGTGTACGATGATACGCCCTGTTTTATCCCCACTGTCGTCGAAGATGTTGTGGTCCTGTAGATGTCGCGTCCATGTCTGGTGCTCTTGTTAGTGGTGCTCATGAAAACATGCCCTAGCGTGTAGTAGATGATCGTTGAGTGGTGTCCCTTTTCTTTACATCAAGCCAGGTCGTATATGTCAACGCAACCGCTTGCTTGAAAACGACAAAAAAAAATCTGCACACACCTGACACAGAGAAGACGCGGCCCGAAGATTGTTCAGAACACCGACGGTCAGAAACAGGTTTTCGAGCAGCGCACTTGATTTTTACTACCGCTTCTCACTCCACCTAAGACACTACGGGCATGCGTTAGACCCAGTTCGCTAATGCCCAAAACCAATTTCAAAGAAGGAGATGTAGTAGGCGAATGCTATAATAATTCGCACTGCTGCGATTACCCAGTCTCTCGTTCTGTTTGTTCTTGCGTTTCTGATGAACCTGTCATTTGGCAACAAGCAGTTGTGACGCATTTTAGGTTTGTGTAAAGACTTTGTGTAGACTTATGTGATGTTTCTGACGCGTAGGGATCTCAATTTGGAACCCAGGGTGTACGGGTTCCATCTTTCGACTGGGTTTTGTATGTGGCGTATATATGGTTTTAATGTGTGGGCATTCTTGGTTGATGTTCTAGACTTTGTTATCGTGTTGTTTCAGAGTGGTGTTTTCGAATACGTATTATTTTGTGTCCGCGTGGTTGTTTTAGTTGATGTTCTAGGCTTCGTTATGGTGTTGTTTCAGAGTTGTGTTATTGAACACGTATTATTTTGTGTTTGCGTGGTTGTTGCTATATGTGTATGTATTGGGTGATGTTCTAGACTTCGTTATTGTGCTGCACGTGTATGTTTTGGTTGATGTTCTAGGCTTCGTTATCTTGTTGATTCAGAGTTGTGTTTTTAAACACGTATTATTTTGTGTTCGCGTGGTTGTTGTTATACGTGTATGTTTTTGTTGATGTTCTAGACTTCGTTATCGTGTTGTTTCAGAGTGGTGTTTTCAAAAACATATTAGTTTGCAGTGGTTGGTTGGAGTTGGCCTGTTGTGCATATCCGCGAAACGTATTGATGTACGCCGAGAAACCTGCTTCGGGGGGCTAAAAACGAAGTTGCGAGGGACGTTTGGGAATTTTAACGTTCCCCCTCGCGGCTTTTGTCAATATATGTAGGGATCTTGTTGGAGATTTCATGTCGTATTCACCAGGAATTAACCGAAGGTATAGAGCAATAGGCATATTCTTGACAATATCTCCTGTGCGCCACAGCAATCGACAATATAGCAGTATCGTAAAAAATAGGGGTCTTCTGCACAAATATCTCATGGTATATATCACAAGCATACGCCAGTCAGACGCAAGACAAATGGAAAAAAGAATGAAAATAGAAAGGACAGAGAAGAAGGAAAAGGGGCATTACATTCCGATTCAAGATTACACTGTTGCGTGAAGGCCAAGCAGGCGCTGATTACTCTTATCTGTTGTGGGCAATATATATATGGATATTAGCATGCCGGAACATGGCGATCTGACCGCTCTTCTTATGTCCCGTGTGGCTTTATCGTGACGCTCTAGGCACCAACTTCACAGATTCATCCCGAGATCGAAAGGGTTGGTACGAATTGCGGTCACATATGATTTTATTGCCCTACGCGAGAAGCATGCAAGACAACCAGCGAAAATATCAGCGAGCTTGGGCTTCGGACCTACTAAGCGAATGAAGACTGATTTTACTCAACCTCCCCCAAAACAAACAAGCGTTTTTCTTCAATGAACGTTTCATGGCTGCCCGATACAAGGAAGGATACTATTGAAAACAAAAGTATCCATATATTTTTTTGTGTGCAAAGGTCTATCGGTCGATGACGTCGGGGTGTCGAGGGACACCACATTTCAGCAGATACGATCAAGAGCTGGTTTTGAAACCGGCGATTTCTTTAAAAAAAAAGTTGAGGGGCTACCGTAGAACGACTCTGAAAACGGGTTTTTCAGCGATTTGTTTTAGTGACTCACAAGCGACAAATAGGTGATTGTTCGGGCAGCAAGTATTCCATGATTATTCGACCATTCATTATGCCAGTGAGTCAAACAAAATACGCACTTTTTTTGCCTGACTTCAGGCTTTTTTACGCGGTTGGTTGTTATGCCCGAGTCGTGCCAGTCTTGGTTCCACATGATATTATGTCGTTTTTCTTTAAACATCCCATTTTTGTTTGTAATTTAGTGTGCTTATAACCGGGAGGCCCTGAATCCCGCACAGAAATAGCTAGTATTCGTCCATTTATATTGCGTTTGGTTCTGTTGCCTGTTGCTGTTCAAGTAGCGCTTCTCATCCTCATCTCGAGCGTGCTTGCTCGGTAGGCCAACCACATGTAGGCTAAAAATCGCTTTTGTGTGCCACCTGTTTTGCAAACAACTCATTGAACTGCGCTCGCATTGCAAACATATGCCGTTTGCGATAACTACGCGCAAAACCCGATTCGGTCGAATTAATTGTGAGCTTATTGGGTCAAGGCCTACCAGCCAATCAAGAGAAATACGCCAACAAATGGAGTCGGGATTGACACGCCGTGCGAGGAGATATATCGACCCGCGAGATCTTCGTTATAGTTGCCGCGTTGTTGGAGCTGTAGAGGTTCGGAGGATTTCTGGACCGGGGATGGGGCCCTATCACTGCCGTGTGCGACGGAACTGCCCCCCATTGGTTGTTGAGCCTCTATTATCCTGAGTGAGGGGACGCTGTGGAGCTTGAATCTATCAGCTATTCTAGCCAAATGAACAGGGGTTTCCACATCGTGGGGAGTGGTGTCGACCCGAGAGACCTCGGTTTTCTTCCCCCATTTGTCTAACTAATTTATACTCCGTATATGGAATGACCCCTGCACCGAGGACAGGACCCTATCGTCCCCGGGTGGAGCTGGCTCTATAATACTCGAATCCCAGACCAATACAGATTGGCCGGTCGGTGGCATTCGGGATTTCCACACTGTGCGAGGAGGTATCAGTCTAGGTGATATATCCATGTTCATTCCCGGGTTGTCGGAGTTGTGGGTGCGTGAATGGGTTATAATTGTGGGAATGGGCACCCTATCGTCCCAGATGACGGTTACTTTTTGTACGATCTCCGGCCAATGAGTGACCAGAAACCAGACCAAAAGGCCATACCAGGTGTTGTTATGTAATTATATTTTCGTCTAAAACTCGATCGAACCTGAAATTCTTAACTACCAAATTTTTAGTTCAGTGCTATCGCGTACTACTAATATTTCATCGACCAGACGAGAGTGGTCTACAGCAACAAGTAGTCAGCGTTACTATAATAGCATTCGAGGAATATTGACGAGAGCAACGACACCCTGTTTCACGCCTGGAATACCGTCAGCAAGTCTCTCCATGATCACTATTAATAGACTATACACACAGACACAGTCGCGGTCTGCGATCCTCGGATCTAGATATAAATAAAAATGAAAATACACTCCAGCTGTGAGGTCGAAGATTTTGTCGAAACTCATCTTTGCAAGCTGTGTGTGATACTCTTATGGTATCATGCATGTAGTAGCAGAAGATGGTTCAGTGCGCGCCTGTCAGTTGCTACGTACTCGTAGAGAACATGCAGCAAACATTTATCCATCCCTCTGTTGGCCCTGGACGCTTGGTTGAGTCGAAACGTCAAGAAACGCACTCGAAACGTCTCTTCGTGGCCAGACTAGAAGGTCAGTCTGCGTGGGCTCGGACTTATCCGATCGATATATAATGAACACTCCACCCTCTCTTAACTCACTGATTGTACGACTCACCCCAGGATATGCATGATAAACTGATGTATTATTTCCAAAACCGTCACATTTATCCCCTCAAAATAATGTATAGTTTCCAGGCACATATTGAGCTGCCCCCCCCGCCCCTCCCCCCCCCCCCCCCCCGCCCCAACCCCCCCCCCGCCCCCAATGATATACTGGTGCCAAAACCGTCAGATTTATCCCCTCGAATCGATTTATAGCTTACATGCACAAATTGCCCCCTTCCCCCCCCCCCCCCCCCCCTCCAAACCCGCTCGCTTTTGACCAAAACCAGGCCCCCACGTCCTTCAAAACTCCGCCCCACCCCCCTCACCGGTTATTCGACTTACAAGATTCACTTGATAAAAGGATACATTTCCCTTCACAGCTGTCAGATTTTGTCCCCCTCAGAAACGGGTTTTTAGTCTCCGCGCACAGCCTGACTAAAATCAGGCTGTTGACCCTGATAGCTACACTGTACTTGTAAGGGGGGTCGCCGACCTATATCCTTAATGAGGACACACAACTCGTAATGCGCGCGATCGGAGTATCACACACAGCTTGCAAAGATGAGTTTCGACGAAATATTCGATCTCACAGCTGGCGTGTATTTTAAGTTTTATAATATATATATATGAAGCTCGGAATCGGATTCACGAAAAAAACGGAGAAACGGAGCAAACGACAGGAGAAGTAGTCCACCGTTAGTCTATATCAATCTCTTGGAATAACTTTACGTTCTACACGCGTAGACTATGGGCTGTGTGGTAACCGCTTTTACATTCTATCGAATATTAAATCGAACGTGTCGAAGTGCTGCCCTGACCATGGGTGCCGGCGAATGCCGGCAACCATTCGGAGCCCTTGTACATAGTCTATACATATATTTTCGTCTAATAATCGAGCCTGAAATTAGCTGCCAAATCCTTAGTGCAGTGCTATCGCGTACTACGAATACTCTTACCTACCAGACAACAACAAGTAGCAGCTTGACAATAGCATTCGATCAATTGAATGCCGAAGGCAGCGACACCGTGTTTCACGCCTAGAATATCGTCAGCTAGTCTCTCCGCGATCAGACTATACACACAGAGACAGTCGGTCCGCGATCCTCGGATCTGGACACTATCATGCATGGTGTATCAGAAGCTGGCTCAGTGCGCGCCTCTCAGTGGCTACGTAGAGAACATGCAACCCCCCCCCCTGCAGGCGCTGGATGCTTGGTTGAGCCGAAATATCAAGAAACACACTCGAAACGTCTCTTCGTGCCAGACCAGAGGGTCAGTCTGCGTGGACTCGGATATATTCGATCGATATATATATTATAAAAATTAAAATACACTCCAGCTGTGAGATCGAAGATTTCGTCGAAACTCATCTTTGCAAGCTGTGTGTGATACTCCGATCGCGCGCATTACGAGTTGTGTGTCCTCATTAAGGATATAGGTCGGCGACTCCCCTTACAACTACAGTGTAGCTATCAGGGTCAACAGGATGATTTTAGTCAGTCTGTGCGCGGAAACTATAAAACCCGTTTCTGAGGGGGACAAAATCTGACAGCTGTGAAGGGAAAGGGGGGCCTGGTTTTGATCAAAAGCGAGCTGTTTTGGAGGGGGGCGGGGGGGGGGGGGGAAAGGGGCAATTTGTGCATGTAAGCTATAAATCCTTTCGAGGGGATAAATCTGACGGTTTTGGCACCAGTATATTATTGGGGGCGGGAGGGGGGGGGAGGCAGCTCAATATGTGCCTGGAAACTATACATTATTTTGAGGGGATAAATGTGACATTTTTGGAAATAATACATCAGTTTATCATGTATATCCTGGGGTAATTCGTACAATCAGTGAGTAAAGAGAGGGTGGAGTGTTCGAGGGGGTGGGGTTGGGATGGGTTGGGGGAGGAGGGTGGGAGGTGGGGGCGGGGGGGGGGGGGGGGGGCGGGGGGGGGGGGGGGACGGCTTTAGGTGAGGGGTTTGTTTTACGTGTGGTGCTAGGTCTAGGCGAAGGTGCGGGTGATGGGGGGAAGAAGGGGGCGTTCGAGGCGGGGGGGGGGGGGGACACAGCGGCATGGATGGCTCTTGAAAGATAATGAGGTGATATCCTGTGCGTGAAGTGTTTATTAATGTGGTGGATTTCGATATTTGGTGGGGCGTTTGAGTAAGGGAGAGCAAGAGGGGGGGGGAGGGGGGGGGGGGGGGATTTTCAGGAGGTTTAGGTCACAAATAATATTCAAATACACTTCGGCTGTGAGATCAAAGATATGTATCAGCTTGTTATACGCGTGGTGCAAGGTCTAGGCGATCGTGCATATATATATATGATGAAGCTCGGAATCGGATTCACGCAAGAAACGGAAGAAAATGTAATTACAGTAGCCTAGGTGGATCTCTTGGCATTAGTTTACATTCAATACGCGTAGGCTATGCGTTGTGTTGTAACGGTTTTCACCCTCTATCGAGTATTGAATCGAACAAGTCGAGGTGCTGCCCTGCCCTACCCCGAGCATCGGTGCCGGTGAAGGCCGGCTCCCGTACCGAAGGACCAAAGCTCGCTTACACCCCAAGAGCCCCCCGTCGACCTCTTGCTGCAAGAGAACTCGAGAGCGAAGCAGGTGTGAGACGCAACGGGTGCTTGCCATTTCTGAGGTCGAATCCTTGCAAGGTGAATACGAGGGGCCTATGACGATGTCGAGTCGGGCCACGTGTGTGTAATAGACATGAATGCAATTCTTCATCAAAACAATACATAGTTCACGTTTGGAAGATTTCACGAGAATTATTTCAAATTCTAAGACCTGTGAGTTCGACCGGTTGAGTGGCCGATACTGTACCATCGATAACCGTTTCGATTAGAGTTTCGGGCCTTTTTTTTGAAAACGGACAACGTCACTGGTTCAGAATCGATGTTGCAGCAGCCAATGTGCGACGGATAAATATCGGGACTGGCCTGTGGTGCGAGGAGCCAAGCTTACTTCTGAGAGTCTTCATTAAAAATCTGGAACGCACCAGTCCAAAAACTGACTATTTTTTTGCTGCAAAACACGATCAATTCCGCAAAAACGCTATTTGGTCTCTTGCACGTCCACCGCACAGGACCCGATGGGTAGTTCAACCAACGATGATCACACCAATACCCAAAGCGAGGCTCGTGGCTTGTAGTTATTACAGGTTTTTTATCGTCTTGGAAGCGCAACAGCAATTAAGCGCGCCGTGTATGCCGCATCAATGCAGGACTGCTGAAACATATATTGCCCAAAGTGACGCCGATAGTAGGACAAACCAGGCCGTAGCAACACAGACAAACATTCATATATAGGCCCGATTCCTTTCAGAACAGCGAAAGCTTCCAAGGCAATGATAAAGTAATCCTAACCGCCGTGGAAGGTAGAGCGGCACGGTCTAAAAAAATTGGGAATACCAATACCAAAAAGATAATCACCGTGACGCCCAACAATCTGTTCGCTGTTGTAAAAGCAAGTTTTCCAGCGACAAACGTGAGCAGCTTTGGGGATTACGTCCGAACAAACCAACCGCTGACTCCGCCATACGTAGTGCCACACTTACAGCACTCCGCTGAGAAACATCATATCATACATCCCACAACACAAACCTAAGAGATGAAACGCGCAGTCTGTACATGGTCAAACATACGTATGGCGATTGCCCCCCTGAGCAACGAACGCTTGCTTCGCTTATTTAACAAAGTTTGCACACAAGTTCAAACATACATGTATCCAACCCCTCCCCTCTATGGTAGACAGCTACGCTTGCAAACCGCGACCCTCCCCTTTAACGGCGGCGTTGTCCAGAACAAGGCAACGCATCGGTGAAAGCGTGACGCAGCCCCCGTTTCGCGTATCGGGCTTTATCAAGCGCAACTATCCGCGCCGATAATGAACCCAAACAACATCTTCAAACGTAACCACGGAACACCCATGGAAGAGAACCCTGGCTTGAGGAAGGGCCTTGGTCAGGACAGTAGAACATAGGTTGGCCATATAAACCTCGGGGCGACCCCGACCCACCCCAAGCTTCGGGGTGTGACCGCAGTCGAAGCGAACGACACGCACGAAACTGTCCTCTTGACGAGGTGGCACCACTGTTCCCTGATGGAGGTGATGCCAGTGGTTCGACAAACACTACACCCGAGCACTATCCTACGACAACATACTGGTATATATATATATATATATATATATATCTCGGCGGACGAGGGCAGTTACGCCCAACAAAACAATACATTACACATGCTCGAAACATCGAGTCAACCGCGATTGTCTGAAGGCTGCCATAATACATTTAACAGCTGCGGACACATAGATATATATATATACCGACTTGTGTGCAGCTGCCAAAGACTCGACGTGCTTTGCATGCCGCGCACGCTCGGAGCGATCAGTCCTAAATATCAATAACAACTTATTGAACAAACCCAACGGCACATCCTTCCACTGCTACAGATGGCCTCGCCCCCGATACGTGTATATTACATTCAGAAGACTACAGGTGTTTTGGAATCCCAACGCTAATATTGCGTTCGAAGAGACTTCACAAGCAGAAATGATACTGATGGCTTCCTGCCGAAAGCCTCCGTCCTCAAGCTTTCTTCTATAAAACAGTATGATGTTCACAGGAACAATACACCACGACTGTCAACGATGAGCTGCACATAATCTCTCAGAGCTCTTTCACTTTTTCTAGTGCATGCGAGGGCGGTTGTTTGATCATCGGGGTGTATACAGACAGCAACCATATATAACTAGTCAACAGATAACCACTACACCGCTGATGCATGGCGATGTACCGCCGTCATCTGTTAGAACAATATGTGGCGATACCTCGCGCGCATTTTGCGGGAATCGCCTCTGCAATCAATCTACGACGGCAATTCAAGCCATCGACATGCTACAACGAAAGTTGGTGCCCCGTTTGGTTAGCACTGGTCAGCCCCCATGAACGCCTCTCCGCTGCACCTCTTGTTGTTCACGAAGAAAGACCCGTCTGTTTCGAGCCTGATCGTCTCGCCTTTCATGAGACGGAACTCGTAGGGCTCGTTCTCTGGGAACGCCACAGCCTCCTGAAAACGACGATTAACGAAAATCAGCCATGGGAGGGTCAGCATACACGTTTCTTACCGGTGTAAAGTGAATCACTTCAGCCTTCAACCTGGTATCAATACTCATTGCTGCAGTCGACCCTCCCCTGTTCGGTATTCGCTTTCATCGGCTTCATGGTTCAGGGAGAGAGGTGGAAATACGGTCCACACAGGGAGTGCCGTCCACGCGTGTTCAGCAAAATAATGCTCGTGATTATCAGAGTTGCATGTTTTCACCTGCTGCAGAATCCGCACGGCGACCGTCTCCCCTAGGGTCAACCCTTCCTGGCCGTCGATCCTCCAGTGAACGCCACACATTTGCCTGGAAATCATAGCACAACAAGGCGCGAGCAAGAACAATGCAGGTCGTGGTTACGTTGACGTAAGAAGCACTGTACACACTGTTTTTCGCCGCATCTGGAGTTGTGCGACGTGGCCCAGGCGCAGTTAGACTATACAGGCGAATAGCATCCGTTCTTCGCACTAGTGCCCATGCATAATTTATCCGTGCTTGCTGTACCTGCCGAATGCGACGTTGACAGCCATTTTGTTGATTTCTCCCTCGTACGTCAAGCAATCTTTGCCGGTGTAGGGAAGAAGGTTCAGCCCTTCATCGTCGGGAAGCACCGGGTCATCGAAGCACGAAGCGCCCCTCTCCAGTCCAACAAGAGCCTGCGGTAAATGGTTGTGATTCGGAGATGTTGTTAGGGAAATGTCAACCGATGACTCATTAAAGAACTCATACGTCTTGTTGGTTTGGGCCCACGGTGAAGGGTTGGTCAACCCCCTGGTCTGCTGTAGGTGTACGATGGCAGGAACTGACTAAGCTGTCGTGTAACCACAAACAGACAAGATGTGTACTTTCCAGCAAGATAACGTCGGAAAGTCTCAAACGATTGTCGTACGTTTGGAGAGGTTGCAGTGCATCCCAGAACTACCCTCGTGGGGAACACAACGAGCCTGGACAAAGAACGCGTTGGTGAGCAGCTCACGACCACGTTTACAACATAACAGAACATCGTGTTCGAAATACAAAGGGCTCGATCACACGGTTTGTGAGTACACGGCGATCGCAAGGTACTTGGCCACAACCTTGCCGAGAAAACACGCTCGAGAGGGTTGTCGTGAAAGGTTTCAGTGGAAACCGACATGTTTCTAAACCAACCTCGCCCATTTCGTTGGCAATGAGCAAGGCCTTGAGGCGGAGATCCCTCAAGGTGTTCGTGAAATATCTCTTATGGCTAGGTTCGACCATTGAGTGTCACGTCCTAACACCACTCTGACATGGAGGCCGTGGTTCTAGGTATCAGCGACCGTAATGGGTGTTAGCTGCATCTCACCTTGAGCACCGTTGCGAAGGCGCCGTTCTGAACAGCGTGGCCAGATGGGTACGATGGGTGAGTTGGCGACCCCTCGTTGACAGCCTGTGATATTAAAGACAGGATTACAGAGCTATTAAGACAGGTGTGCGCACAGGTGCTAATCTGGTCAAGGTACCCACTCAGTAACTATTTGGACGTATCCTTCACACGTACATTACTAAACGGCACGGCACACTCTACCGCTCCGCAAATACCAACGTTGGGAGCGAGAAGCGAGACTGCTAACGTGTTCGTGATTCGTAAGCGGTTTAGTAGAGGCGTCACTGTTGTTATACATATATCTTCCTATAGTACATCTGTCAAACACGATGCAAACGTTTCATCCTGTAGCTGTTCTGTCAAAATATTCATGCGGACATGTACGCATTCATGTCTGGCAAGAAGCGTGAGTGCGAGATGGGGTCTACGCGCTAGCTTTTACCCTCAAAATACAACTTGAAAGGATGAATGGTGGAGACATTCGCCACCTCAAGCGCTTGCTGCAACTGATTGGCGTCGTGGTGAACAAGTTCGGCACAGTCACACCAAACCGGGCATATTCAACAGAGGGAAACGCAGGCGTATTTCCATCTCGCGGTGGTGCCTTTGGAAGAGCCGCGTGAGTGGCCATGTGTATCTCAATCTGCCCGGCACCTATTTCACGTTATCTATCTGATTTCCGTAGGGAAATTTCTCACCATCGGCAGGAGGTAGGTGCGCCCGCGTCGTCCCCTCCTTCCGTTGATCTCTACATTCCGCTCCCGCACCCTCCTGAGCAACTCCCTGTTGTTGAGGAGCGACTCGTCGAATTCTACGTCAAGATCGCCGTAGATGACATTGTGGAGGGTTCCAGCGACGGCCTGTCACGCCCAACGATCCAACAACATCGGCAGAACGCGAACGAGTGGAAAGGCATTAGCGGGAATGGGAACCGTTTAATCGACAATGAATCGCCTCGCCAACGTATATCAAGCCCAGGGAAATCGTCAACCAATGGATGCTCGGTTGAAAGGGCTAGACAGTTGGAGGACTGACGCGAAACGCTGAACCAGTCCCGGTAACCAAAGCAAATCGTGTTTTGATATATACACACATTGCGGAGGGCCGATGTACGTCGTCAGACAGGTTCGGCTTGTCAGTGAAATCTCACCTCTGGGCGAGCGAACAGGTGCACGTTCCACTTCTGGTACCACGAGGACCGCATGGCCAGCTCGGCGTTTCCGATGATCCTCATAACGTGAGACACGCCGTAGTTGACGAAACCAACCTGGCGACCGCTCTCGTCGTACGGACCGTTGAAGCCAGGACGGCTGATTGCTCCTTCTTCGATAAGAATCAGTGCGGCTCGGTACGCCTCCCTGACAATCGAGAATATTGGTCACATGGTTAAATATTAATTGCGGTCCAACGAAGCACGGCATAGCATTAACGTCCTGTTACTAAATGTCAGGCACAAGCGTGTGGGTATTCGTGAACTCTCAGCCACTTGCGCAAGTGAATGGAAATGACGCCTGGGGAGCGTTGGGTATCGCTCACTGAATTATTATGTATGTGGAGATTTCTCGCCAGAGAGTGGTGATGGTGTCTGCCGCGACATCTCGAACGACGACAAACACCCTTGAGGTAGAGAGACTATCCCGCAGCTCAGGAGTCGAAAATGCAGTCTGCAACTACGGCAGAGCACTCACGTATTGATGGTGTCGGTGACTACCAGCCTCGAAAGATCGCGGGAGTTGCGGATGTACCGCTTAACAGAGTCTTCCTCCTCCGGCGAGTCCGGCTTGCCTCCGTTCTGAGAAAATCGCGGGGGGGTCAAGAAAGCGTTTCAGGATAAGGTGAGAGGACGACTAGGCGACACCAGATCCGATACAATAGCACACGGCCGACAGGGCATACCACGAGACGAAGGGTGCGCACTGCTGCCAATGCCGATCGTCATAATTCGCAAATCTATATTCCCAATTATATCTATCATCTTTGTGTTTACGGGAAAAAAGCTTGCGATTCTGATGGAGAGAAAATAGCGGAAGGGTGCCGGCGTACAATATCTGATGCATGTTACACACCAAAGGCCAGGTGGCACCAATGATTTTTTGCTTGGTGAGGCCTAAATACGAAACGACAGTGTACTGACGGTGCCCTACCCTACGGCCGATTCCATGTGCACCACGGATGCAGAGGCATAACGCAGGGACGAATCATGATCTTGGGACAATTGTTTTGAAATCGCTCGGCTACGTCCCAACAACGACCAATCGAGTTGAGTGAAGGCCGATACCGGAACTAATCGATGTTCTAAGAATGGTGGATCGTCCGAACGTTGCCACCGGAAGCTAATATGATCAGCTACATTGACAGAGCTGGAGGATTTCGTCCCTTCCCTTCCTCCCCTTCCATGTCCAGCTCCCGCGCCAACAAGGGTCGTCGGTGCACACGCCGTGCATTTCTGGTCGTTTTGTTTTTTATGTGCTGCCGCTAACCTGTATGCGAAGCCATTCGTCGTAGTCGACCATGTAGTCCACTCCGGACGCAAAGGTCGTCTGCTGAGGCGATACCGTGATGGAATCAATAGTGAAGTCCTTCACCAGTAGCTATTCCAGCGCAAATCCATGGGCAACGGGCAAATGATCGGGGGGAGATGTTACTCAGGGCGGGTCACTCGTACGCCTGAAATCCAAACACATGACGAAAGAGGTTATTTTCACAGTAGCACATCCTGGACCACCAGCACGCGTTGTCAGGCATGGCCAATACTACAGTGAAATGAACGCTGGCGCCGATGCCCGCACCTTAGCCTTGGTGGTCCGCCACGATGTCTTCCTTTTCGTTAGTCATATTCAACTCTTACGGTGAGAGAGATACGAACCGTCTCATGGAATCACAACGACAACCTCAACCAACGAAGCAACATAGTACTGGAACAAGCTATTCAGGGGTGACGGTAGGTCCGAACAAAGAGCCGCATCATGAACAGGCTGCTACACTGTACCTGGGAAATGAAGGGTCCTGTCTCAACACCGACTGCGGAAGACCGGAACAGCTGCGACTGCGGATCCGCTTTGCCATTTCTTCCAACGGCCACCCCGTTCATGTTGGCGAAGCCCGGCATCGTGGCCAAATTGTCTGTGAAAATAACGGAAGGTTCAAATCGTTACACCCCGACGACAATCGTCCTTGGTCAAGATGGTACAAACACGATTGTTAATCAAAGTAGCAACGTCTGAGAAACACGATATGTTCGCCTTGTCGAACGACTGGCAGAACACATGGCAACAAGCGCCAGCCATGGCTGCCGTACACCGCAGAGTAGCATTACATACAGCCTAAATTGGGATTTCATCCATAAAGATACGCGGGAAGAGCAGGGACGAGAATGCAATCAGTACAGAATTCGGCTATCCTAGCCCACAATACACGAATAGTCGAGATTTACAATCAATCACGAGATCAACCTGCCGCCATCGGGTAGTGTTTCCTGACTCCTAGGAGCTTCGTTACTGCACACACAAAATCTAAGGTGGTGGAGAACCTAGCGTGTAGGCAAATAGAACGCCTAGATAGATATGATTCAGGTTCTCACGAAAACCACACATACATCCTCTAGCTCATCTCAAGTCCCAAGGGGAAGGCTTTCCGGAACGAAGGAAAAGCTGGGAGTAAGACAGGACCGATCTCCGACATCCCAGTATACCGATACGACAACGCTAATCTAGTACTGGAGCTCCTATCTCCCATTAACATATCTGTATCATGAAGAAAGACAGTCGAGAGATAGCTTTTGCACTTTACGGCTTCGAAATTGGAATTCCGCATTGGTGACGAAAGTGCTGAGTTTTTGCCGTACAGCGAACTGTCGTCTCTGTTGCACCATTCCGCCAATTGCAAACAAAATGTAGTTGGTGTACCTGCTGCCGCCACGGTTGCCTCGTCTTCGCCGTACTTGGAGAACGGCACGTCCCTTGTCAAGGCCATCCAGTACAGCTCCGCCATTTGAGCGGCCTGAGGCGGAATCGTGAAGATACATTCGATCGAGGGCACGTTCAAAAGACATCCCACGAACCATGCTACAACAACGACGAACCTAAACATTCTGCGGGTTCTCGCTGAAGCACCTCTATATCTCACACAGTTATACCTCTTTTTAACGACAACCGGTCCCCTATTACTCCGATCACCTATTGACACCACGGACAGTTCCATCGTCTATGTTTGCAGAAAGCACTATTGTAAACAACAAATAAATTTGGCATGCCGAATAATGTGGAGCAGCTCCTCGGTTGATCAAGCCCACCAGCCAACCAGCAAACACCGCTAGTCCTGGTCGAGCCTGACCCATTGTGGGACACAATGGTGCCATAAGCGCAACGACAACCACACAAGTTTTACGTCTCCCAAAACAAAACGATACGCGAGCGATGGACGACGTCGGTTCAAAACACCTCACGAGATGCAAGTGGCAGGGTCCCACCAGAATACACTACTTCAGAAGCCAACAGCTACCGTGCTGAAACAATCCAACACCCACAACTTACCAGGTCCTCGGAGTTGATGGCCGAAGCACTAGGGATTGTCAAGGCAGAGCTGTTACGAAATCCGACCGTTCATGGTAGCCAAGGCCGAAGGGCGAGAAGAAGCGACGGGAAAATGGAACATATTTCCGTACCATATTCGTTGCCAACCATGGATGTCGTCGGTGTCGTTGTACAGAGGAAGTTGTCCGCGATGCGGCCAGCAAAGCCGCCACAGGTGTCGAGTTCGTCAGACCGTCGGATGGAATGAACCAGACGAGAACAGGCACGATGCGAGCCAGCGAGCATGGATTGACAGGAAGAATGACCGACGCGAGAGGATTGAAGCGACAGAAAACCGAGAGAAGCAAAACGCAAGATAGAGGAGGTCAGGCATTGGGCACGATAACACAGCAGGTCAGTGCGGGCTGATGCCGTGTCCGCAAAGCAAACGTCTTAGCCGTCACAAGCTGCGTTGAATGCCTTGCAGGGGCTGCCCCGTCAAAGTTCACACACCGGGAAACACACCGGGAAACGAACATGGCAAGCCTTGAGGCGGACCGCATCGTTTGTCGCACATGTACGAGGTCACTCTGCACGGCAACACTATGCCGGGCTACGTCTTAGTTACCGGTGTTGATCACCACCCCGTTCGGCGCCAATGACAGCTGGAGTCGCAATGTCTCTCGCTGTTGTGCTTAGCAGCGAAATATTTGGGACCAATCGCGTTTACGCTCATGGCTCCTAAGTCGCTAGTTTGGAGTTCCTTTATGCATCA
This sequence comes from Undaria pinnatifida, assembly GCA_012845835.1. NCBI lineage: Eukaryota > Phaeophyceae > Laminariales > Alariaceae > Undaria > Undaria pinnatifida. Next base: position 10,508,231 of record JABAKD010000025.1, on the reverse strand, counting down.
ACTACAGGTAGGGTGTTTCTGCATTCACAGACGGCCTAATCCTGCATAGAGGGTGCATGGTACCGAAAACACAAGAGTACCTGGCAGGTCCAGCCATACTAGTCGCGAGGCCTCCAAGAGGGTTGACCAGGAAGCCGTCCTCGTCTCCGGCCGGCACCTGCTCGCATGTGTCGAAGTCGCCTTCGGAAATACACTCGATCAGGGCGTCGAAGGCATCGCTGTCCACCTGGAGCGTGTCAAGTAGGAACGACCGCATCAAGAAATGGGATACACGGCGCGGAGAAGTGACTAAATATTGGGGCTAGCTGGACAATCACATTCGAGAAGTAAATATAGCATATACCGATACGTCTGGCAGAGCACATTCACGGTATGGTGTTGTACCTTTATGGAGTGGTCGCGTAGAAAAGGAGGCAAAGGCGGTCAGAGACCTTTGGGTGCAGACGTTAACATCCTACCGCCGTTCGCCACACCTTGCCCGTTGCTTCTTGGTACTGTGACTACTTGGGCAGAAGCTACAGCAGATAGGATGTTCTGGCCTGACATTTTCAACCTGGAAGCTGCGCAGGGTTACTTTTTCAATTTTCACGGCAGAAACATTTATCACAGGGGGCTTTACCTGTCCAAGGCTGTCGTGGGGCAGCGATTTGTGGAACGTGGCGGCGGAGGAGCGGTCTCCGTTGTTGACGTGTAGCGTCCCCTCGGACGCCGCAAACTCGGTCTCCGCCCAATCGGTCCGCTGGGTCAGCACGTTGGCAGCCCTCTCCTCAGGCTGTGCAACACACGTAAACGCATGTGATACCAGCGGGAACAATAGCCGTCAATTCTGAACAATACACGATCGTGGTCTCGTGCATGCCTGCAGCCGTTGCTACGGCGCAAAGAGAGGCTGTGGCGCGCGATGCAAGTTGCTTTAACGGTGAGGTGCTAACAGAGACATGCCGAGCAATGGTTTCGTTTCGTGTCACATTGATTACTGCCTACCAGGTATGGTCGAAAAACGTGTTGATGATGTTTTATCGAGGAGGTATTAACGAGTAATTCGACGGCCAGGTTTCGCTGCATCGTCAACAAGTTGTACCAAGGAGGTCACGTTTTTATGCTATTGAGGTAACCGCTCGAGACGGTATTCCAGTCGGAACCAAACCCTACAATCGCGCTGGTAATACTGCACACTTCAATAGAGTGTCGGTACCCACCGTTCCGTTGACATCGAGGGCATCATCTGTTACAGGACGATTGCGCCTTTGAAGACGGCGCGAGCCATTGCTGTCCAAGGTGTTGGTAGAGAGAGATCCAGCTGCACCCACGCCTCCACTTGGGCCGTGATCACTCACGCCTTGTCGTAGAGATTCCCCGTTGGACCCAGGAAACAGCCCCAGGGCGATTACGGATATAGCACCGGCGGATCCTGCAAGCCCCTTCATCGTGCGAACTGATTCGTTCCTTGAGAAATACTCTTGCCAGCTGCTATTGCCTGAGCGGAAAAAAGAGAACACCGGTGAAGTTTAGCGATACGATTTGTCACTTGCATGAAGAGAGCTTGTCTCATCAGATTGTACAAGAGAAAACATCTAGCTTTGTGCTCTTGTCAATCTATCCGCACGCTACCTCGTTTACCGTGCCAGATATTCCTCAAGGTTTTGGTTCGAACAGCCGAGATGCATATGAACTGCAACAATTCCATAGCCCTTCCCCCCTCCAATTAAATTTTTGGCACACCGCAGCAGTGCCCCGTTGACACGGCGTGCCTCGCACAGTCAATATCTCCCCAACAGTAGGCTGTGCTCCCCGAGGCGCTCGTAGCGGTACCCAGGGCTGACCAAGGCTACGGTAGGGGGGGTACCCCCTTTCTCACTGGTGTGTTTGAGCCACTCGCACGAGTAGCTCTGTACCCTACGGATGAAGATGGTTTAGGCACTTGGTTTGGCGCAGCTTAGATCACCTTTGCATTGCGGATTGATTTCGTCAATGTAAAACATAAAGAAAACGTAAGATTTCATAGGAACAAAGGGGTTACTCGCGCGAGTGACCCCTAGCCACTGAAATAAAAAGCCAAAAAGGGGACCCCCCTACCGTAGCCTGGGTCGGCTTCATACTAAAACGAAACGTGATCTACATCGTGATGAGCAGTATACACTCGTTCTCTACTATGCTTAACACATTTGATAATGGTAAGAGTAAGCCGCAATTCCTCGTCGACTGCTTCAATTTGCCGAAGTAGGCCTCGAGTCTCGACCGGTGGGGAGCCAAGAAGATGTTCTTTCCCTGTACCGTCGCCGCAAGTTTCAACTCTAAAAGCGCCGTAAAATGCAACTCGTCCGCCACAACCCTTCGCCGGAGGCTCTTTATGTCCAACGGAGTTTCTTGCATTGCCTGCTTTCGAACCTGAGACATGGTGTACCCGCATGCGCCCTTTAGGTATCTTATACCAAAGAGCAATATTGTCTTTGTAAAACGCTCTAACGTTACGTCCACTCAGGTCCACTCACTCTATCTGATGTCGAAGGAAGGAAGTGAGTGCGCCCGGAAGATCGATGTGCTCCTCTCGCGTGACGGCAGATAATTATTTGCGCTGGATGCAACTGGGCGGTGGTGACTGTGGAATGACAACGATGGGCTCGAAACCCCGCCGACATGAATCCGTCCGCGGTGAGGGCCATCTGTCACACTAATGCAGCAGTACAAGATATATTCTTGCAAGCTTCCGGGGATGCAGCCGCAATTTGTTTTTTAACGCGCTCTGGTGCCTCGTCTACTTTGTGATTTGGGGTTTGATCTTAGAGAAAACGGAGAAAAAAACTACCTGGTATGCATCACTCCGACGAGATGTCAACATAATTTGACGTTCTCGCCATGATACGTTCGTGCACCGTAATCTCTTTGAAACTGAATCTATATTCTCCGAGACAAAATGCTGGGAATTCGCGTGTGAGATGCAATTTTTTGGAGTTCGACCGAAATAAAATGGTTGACTCGCTCAGGTTTGTACATTTGTGTGGTACATCGTATGAAATTCGTGCGTGTATCGTGGCCTGTGGCTCCAGGATAAAGCCGATAGCATTCTTTCGTGAGCTACGAGGTATGACGGGCGGACAACTCGATGACTCCTGTGTGCAATCTCAGGAATGCCATGGACAGAAGTTATTAACACACCACAATATGGGTTTGGTGGGGGTAAGAAACAACATCAGACGGTTGGTTCTTGTATCGTGCAGATCTCACCACGAGTCCGCACGCATCGTATGGTACATTCTGTGGTAGGTACATAATATACAGTTCACTTCGACTACACTCCATACAGCACAAGTGATCAGTATATGTTGACTCGGGTGGGATACATACTTGGACACCACAGAGTGGATCGTGGCCGGTACAAGTGCCACGCCAGCGCCAAAACTATTTTTGCTGGAAAAAGTTGTCATGTTTTAGCGGGACGGCCTCTCGGCCTACTGGAAACAAAGACGAGAACGCAGTGGAACAACACACACCTTACAATGAATGAAGATAGGGGGGTACTGCAGCGTAGCTATTGATAAACGTTAACGACGTAGGGATCGTGTGCATAAGATGTGTACCACTTGACATTCTCGTACCAGCAGTGGATGGCATATTGTTTTGAGGCTTAGTTTGGCGAAGCTATTGGTTAACCTTTTGCAAGTGGTCAAACGGACTAGTACCCCGCTAATACCTTGACCATATCATACCAACTACCAGGTACCTGGTATGCTGTTAGAGTATTCTAAGGTTGTTGAAGTATCCCATGCCAGGTATATAGACTAGTTTGTCCTGGTGTATAGACTAGATATCAACTGGATGTAGAGAGTATACCAGGTATCTCATGCGTATTGCTATCGTCTACTGTACTGTGCATTTTCCCTCCAGCTACCTCCATTCTCTTGCCTCAGGATCGAAATCATAACCCAAGCTCTTCGACCGCCCTTCACACTACTAACCCCTTCACAACTGGATCCCTTTTTTGCGGACAATTTAACTTGAATTTAGCATACGGAGGGATTTGGGGGCTCTAAAGGGGTTAACAGGGCGTACGACATCATCTGTGGGCATCAAACCGCTTAGCGTTTTCTTCCCTCGTGTCGCCCTGTCGGAACAGATACATACATGCTCCAAATGTAAATGGGCACAACCATTTCAACTCTACCTGCAGCTACATACAGTGGTTAGTATTTGATTTGTTAGCCTATCCAGATCACCCATAAATCTCTGGGTAGACCGTTGGTTTCTCTATACTTTTTTGTTGGGTTCGGCTTTGTACTTGTCGGTTCCTGCCCTCTCATCCATACCACCAGACAGCCCTTTGACTCACTTAAGAAACAAAAAGTATATTGGTTCGACGCTGCTCATATCGAAACATTTTTCATTACCAGCCTGGAAGTACTCCGGAGTATTATATACACTGACTGCTGTATGCTGCATGATAGCTTCTACATGCTATACTCTGTGAACTGCTGTTAAACTACCAGGTTTACAGCCAGGCCACCGCGGACGCCGGCTGGGCGGGATCAATCCCCAGCTGCTGCTGCTGCTGCCGTTACCATTATCCGATAAATTGCGCGCAAACATTTAAATAGCTTTTTTTGTATGTTTCTCGTGTCTGAGAGAGTGAAATTTCGTTCCTTTCAAACTACTGTAGTATGACGGACTCAAGAAAAAAGTACCCCAGCCTTTTTGCGTACGTAGGAAATTATCAATCGTGTTCTGTGCGTAGTAGTAGTGCAGAGTTGGATTATATTACACAAATTGAAAATACATTGCAGCTGTGAGATCGAAGATTTTGTCGAAACTCATATTTGCAAGCTGTGTGTGATACTCCGATCTCGCGTATTACGGGTTGTGTGTCCTCATTAAGGATATAGGTCGGCGAGTCCCCTTACAACTACAGTGTAGCTAACAGGGTCAACAGGGTGATGTTAGGCAGTCTGTGCGCGGACACTATAAGACCGGTTTCTGAGGGGGACAAAATCTGACAGCTGTGGAGGGAAATGTATCCGTTTATCATGTGAATCCTGTAAGTCGAATAACCGGTGAGGGGAGGGCGGAGTTTTGAAGGACGTGGGGGCCTGGTTTGGATCAAAAGGGGGGCGGGAGGGGGGGAGGGGGGGGAGGAGACGGGTGGGGCAGGTCAATTTGAGCGTGGAAACTATAAATCCTTCTTGGCGAGGGAGAGGCAAATGTGCCGGGGGGGGGCGGGGGGCGGGGTGGGAGGGCTTTAGGTCGCATAGATGTAGAGGTTTGCATTACGCGTGGTGCTAGGTCTAGGCGATGGTGCGGGTGGTGAGTCAGGAGGGGGCGTTGGAGGCGGGGGTGGGTGGGAATTGCAGCAGCGGCATGAACGGCTCTAAAACGATGACGAGGCGATACCCAGGGCGTGGAAGTGCTTATTATGCTGGTGGATTTCGATATTAGGTGGGGCGTTTAAGCAAGAGGAAGCGAAAAGAAAAAAAAAGAAAGAGGCGGGGGAGGGGGGGGGGGGGGGGGGGAGGGGTTTTAAGAGGTTTAGGTCACATATAATATTAAAATACACTCCAGCTATGAGATCAAGGATTTGGTCGACACGGATCTTCGCAACATTTAACAGAGTTTTCTGAAAAATGGGAACGGAGGCTAAAATGAGAACGGACGTTTTTTTTTAGAAAGCAAACCAATTATGTAAAACTCAAGGTGTGATCCTCTGATCGCGCGTATTAATCATATATTTAGGGGCTTGTTATACGCGCGGTGCTGGGTCTAGGCGATCGTGCGGGGTGTGGGCAAGGAGAGGGCGTTGGAGGGGGGGAGGAGGGACGAATGAAAGCTACGTCATATATAACGGGATTCCCGCAGAACACATATGTTAATAACGTACGTCCAACAGTTTATCTCCGTCATGGGGTATTTTCATATGATATATTGGTCTAAAATATTATTACAATTATTATACACTCCATCTCTTATCTGTGAGATCGAATATTTTGTTGTTCAGAAACTCATCTTTGCAAGCTGTGTGTGATACTCCGATCGCGCGTATTACGGGTTGTGTGTCCTCATTAAGGATTTTTTTTTTTTTTTTTGCACACTTTTACTTTCCAGCTTCTGGACAAGCCGTGGTCACAGGTGTCATACCTTCTCCTCCCCGGTTCTTGCCTTCAATTTTTACCGCGCATTGGGTTCAACAATGCCACTGCTCGTCGGTTGTTCATCGAGTGTTGGTAACTCACGCTCTCGCGCTTTCCGCAAGTCAATTTGTCCACAAGAAAAAGTCTCAACGAATTTATACGAGTATGCACTCGGCGGGGCTCGAACTCACGAAACTGACCTATACCAGGCTCGAGGATAACCTGATACGCCACCGGGGCGACCGGTCTACAAGGATACAGGTCGGCGACTGCCCTTGCAACTACAGTGTAGCTATCAAGGTCAACAGGGTGATGTTAAGCAGTCTGTGCACGGAAACTATAAGACCGGTTTCTGAGGGGGACAACATGTGACAGCTGTGGAGGGAAATGCATCAGTTTATCAAGTGAATCCTGTAAGTCGAATAATCGGCGAGGGGAGGGCGGAGTTTTGAAGGACGTGGGGGCCTGGTTTTGATCAAAGGGGGGGCGGGAGGGGGGGAACGGGGGGAGGAACAGGTGGGGCAGGAAAATTTGTGCGTGGAAACTATAAATCCTTCTTGTGGGGGAGGGGTCGGGAAAATGTGGCGGGGGGGGGGCAAGGGGGGGGGGTTAGGGCGCATAGATGTAGGGGTTTGCTATACGTGTGGTGCTAGGTCCAGGGGATGATGCGGGTGGTGGGAAAGGAGGGGGCATTGGGGGCGGGGGGGGGTGGGAAATGCAGCAGCGGCATGGACGGCTCTAAAAAGATAATGAGGCGATCTCCACGGCGTGGAAATGTTTATTACTCTGGCGGATTTCGATACGAGGTTGGGCGTTTGAGCAAGAGATAATATGTAGCTTTTTTTTCCTTTTCACCTAATAATATCTTCGCAATCTCCGTTCCTCTTTCTCCCTCCTTAGACGTAAATTAAATCTTGGGTAACGATGCAGTATTTTCTCCCCCCTCCTCCGTACGGTTTGATACCTGAGTTCATTTCTTCCCCAGGTTTGTTGTATGTGAGTTACACGCACGTGTACATCAGGGCATAATAAACTAGTGGTTCGGTCCCTGTTGCGGGCCGCACGCACGCAAACCCCCCGCAGTAGTACCCCCGGTGAGTCCCCCGCAGGGGCCCCCGGAAGGCCCCCGGAGGCCCCCGAAGGGCCGTCGGGGCGAAGAAATAGCGATATGTGCGCGAACATACGCCTGAAAACCAGGTATCGAAAAGCGTTTAAACTCTGCCCGAACCTCGAAAAGGCGTGTGTACCAGATGCCGTGGGATGTGTTAAAAAGCAGAAACGAGCTGATTGCACTTACACTAACTACCGAAGTCAGGAGCGTCGCAGCACCCAGGTCAATCGACAAAAACATAGAGATATTCATATTTTAATGCCGTTCGTCGTTCACCGTAGTCGGTGATCGGTGACGTTTCCAGTGCCCAGTCTGTCGTTTCCATGTTAGCGCTCGAGTTGCACATCTCCACCAGCAGCAGCAAACCTGAGGATTGGCCAGTGAATGGCCGGAAACGCCACGCCAGAAAGGTACGACAAAAAAGAACCCACCCCCCATCCCCAGGCCTTTCTTTGTGCTGCACGCAATATCTGCATGGCCGGTGAAACCCGTCGTGCTCCCGGCATTGTTGGCGATGCCTGCATCAAACATTATCTACATACATGGAATACAGAAAATGCTCTTCTGATATATCTTCGGCTACTACAAGCGTGTATGGCAAATAGAAAAAGGTACCTAATAAAGAATAAAAGTCTACGGCGAACAGCGAAAGGTGTCTATAATCCTGTACCTGGCGCCTAGTGCCTAGTGCCTACTGCCTACTATTTATTTTCGACTACGGCCAATAGCAAAATGAGACTAAAAAACATTCAACTACGGCCAATTGGACAAAAGGTGCTTCAAAAATATAAACGTCAACGGGGGAAAAATACCGGTCTCATGGCGCACGCTCTACCGACAAATTATTCCGCACACCAACCAGACGATGACACCCTTATCTACGGTATAGGTACCCGCTCTCCCACGGCATGCTCGAGGGAGTCAGTCGCATTGTTCGCCCTTCAAGCAGACCACTGGCCCTCTTGTTCTCAGCAGCATAGGCGTCATTTTAGTACAGCACCATCGCTATCCGAAGACAAATTGCTGTCTAGCACCACTGACGACGCAGCACTCAGCACATCCCCTCCGCTGTCCATGCACTCCACCGCTGCACTGACACCCTCCGTCCTGCTGTGCATGTTTCCCCTGCACGAAAGGTTCGAGATTTGTTCGACCTTTCCCTGCTGTGCATGTGCTCCTTGCACGAACGATTCGAAATTTTTCGGCCAAGACTCTCTGTCCCATGCCACCGAACTTAAATTTAGTAAACGCTATTTTTTTTTTGCGGGCGGGTGGGTGGGACTTTCAAATGAATCATTATTATTATTGATCTTCATACTCCAGAATCTGATGTATACCAAAACCCGCCATTATATCATAGTGCAAAAAACAAATACTCCGGAGTAAATAAGACCACCCCCCAGGTGGACAGAGAAAACTTACCACGAGTACCAACAACCCTGGTCAAGCCATTCATCCGCAAACCATCTACAATACATATGATAGAGTAGTACAGTGGAAGCTAATCTACAGAAGAAGTAATTTTATAAAGATGTTAGATCTAGTCTAAAATTCCCCACCTGATGAAGTAAAAATACCAACACCAATCATTTATTATAGTGGAGCAAAAAAGCATTGTTTGTTTCGAAAAGAGTAGTACCCCTCCCACTGAGAAAATTTCACCGTACAGTATATTACACGCACCATCAAGCAGCTTGAGAAGATGCTTTTTGACCCGAAATTCGTAGAACTCACAGCTGACGTCCTGAAAATATTTCTTTAAAACGTTAGAGTGACAGCGTATCAATTTGGAACAGCAGTGGCTTCGTGTCCCACAGTTTTGTGACTTTTATTCCCGAAATCTGTATAAACATCAACACAGTAGATAACTAGTGATCCTCTGTATTCGTACTCCTCCCCATATTAAAGCAGAGAACAAACAAAGTAAACCAGCTACCATACATACGATAGAGCAGTAGACTAGTCTATAGTAGAAACTACAGTACTAAATTTATAGGATAGATATGATGTCAGATCTAGCTCAAAGTTCCCCACCCCAAGTACTAATACCAGCACTACTACCCATTATAATGGGGAACAAAAAAACGTACATACCGTCTGCATGATCGCCTCCCAATTATGCCAAGCGAAGTATGACTAACGAGGTAACGTAATTGGGCGCGTGTACACCAAGCGTTCCTTTAAAAACACTGACGATTCGCATTTCTCCCTCTAGTAGAGTGCTCAATGGCGGTGTGCTCAATGGCGGTGACAGTGCATAACCACATCACCTCGCATGTTGTATTTGGCGAGACGTATCTCTTTCTTATAATTAGCGATGTCAGAAAATAATGGTAACTACATGATGGCGGTGACAGTGCATATCATCACATCACCTCACCTGTTGTATTTGGCAATACGTGCGTATCTCTTACTTATATTTAGCGATGACAGTATATAATGGTACCTACAAAAATGTTCTAGCTTTCGATCCATGTACAATAACAAAGTATAAAGATTTAACACGTTATTTACTACACCTGAACACTGGGTTGCATACTGCATCTAACATCAAACCTTCTAGAATAATAAACATTGCACGGCAGATGATATGAAGGAAGGGAGGTCTTCTTGCTACAATCGTCAGGTTTGTCCCCTTTAAGGATTTATAGTTTCCGCGGACATATTGAAATCTCCCGCCTCCCGCCCCCCCTCCCCTCCCCCTCCCCCGATCCCTCTTATTCACCATCCCCCCCCCCCCTTTCCCCCCCCCCCTCCCCCCCCACCCCCTCCCCCCCCCCTTCCCCCCCCCCCCTCCCCCCCCACCTTCCCCCCCCCCCCCCTTCCCCCCCCCCCCCCCCCTTCCCCCCTCCCCCCTTCCCCCCTCCCCCCTCCCCCCCCCCCCCCTCCCCCAATCCCTCCCCCCCCCCTTCCTTTTCCGCCTAGTTTGTTCAAACGCCCCATTTACAATCGAAGTCGGCCAAAGTAATAAACACCTCTACGCAGTTGATAGCACGTCATTATCTTCCTGGCCATCCATGACGTCGTTTTCATTATTTCCCCCCACCCCCCACAACCCCCCCCTCCAACGCCCCCTCTTTTCCCACCACCCGCACGATCGCCTAGACCTAGCACCACGCGTATAGCAAGGCCCTACATATCTTTGATATCACAGCCAGAGTGTATTAGAATATTATGTGTGACCTAAACCTCGTAAAAAAAAACTCCCCCCCCCCCCCCCCGCCCTTCTCGCTCTCCCTTGCTTAAACGCCCCACCTATTATGGAAATCCGCCAGACTAATAAACACTTTACGCACTGGATATCACAACATTATTATTCTAGAGCCATCCATGCCGCTGCTTTCCCCCCCCCCTCGCCCCCACCCCCCACCCCTGCCCCGAACGCCCCCTCTTTCCCCACCACCCGCACCATCGCCTAGACCTAGCACCACTCGTATAACAAACCCCTACATTTATGCACCTCAAGCGCTTCCCTCCCCCCCCCCCCCCCCCCCCTCCCCCCCCCACCCCCCCGCCCCCCCACCCTCACCCCCACCCCCCACCTCACCCCATCCCACACCACCCCCTCAAACACTCCGCCCTCTGCTCGCTGATTGTACGCCTTACCCCAGGATATACATGATAACCTGATGCATTCTTCCCAAAACCGTCACATTTATCCCCATAAAAGAATGTAGAGTTTCCACGCACAGCTTGAGCTGCCCCAGCCGCCCCGCCCCCCCCCCCCCCGCCCCCCCCCCCCCCCGTCCTCCCCCCCCGTCCCCCCTCCCCGTCCCCCCACCCCCCCCGCTCCCCCGCCCCCCTTCCCCCCCCCTTCAACCCCGCTCCCTTTTGATCAAAACCAGGCCCCTACGTCCTTCAAAACTCCGCCCTCTCCTCACCGGTTATTCGACTTACAGGATTCACTTGATAAACTGATGCATTTCCTTCCACAGCTGTCAGATTTTGTCCCCCTCAGAAACGGGTTCTATAGTTTCCGCGCACAGACTGACTAAAATCACCCTGTTGACCCTGATAGCTGCACTGTAGTTGCAAAGGAAGTCGCTGCCGACCTATATCCTTAGACTAATGAGAGCACGCAACCCGTAATACGCGCGATCGGAGTATCACACACAGCTTGCAAAGATGAGTTTCGACAAAATCTTCGATCTCACAGCAGCTGGAGTGTATTTTCATTTTTTATAATATATAGTCTATGCATTTTTTTTATTTTTGTTCTACGACCCCTCCCAATAAAAAACTCACCCAAATGGTCTAAACATAAGTACCATTTTATCTTGGTCCGACCACTTTCGTTTTGTTGGAGTTTTGGGATTTACATACTTCCAAAGCTGCAGCTGCTGCTGGACCCTTCAAACAGCTCCCGCAGCTGCTGGGCCATTCGAACGGCTGTCCCAGAACGTCAAAACGCCAGCTATGTTTTGTAATATTTAATGCTGGTAGTGGTGATTAAGGCTGCAAATGTTTCATCAGCTGCTTGCTGCTGCCGTTCGTTTTTTCCCCCCTACCCGCTGCTGCTCACAACGTCAGCAGATTCCGTCCCGTACTCGGTGCTGAATTTTTACCGCTATACCACGGCGCTGTCGATAAAGCTTCCAGCGCCACCACCAGCACTCCCGCGCCATCGCGGCAGCCTCTGCTGCTGCTGCTAATGCTGTTATTGTCTATACTGCGTGAGTTTTCACAGGTAAAAAATCCGCTGGCTGTGGTCATGACCTCGCCCAGCCTATCTTCCTTGCTACGTATTCGTTCCATGGCGGAGTGCCTACGCGTGGGGAGCATGGGAGGGAGGGAGCTGGCTGTGACAATGGCACTAGTGCTACCTGTCACTGGGCACCTTAGGGGAAGGCGCTCAAGTGCTGGCTGCGGAGGTCGCCGTTGCTGCAGCAACGTGTTGCGCGAACTCGCAACGTTCGTTTCGGATCGCCCAATACAGCTGCAGCTTCGAGTATTTATTTACACCAAGACAGCAGTCAAATCGCACATACATCAAAAAGTACCGGCAAATTGTTGCACATGGCCGGTCACCCATTGACCAGTCAGTGTATCTTCCAAGAGGGTCTGGAAATACCTGGTAGGCTACAACGGCATCAGATCACCATAATTTATCTGGGCTGTCCTTACAGCAGTCGTATCACAAATACATGCCTTCCTTATTTCCGATACTACACCCGAATCAAATGCATTGCAGTATAGCTGCATGCTCTATCTGCCGTAAGGATGCGGGCGAACGCACGGGGGTGTAAAATGCAAAATATGCATCCGCCTCTTTCGTCACCCTGCCTCTGAAAGGGGACCTTGTATTACTAGTACCAACAACGCAGCTTGCGAAGATGAGCATTGACCCGAAATTCGTCGAACTCACAGCTGACGTCCTGAAAATATATTTATAAAATATGTTTTTTTTCTTCGCACTGTCTGCGCGGAGGATTCCCTTTATCTTGCACGCAGACACTTATTATACCCTTTCCAGTATGGGCGCAGCAGCGATAATGCAGCACGCTGCACTGCCGTCGACGCAACCGTCCCTTTATAGTGCGGTCTGTGTGTACGGAAATTTTCAGCTGTCCATGGGTTGTTGTTAAATTAATAGGTGGGGACACAGAGTGCCCCCTGCAGGTCTGCCAATTGGGTAGATCCTCGGAGAGTACTCACTTTCGTTCCTTCGTAGAGATGTAGCTTTATTCGTTTCCACCAGAGCCCGGGATAGCTTCTGAGATCGGAGGCGCGTGCCTCCGATCTAATTCCTAACTTCCCCGAATATAAACCGCCAACCTAATCATACGAAACCCATCCAAATGATCTCAAATTCGGATACCTACAGGCCTTTCGAGGCCGTATCTTAACATTGTGCTGTATTTCTACTGCTGAACATTGGTACATACATGTGCTCCCCTTCACAATGTTGATGGAGTCGATGCTGTCATTTTTTCTGCAGCTGCCACGGCAGATACTGCTCGGTACAGTGCGGTTGATATAATTAGCGGAGAATCTGGATGCGGCGCTTTATCCTACTAGCGCAAGTGGGGATGTTGTCCTCGTTGATACTGGTACCAGCGGCACAACAGCCTTTATATTCGGCTGTGGACGTACAAACTACCTTTTCACAATGCTGCTAAGGTCGATTCTTCCTCTTCTTTTGCAGCCGAGGGTCTGGGCGCTATACTGGCCTTTAGCGGTTAGTGTACGTGCGATTGTAAGGTTATATATAGAGGCACAGAGTGCCCCCTGCAGGTCTGCCAATTGAGCAGGTCCTCGGAGAGTACTCACTTTCTTTGCCTTCGTAGAGATGTAGCTTTTTTCGATTCCACCAGGCCCCGGATAGCTTCTGAGATCGGAGGCACGTGCCTCCGATCTATTTCCTAACTTTCCCGAATATAAAACGCCAACCTTATCATACTAGACTAAACCCATCCAAATGATCTCAAATTCGGATAATTGCAGGCTTTTCGATGCCGCATCTTAACACTAGCCCACCCTGATGAGTCGCATATGCAGATATATGGGAGATTCGAGGAAACTCCGGTTCTACGAACAAGACCGTGAGTCGAAGATGCGGCTCCTCAAAACCAACTTCCACACCTCTAACGGTCTGGGTATGGAGCCAGAAACACGGAAAGAAAAACAGTTGAAAGTACAGTGTTGTTGGGGTACTGTTGTTTGAATTCGCTTGCTGTATAACGTGTTCTGTGTAACCACGCGGCGTGCCGCTACGCCGTAGATCGAGGAGAGAAGATAAAATACTAGTACACCAGATACCAAATACACACCAGGTGGGTCAATACCGTTCTATCAGAGACCGCACCATATAAACCACACACAGGAGGTAAGCCGCACCTGATTGTCACCGACTGCACCACTCACATATATACGGGCAGTATCGTTATCATCAAAGCCCGGGTCGTATCATTATCATCATCGACCGCCCCGCGGGGGGGCAGCGCCACACTCCGAGACATGTACAGAATAATGCCTCGACACATAATTCGAAACCCCAGAATATACGAAACCACCAAATATCCGCGGACCCGTATCGAACAACCGCATACCACAAACAGCCCCCCTATTCGGTGCTCGATACGATAGGTCCCAAACAACTTATCACCAATAGCGAGGTAAAACGGCAAATCCCAAATTCCATAATAAACCATTGCCAAGGTAAAACGGCAAGCCCAAATTCCGTCATGAAGAGTTGCCCAGGTAAAACGGCAATCCCTATACCAAAACTCTCAATCTCCATTCCAGCATTGACCTCCCAATCTAAAGCGAGACAGTAACTATACGGGAAGGGAAAAATCCAACAAACAAGAGTATGCTGGTAAAATCCTCAACCAAAACCAATAACACCGTCTTCACTAAAAATAGCATTCCGCCCGATAACATCGGCCCCCCTGTTGTACAAAAGTATCACACCGCCCGATAACATCGGCCCCCCTGTTGTACAAAACATCATACCGCCCGATAACATCGGCCCCCTTGTTGTGTACTCTGGATGGGCAGAGCAACAGAACGTGTCTGATGTAGGGCATCTCAAATCGAACTATAACAGCCCCCCACCTATTAATAGGTGCTCACCACGGGAGTATGCAAAAGGCAACGATTGCATCTGAATTTAACAGTACTAAGGATACTAGTAATTTTGGGTCCCCTGTACGTTGTGCATACTTAACCAATAGCCAACGTGTACGGCACGATTCATCAAGATCATCGGCATATCTCACTGGCGTGTTAACCTTACTCGACGCATGAGTAAATCCCAATACTTTCTCCAATTCTCTAAAAATAATTTCTCCGTTCCACTCACCCAACACCCGAATACCCCAAAAAAAAAAAAAAAAATGCAAGAAATCACCACAAATTCATCACAAAGTTGCGGTGAAAACGAAACGCCTCCGTGTGCAAAGGCTTGGTGAGAAAATCAGCATGCTGCAGTGTCGACGCTACGTGGACAATCTCGAACTCCCCGTTAGCAACACGTTCCCGAAGGAAGTGATGACTGGCATCAATGTGCTTACTGTTGGGAGTGGTCACAGGGTTTTTCGCCAAATGTATCGCCCCCTGGTTATCTTCCCTCACCGTGGTACACCCAACATCGCGGTCCGGGAAAATAAAACTCCCGAGATACCGCATGAAAATCGTCTCGCGAAAACCCGTGGCCATCGCCACATACTCTGCCTCCGTAGTAGACGAAAGCGTAACGGATTTCTGCGTCCTAGAGTAAAACGATACACAGGCACCAGCGCACATGATAACTCCACCAGAGACAGACCTTCGGTCATTGGCCTCGTGCGCATAGTCCGCGTCCACGTACAACTCCAGCTGAACTCCATCACTCAGACCCCTCTGAAAAGTAATACCGTAAGTACTCGTCGATTTGATGTACATCACGATGTGCATCGCTGCCTGCCAATGCAATAACTTTGGCGCTGCAGAGTACCTTGCCACCGCTCGAACCGCGTTAAGGATGTCCGGGCGGGTCTGGTTCGCCAGCCACATCAAATGCCCTACGAACGGCCGAAAAGGCTCATCAACGTCTGGTTCATCGTGGTCAAACACCTCAAGCTTTAGGTCAACCACCGCAGGGATGCTCTTGCCGCGAGTGACACCAAACTTCGCTACGGTACTTTCAGCGAATACCTGCTGTGATATCGTCAACTTCCCTGCATCCCAGTCTCGAGAAAAACGGCAACCTGCGTACCACCGCAACTCCCCCAGGTTGTTGATAGGAACGAACTGGTTCAGGTCCTCACAAAACTTGTCACACCTACTCTTAAGCCCCATCGAAAATATGTCATCCACATGCACTACTACTACGATAGAAACGGCCCCCGCTTCCACCAAACGCATAACACACGCATCAGCCTCACACTGCTCAAAACCAAGACCCCTCATGCCGCGTACCAAGTGATGGTGCCATTGCCGCGACGCCTGCTTCAAACCATACAGGCTGCGGCACAACTTAACCACCTTACCGGACATCGACCCGCACCCCTTGGGGAGGCGCATGTAGACATCCTCACTTAGCTCTGACTGGACAAACGCCTGCTCGGCATCAAAATGGCATAAATCCAATTCCAACTCGCACGTTATGGCAGCCAGCAAACGAATACTCGCAACTGATTGGCACGGGGAATAAGTCTCGAAATAATCAACGCCTGTACGCTGCCCAAAGCCCCGCGCTACCAGCCTGGCCTTTGCCCTCACTACTCTACCAAATTCGTTGACCTTCCAAGAATAAACCCACTTAGCAGAGATTACGTTGATGCCGTTTCGTTGCTACGTGTCACCACCTCTCTCGTCCACCACAGCACCGAACGTCCCCGCGCGGTACAGACCGTCAAACTCAGTGTCCATGGCATCAAACCACACATCTCCGTGTTCGTCCTCGCACGCTTCGCGATACGAGTCGGGCGTTACCAACTCACTCGCAGGGCATGAAGGCAGTTCAGGAGCGGGCATGTGCGGAGGAGACTGGTCGGCAATGATCATAGCGATATTCTCCCGCGCGGCTAGCATCGAAACGAAGCCATGCTGTGGGCCCAGCCCCCCCCGTTGTCGCGCCGCCGACCGCGCCACCGCCGGCGATACCCGCGGTTGCTGCTGCTGCTGCACCGGCACCTCCACAGAGGGTGGAGGCGCGGGCGAGGATTCCGGCGGTGCAACGGTCGCGGGCGGCGCAGGGGGAATGGACACGGGCAAGGACTCCGGTGATGCAACGGTCGCTGACGTCGGCTCCTGCTGCTGTGGTACGGACGACGCAGCCGGCAGGGGCGTGGGCGAAGACTCCGGCGTTACACCAGTCGATGGCGTCGACGGCTGGTACCACACCTCGAAGCCCCACGGCGCTTGCGATTGCTGGGATGGGTCACTGACAGCCCCCCCCTTGGCCGGCGACGAGGACCCGGCAATCGCGGTCCCTCCACCGAACGGCGCGCACCGATAGCCCCACGTCACATCGGTCGAGTAGCTCGCGATGCCTGATGGCGACAGCACGTTCTAGCTGCAATCCGAGGCGTGGTCGTTGCCGGAGTTCAGGTAGAAGCAAGGTTCCCCCTTCGGCTCTGACTTCGCCGCCCGCTTGACCTTGTGGCGTCCCGGCATCATGTACGGAAGTACGGGGCCTCTGCAAGGCCTCCCGTGGAACTTCTCGAACGAGCACATCATGCCGGGCTTTTCATCCACCCGCGCCATGAGGTTGAGCGCGTCGCACATCCACGTCCATGCTTCCGGCCACGTGCGTTCATAGTTGAGCGCCTTGGCCGGAAACTCCACACCATCGAACATGGTCTGGAACTCCAAGAACGCTGCGTGACCCCCCTCGGCAACAAGAGCTAGCTTCCGCTCCACCCGCCCGTTGCGCTTCGGGTCGTCGACGGACGTAAACTCGCGGCGGATTTTTGCTGTCGACCATCAGCCTTTAAAACTCGGCGTTAGTGAATTCGGAGGCGTTGTCAGTGCGAAGGCATTCCGGCTGCCCGTAGGCATTTACGGCCGCCAGGAAAGTGCGGAAACCGAGGGTGACGGTGGCCGCGCTCTTGTCCGGCAGAAATACCGGCCAGCCCATGTTGATGGCGTCGTCGACGATCATCAAACAGTACCGAGCGCCGCCTGTTGACGTCGGCATAGGTCCTGCGAGGTCGGCGTACAGGCGCTGCATCCGCTTCTCAGCACGGCACGACGTGGACTTAGCGACGGCTTTGCGGATCCCCTTCCCCCCCGCGCACCCGTCGCAATACCCCAAACGTCCCGTCACGTTGATTCCCATTTGACGAGCAGTCTCACGTAAAACGGTTTCGTGGGCGTGGCCAAGGGAACAATGCAAGTCGTTGATGTCTATCCATCTCTGCCTACCAGGCCTTAACACTGCAGCAGCAAGTGCAGGGGGTTTCTCGTGTCTCGCTACTCGAGTGGCCTCAACGTAGTTGCCAAACTTCTCCTTGCGGAAAAACACGCGTCCATCGAGCATGTGCGCCCCTTCGTGGTCAAGGGTAATGACGTGCTCCTCTTGGATCACGTTGAATGAGCAGAGGTCGAAAGGTACGCCAGGCACAAACGCCACATTCCTCAAGGTCACTGCTACGTATTCAGCACAATGCATCACGACATCAACGCAACCAAAAAACTCTACCTCCATCTTCTTTCCGTCACCAATGATCAAATACTTCTCGTCGGGGGCAGGGGGTCTCTTGTTGTAAAAGAGAGCAGAATCACCAGTACAATGGATGGAAGCAGCACTATCTCCAATCAGAATATTACTCCCAGGCCTTGTAGGCCTCACGAGACCACCCCCAACAGAAAGAGCATGCCACTTGCCTAAAGACGTGAAGTGCGCGACGAAGAGGGTGGGCCACTCGACCTGCTGTTCTCTGCTGGCCGACGCCTGGCTGTCGATAGTCGAGGAAAGCGGCCCGCCCTCGTAGGCTCCCCCGGCTCCTCCACTTCTCGGCTTTGGCTGACCTTGCACTCCGTCGTCCACACCGCCCCCGTCCCAGTATGGTTCGCCTCCGCCCGCACCGCCCCCGTCCCATTGTTGTGCGCCTCCGCCCACACCGCCCCAATCCCATTGTTGTGCGCCTCCGCCCACACCGCCCCCGTCCCATTGTTGTGCGCCTCCGCCCACACTGCCCCCGTCCCATTGCTGTACGCCTCCGCCCATACCGCCCCCGTCCAATTCGTCGCCGTGAATTACGAAGCCAGTTTGGTGCTGAGGCCAAGCTCCCGGTGGTGGTGGTGGTGGTGCGCTGCTGTAGTGCTCCTGGGGGGGCGGAGGGCCGTGCGGAGGGGCCGCGACAATGTTTGCATGCATGCGGGTGGGCGGAGCAGTGCGGCATTGCCTGGCCATGTGACCGAAAGCTCCACAAGTGCTGCAGACCCCCGAAAAAGCGTTCGGCGCTCGACAAATGTCGGACTTGTGCCCGAGGGCACCACACCGACCGCACTTGTACACTTCCCCCATGGACGCTCCTGGAGGCGGAGGAGACTCCGGCTGGTACTACCCACTTCCGGTGTTACCTGCCCCACCATTGCCCCCCGGCCTCAGCTGATGCTGGGTCTGCTGCTGCGGCTGGGGTAGGTGCTGCTGCTGCTGCTGCTGGTAACTATGGCCTGCACCCCCACGCTGCTGCTGTTGCCCTCCCCCCAACTGCTGCTGCTGCTGCCCATACGGCCGCTGCTGCTGCTGTTGCTGCCCAAACGGCCGCTGCTGCTACTGCTGTTGCTGCCCATACGGCCGCTGCTGCTGCTGCTGTTGCTGCCCATACGGCCGCTGCTACTGCTGTTGTTGCTGCCCATACGGCCGCTGCTGCTGCTGTTGCTGCCCATACGGCCGCTGCTGCTGCTGCTGTTGCTGCCCATACGGCCGCTGCTGCTGCTGCTGTTGCTGCCCATACGACCGCTGCTGCTGCTGTTGCTGCCCATACGGCCGCTGCTGCTGCTGCTGTTGCTGCCCATACGACCGCTGCTGCTGCTGCTGCTGCTGCCCGGCGCCTAATCTGCCCTGAAAACCCCCACCGACGGCGAGGGCGTGGGGATCCGCCAACGGCGCAGCAGCCATTGACACGACCGCCGCTAACTTCCGCTCCTCCAACTCCTTCGTCTTGCGGTTAGCGTGGGAGGTGCGGACGATTCCCTCCATCTCCGATCGCGTGAGGCCGGGTTGAAGCAAGCTAGTGCGCTGCTCCACGTCGTAAACCTCGGACGGAAGACGACGTGTGAGTATGCGAACCACGTCGCGATCCGACTTGCGGATACCCAATGTGGACAGCACATTGAGCTTCCCCTCAGCACGGGCAAAGAACAGCTTGGGGTCCTCATCCCCCTGCATCTCTATGTTCTCGAAGTCTTTCTCGAGATGATCTCGTTCGGCATTACCCTGCCGCTGATACCAGGCCATCACAGCCTTCCATGCTCCCTCCACCGACCCAGCGGCATGCATCCGTTCCTCCACAGGCTGTCCTTGCATGGCTTCCATGAGAAATTCCCATGCCTTCTCGCACTTCTCGACTCTCTGCTGCCCATGAAGATAGATGGATCGGTTGCGCTCCTCCATCCCCTTTAAGCCCCCGGCTATCCGAATAGGGTCGCTCGTGGGCTCAAGCGCCCCGATCAGACCCCGCGCCGTCAAGAAAGCTTGGAACCTGTGTGACCACAGGTGCAGCTGACTGCGCCCATCAAACTTGGGCACCCGCATGCTGTTTTAAGACGACAAGATGAGCGCCGGGAGGGTCTGGTGGTGACGGTAATCTGGCTCCGGCACAGGCTGCCCAGCACTTGCCTGCTGCATGGGCCGCCCGCTCCCCCCCCCCGGTACCCGACTGAACCGCTGCCTCGGCGGACATCCTCAACGCTCTCTTCGCTGACAACGCCGCGTCTCGCTCAGCCACCGTCGCGTCTCGCTCAGCCAACGTCGCGTCTCGCTGAGCCAAATTAATCGACACTTCCTCAAGCTGCTGCCGAAGCAGCTCGGCCTCCTCGGCCATAACAACAACCCTTCAGCAAGCTCCGGGCCCGGAAACCCACGATATATCGTGTTTGAATTCGCTTGCTGTATAACGTGTTCTGTGTAACCACGCGGCGTGCCGCTACGGCGTGGATCGAGGAGAGGAGATAAAATACTCGTACACAAGATACCAAATACACACCAGGTGGGTCAATACCGTTCTGTCAGAGACCGCACCATATAAACCACACACAGGAGGTAAGCCGCACCTGATTGTCACCGGCTGCACCACTCACATATAT
This sequence comes from Undaria pinnatifida, assembly GCA_012845835.1. Taxonomy (NCBI): domain Eukaryota; class Phaeophyceae; order Laminariales; family Alariaceae; genus Undaria; species Undaria pinnatifida. The sequence goes on along the minus strand of JABAKD010000025.1, from coordinate 10,487,264 downwards.
ACGGGCAGTATCGTTATCATCAAAGCCCAGGTCGTATCATTATCATCATCGACCGCCCCGCGGGGGGGCAGCTCCACACTCCGAGGCATATACCGAATAATGCCTCGAAACATAATACGAAACCCCAGAATTTACGAAACCACCAAATATCCGCGGACCCGTATCGAACAACCGCATACCACAAACAATTGTGCTCCCCCTAAAGTGTAAATTAGGGTATAGGCCGTCTTTTTGCCCCTTTTGACGTGGTTGGTATTGACGTTACCTTCCATTTTACTGCGTTACAACTGTGCTGCCCCTCTGTACTCCGCCTAGGGTAAATGCTGCACGATTTATGCGTTTGGCCTTGTGCTGTCCTCCTACACTGGACGGTTTATGCGATATTTTACTACATTGCGGCCAAGGTAATTGCTGTCCGCTGTTATGCGGTTGGTATTGGCGTCACCTTTCCTTTCACTGCGGTTAGCGCGAGTGTTGACTGTATACTCTACTGCTCGTCCGGACGCCATGATGATGGGCGGCGAGGGAACAGGATACTGGCTTCTATTGTTGTTTGGCGAGAGCGAAGCTTTCCGTGTAGCTGTACGTCATAAGTACTTATTGAGGCATCGTACTTGTTCTCTTGCCACTGTGGTACATGTGCTCTAGCCCGTCCTCTGTTTTCTGCACTACGCACGCCGTAGGTGCTTATTGAGGCGCACCGTCCATCTTGTTTCCTTCACAACGCCCTGCTCAAGTCCCCTCTTCTCGGTTGGACATCCATGTGCTTTCGCGTATATTCCCCCCGATTTGCCTTGCTTAGCTTCCAATAGGAATAGCTCTATAGTAGGCCACATTTTCAGAGCTTCACGACATCAACGTTTTGCAAGTGATTTCGGGCCTGTCGTTTGTTGAAGACCCCCCCCTCTATTAATAGGCTTCTTTACAGTATCAACCCCTGAAACCATGCTCGTTTCACTTGACCCTTATTAGCCTGAACTTCGCTTGCACGCTGTGCGTGCGCCCCGCTGGCAGTTTCCGAGTTGTACGTCATTTGTGCCCCCTCTGCCCGGCTGATGGTATCAGCCCGTGACATCGTAACAGTTTTGCCTGATTCCTTCTCAGCCGTCGTAGTAGTTTCTTCTGATTCCTTCTCATCCGAGATATCGTCTGCACCATGTGCGTGCTTTTTCGCAGAATTTCTGGGTGCTCCGTTCTGATAAGAATCTGATTGTTCGCCGCTCTCCCGGCATAAGTTGAGAAAAGATCGTGTTAGTTTGGTTTTTCTATCCTGGTTTTCCTTCCCCTGCACTATGTGCCGGATAGGAACGTACACCCCCTCCCCTCTGCAGTGTGCGTGCGCATGTTCGGAACGTATATCCTCCCGCCTCTACAGTGCGTACATTTTCGGAACATATACCTTCCGCTTTCGCGCCCATGCAACGTGGACACTATTTGGTTTCTTGTTACTTCTGGGCACGCTTGTTCCTTGGTGGTTAAAGGTGTGCGCGGCTATCGACAGTAGTAGCCTTCTCCCCTTTCGTTTGGGAACAATCCGTTCGTGAACGCCTGGTGCGCATATTAGCTTTGGACCCTACTGTCTCAGTACAATTCTACCTCGTAGGTACCAGCATAAATATTTTTATCACCTCTTGCGCTCCCCAAAATGCCCCCTTAATGTCTGATTACCGTTGAGGCCTCAACAATATCTTAACGTAGTAGTGTGCATTCTGTCATATTTGCCGCTTTCAAGGTATGGCATTTGTTCGTTTTCCGGTGATCTTCGTGGTCGCCCTGATTTTGGGTTTTTGCCAATGTTGTTCTACTTTCCTATGGTACGACGAGTGTTCCTCTTTTTAGTTTTTTTTCCGCCTTTTAACGCCGACGTAGCCTGCCCACGTCTCGTGCATACCGACAAACCATGGCATTTCTGAATCCAGTCGAGCGTTTTCCATCGTATTGTTCCCACCTCGCTCTATGCGCTTGGTGACAACATGGATACTTCCCTCGTTATTTCTCCTCGTTTTCCCAGAGGAATTACTTCTTTTTTTTTTGGTGTTACGCTTTCCTTGCCCCGTGGCGTACGTCTCTTTTTTGCAGTTCTTTTCTTGGCATACTTCTTCCCACGACTAACTTCGCTGCTCTTTAGCCCCAGCCACTTAGTATTGCGGCATTCCAGCCACTGCTACCGCGTATGGTCCCACATTGGTGACCATTGGCTTCACATCGAGAGCCCCCCATTGGCCCCACGTTAGCGCTCCCGTGCTAACTCTGCAGCCCATCTGTCGGTTCTCTTTGGCCTCTACCTTTGTTGTTTGGTTGTACCTGCCTCCAAGAGCTCCTTGCTGCCGGGGTCCGTTCTAGCTTGTGAGCCAGCGGATATATTTCCCCGGACCACTCTTTCTTACATGCTTGTCTCGGTACGCTTACCCCTACTGTCCAACGACACTGACCCCCGTCCTGGCCTTGCAGCCAACAGGTCTCGACCACTTTTTCTTGTTTCTGTTCGGCATACCTGCCCATGGTGTTTAACGACACCGGCCTTAATCGTAGCCTCACCGTCCATCCTGACTGTGCAGTCCACAGGCCGTCTTCTCTTGGTCCCCGTTTTTCTCTTGCCTTGTTGGCGTACCTATCTCATGATGGGTCCCACGCTTTGACCCCAGTTCGGCTTCGCAGCCCATATAGGTCGTTTCCTGTCGACCCCATTTCGTGTTGTGTTTTCGGCGAGATCACGTTGGGAGGAATGCCTTCGCCACGTACCTAGTGTTGCTCGTTTTCTTCAAGCTAGCATTTCAAGGTCCCGTGTTGTGGACCCTCCTTGTATTTCAGGCTGCAGTACGTCGCTATGGCACGATTTTCCTACTCTCTGTTTTTCCCTACTTTTTCTCGGTTACCTCTTTAGGGTTGCTTCAATTTAACGACCTCGTGTTCCCGACGTATAGTACCTAGCTGTGCGGCTTTCTTCATATCGTCTTCTCTGTTCCCTACATTATTTCTGGAGCTAGACACTTCCAGCGCTACTTTGAGCTGAACGAGTATCTTCTTGTTGACACCATTTTGTGCTTGCTTTGTTATGGTTGAATAGCCTCGCTACGTTTGCTGGCGTCGTTCCCGTTATTAGTTAGCCTCTTAATGTGTCATGATGCCGACTCTCTTTTCGGCTTCCTATAGTACCTTTCGTCTTTTTGTGTCTACGTGTCAGTTTCGTCCTTGTTTGCGTATTGATTTGGCTACGTGACCTCATCACTTGTTTCTTTCCGTTTTTCTGGTACTGCACCCAGATAGCTTCTAAGGGTACTCCACTGTTGGCCCCCGGCTCAGCTCTCCGGCGTCGGCGTATCACACACACGCCTTCAGTACCACCATGTTGGTGTTGTACGTGCCACTGTTTAGGTGTTGCCTTTCTCTGCGTTTTCGATATTTGTTTTCGTAGCCTCGGTTTCCCGTTCTGCAGTTCGATCAAAGCCTTATGCTAGCCTCCTACGTCCCACATGACGGCCCCTGTGTTTCTGTTACACCTCAGCGTACTGGTTCTTTATAGTTTTTCCTTCTGACCAATGGCGTCACGTCAGCCTTCCACGCCTAGCCTTGACGTTGTTCTAGTCAGGTGTTTTTTGTTTTCTCTCGTTTCAGGCTCTTTCTCTTCTGCCTTTGGACCAATGGCCCGACGTTTGCGTCCTTCTTCGCGACTTGGTTGATTCTCCTTCACCGTCCAACCGATCGTCCCGCGTCAGCTTTCCAAGTCCAACGTACCGGATTCTGACGTTCTTTTAGGCAAGTGTTCCGTGCATTATCTCTTGTCTTTTGGCAAAATGGCCCTACCACCCGCCCCTTCTGCACTACGTTTCAGGCCGAAAGTGTGTCCGGCCTCCACAGCGTGACACGTGTTCCCTTCTTCCCCTCTGACATTGTTTCCGTGTCTATACCTTCCTCTTGCCCTCTTGTCTCCCTTCGAATCCTTGCGCTCAGCGGCCTCGCCTTTGATGTTTTCGTAGGCCGATGGCTACTGTTATACCATAGGTACATACCCTTTCCCGGGCTCTCACGGTTGTGACCTCCGCCATAGATAGGGTTGTACATCTTACAGTGAGGTGTTTTATCCTCATATTTACGAGGTGTGGGGGAATCTATAGCCTCATTTTCGTTTGTTTCGAATAGTCGCATCTTCGTCCCCCTTTCCAATTGTGGATGTTTTGTTGGCATCTTTGATTGCCTGGTGATCTGCATCTACAACTATTCAGGGTGGCCTAATGTAATGGAGTGCCCTCCGTAGAAGGATAGTTAATAGATTCGACGTGAAACCATGTCATAACTTAGGTAACACTGCGTGACATTATATGTCACATTCACGTCAAGGCCATCATAGATGGGCGATAATGTAGTTGACAATGACGGGACAGGCAGGACGCCCCTCATCTCACTACCGTGCACTACCCTGCACTACCGTGCCTAGCCCTGTTATGTCTGTCTTTTAGTATTCTCTGTAGGGAAATAATGCATAATAAGCTTTGAGCCTAACCAGGGAGCCATGAGGAGAGACCAACCAAGACACCGGAACCCATGAGGGGCACGCCTGCCAACACCGACCAACCACGTATCCCTCAATCGGAGTACGACCACACTTGCAGGTATCAGCAAGATAGGTGGCATCGTGCCGAGGACCTTCCTCTCCCTCGCCCACGCCGTGCCGATTTTCCGCAAGCGCGGACGAGAACCCTTGACGTTTGTGTCATTCCGTGAGTAAACTCTCCCAGGCTTGAGGGACCAATTCTTCACAGAAAACACTATCCCGCGTACGGGCACCATCTGTGGAATGCCAGCCCCTGCCCTCGACGACCGTCCATCGGCGCTGGCGTTGCCACGGCTAGTGGAGCCAGCATAGGCAGCCCTCATCGTCCGAAGTTCCCACGGACTTTTTCAGGGAGTGTACTCAGTTTGTGCATGACGATAGTCGTATGACCATAGACCCTCGCATCCCTACTCTGCCGGGAAGGAGCACGTCGGGTTTTCACCAACCAGGCAGACATTGCTTTCACAAAGCGCGAAGCGCCGTGAGGTGTTCGGCGAGTCGCATGAAGGGTGAACTGCATTTTTCCAAGAACCGCTCGTAAGACGGACTACGGCACCTTGGGCCTATTTTCTTCCTCATGGATGACAGCGCCAATGAGTTATATATTTCGTTTTCTTGTGGGGCCACTCCAGAGACAACAATGCGTATTACTATGTAATCGCCTCGTGGGTGTCTTACCATGTTCACAGTACGCGATGCGATCATTCCCCTTCTGCGGAGGTAGGGTTCTCCACCCCGCACAATATGATCTTACACGATAACCATCACGGTGATCGCCAAAAAGAACAGAAACAGATAAAATCCGGGGGGGCGGGGGGGTGGGGGGGGGGGTTCTACTGTACTGTAGTTGCATGCGCGTGCAAGCCAATCGGCTCAATATCCAAGTTTGAAGATTCAATTTGTTAACATGTACTACAAGGGCTCCGCTCCGCGGCCGGCTGGTGCCGCCCGCTACACCTTCGCGCAAGAAAAAATAAAATGTATTAAATGTGAACGGGCCAGACAGAAGATGCCCATCATTCCGTGCAACTAACGATTTGATAACGCCAAGAGCTACTTGCGCAGAGATGATCGCCCTATATGCCGTGCTGTGTGCTTGTTGGCGATGTTGCGTTCTGATCGTCAGAATAACGGGTATGTTGATTGTCCTCATGAACATGACGGTTATGATCCATCTTATATCATGGAGTTCTATATGTTGGTAAGGGATTCATGTATAAGGTGTAAGGGAACTGTTTTGGCCGGATGTTTCCCGGCCTGATTTGCCATGAGCTGTCACTCGTAGTTTTGCTCCTTATGAGACCGAGTCAGGCTCGACGGCTGGATAATATAAGAGGTCTGTGTCACCGTCTTGAGTCATCATCACGCCTTCCTGCGCCAGCTACGTGTACACCTTTAGAGATCTATCAACATACTAGTGAGAAAGCCGGTTGATTTCTATTGGTAAGCGCAGCCAAGGCCAACCTACAGAGGTGGGAAAGAGCAATGTCGGGTCCAGGGGATTCTGGCATGAGTGTGGAGTATGTAAGGGAGGAAATAAAGCTACTCGAGATCCAGACCGTGCTGCCTCAGCAGTTCGACCTCTCTCTCCCGCTTCTGCAACGCTATCTCTCATTTTCTCTTCTCCTGTACAAAATACAGTAGCCACAGAGATTCAGGCAGAGGCCTCGCTGTACTGCGGGCTTGCAGACAGAGTGGTAGCAGTGGTCCCAGCGGCGGCGGTGGCAGCGGCGATAGCAGCGGCGACGACGGTGGCTTTGACAGCGGCGGTAACCATGACGGCGGCTGTGATGACGACGGTAGCGGCGGCGGCAATGGCGGCGGTGGTGGCGGCGGCGGTGATGACGGCTGTTTCCGTGGCAATTCTTCTTTGTATGCGTAGCAATCCTCTGACGACTGCCTTTCATGCAGATGGGGCGACTGGGGCAGCTGCAGCCTCTGCAACAAGTGCTTCTCTCCAGCGCCGTCGCCACCAGCGCCATGCAGATCTACCAGCTTCGGCTCATGTTTGGCTTTGCTGGGACCGCGCACTTGCTGCTGGGGCGAAACATCCTTATTCTCCCTCTCTCTCTTTCTCTTCTCTCTCTCTCTCTCTCTCTCTCTCTCTCTCTTCTCTCTCTCACCTCTCTCTCTCTCATCTCTCGCTCTCTCTTATCCTCGAACAAAATCACTATTTCGTCCATTTTCCGCACCACAGTAGCTTGAAGCTCATGCTCCTCGCGGAGAAGTCGTAATTCGCCATGCATCATCGACACCCGCCAGGTCCAAAACAAAGTCAGGCCATACACCTCTTCAGCATATGACGCTCGCAGCGCTTATCCGAAGAAAAGGGCTGTTTTCTGTGGCTAATTTCGAGTCGGGGATAATCCGAGGGTTTATTTGAGCCATAAATCCGAAGAAAAAGGCCGTTTTCTGTGGCTAATTTCAAGGATGACGCCGTTTTTTCCTGGCCATTTCCGAGAATAAAATTATAGCTGTTTTCACCGGGTAATGATGTTCGAGAGTAGTTGATGTTTGCGGCATGAGACTGTTGTTACTCTGTTTGACACTTGGAGGGCTTATTGAATTGAGAACTGGAATTTTGGTTTTGAGTTTGTTGGGGTTCTGAGTTTGATATGAGTTCAATACGATATGACGATGTATCAACCCTGCGATGTCGTGCCTTGTCATGCACAAAGCAGGGGGGATATTAAGTGTGTTTGTCGTGTATAATAAGGCGGGGGGGTGTTGATTGTCCTCATGAACATGACGGTTATGATCCATCTTATATCATGGAGTTCCATATGTTGGCAAGAGATTCATGTATATGGTGTAAGGGGGCTGTTTGGCCGGATGTTTCCCGGCATGATTTGCCATGAGCTGTCACTCGTAGTTTTGCTCTTTATGAGACCGAGCCAGGCTCGACGGCTGGATAATATAAGAGTTCTGTGTCACCGTCTTGAGTCATCATCACGCCTTCCCGCGCCAGCTACGTGTACACCTTTAGACTAGAGATCTATCAACAGGGTATTTCTGCGAAAAAAAAGCTTCAAGGACCGAGACTGCATAATCAAATAAATGAAGAGAACAGAAGGACGATTGCACACGTACATACCGGTCCCTGGTACCGTTGTATGTTCGAACGAAAGCACAGCGCACGGCACAGCACCGCACCGCAGAGGGAAAGGCACGGCGCTGCGCTGCGCTGTTGACCTATATTTGGGCTGAGTTGAGCTTCAAGTTTTTTTTGTGATTCAACACTAGACTAGACTATAGCACGCACAGCGCCTATGCCTCGTAGATTTGGACCACATAACTCGACTGGTCTCATGGTCTAGGAGGCATCGGCATAGACACTGGTTGCGTTGGATGCATAGTGGTGGAAATATCTGCTTCATTCGTGTGAAGAACGCACGCACATGTCGCCAAGACAAACAAGTAGCACGAGTATCTTATGGCAAAGGACTTCAGGCCAGGGGGGGACTCAAGCGTCCCCTGGTCCCCGGTTTTCCGGTAACTCTAATATCGAGATGTTTTATCAAAACAGTAAAAAACACATAGCTTGGTTAACACGCTGCGTTTATAACTTCGGCTCAATCGACAGATGCTGTGAGTCTCTTCAGATCGGTGTCCCTCTGGTTCTCAGCATAATTCCACACCTCAACTTTGAGGCGCTGCAGAGATCGAAGTTTGGGGTACGCAGACGAGACAAAAAACGACCCCGAACAGAACGTGCGCACTTCACTAGCGGCCAGCTACAGCTCCCCACAAGCAACCACGGCCCGCGAAATTGAGGGACGCTCCTAGTGGGGTGTGTGACGACGTCGGGCGCGCCAGACAGAAATCATAGGTAGCCAGAAGCAAACACTCACAAGATTTTTTCGTGAGTTCCAACGTGCGAGCCAGCAACCCTAAAAGCTACCGAAATCGCTGAAATATTTTAATTCCCGCGCGGGAGCCCAATACAATCAATGGGTACACATCAACGATGAAAATAAGGTTTTCACCAAAAGCTTGGTGCTCACCAGGCGGATGATGTAACTCTGTATTATGCCCATGGTAGAGGGACCCTCACACAGAGATAGGAAGTAATGGAGTCCAAAAAAAGGGCTAAAAGCACCTGAAGAGCTCTGTGTTGTTGAATCTTTGCGGCATTTCATCTAGAAATTCGAAACAAGGATCTTGTTTTGCAGATAGATGCCATACTCCATTTTCAAGTGGTTTCTTATGTACGCAAAAAATGCCTCCATGCTACGAGCTCCTACTCGAAATATTCCTGTGCGATCCGCCGCGGCCATAATATAATATTGGAATTCTGTCGACGAAAAAAAAAAAACGATTCTAAAATCGGCGCTCTTGTGCGAGTAAGAAAAAACGGACCTACCTGACAAATTCTAGTGTGAGGAACTGTAAAGCGTAAGAGCCTGAAATTCGAATTTGGCATCCGTACCATGGGCCAGAGTACACAGAGCATTTACTACCCGTTGTAAACGGCCGTATTATGATATATTAGTCGGTCCCCCACCCGTCCGTTCAACTGTAAAAAAGAAGGGAAAACGCTGTTCTACGCCAGGTAGTTCTCACTTACTTACCAGGTGGTACCGTAGTCACCCTGAGGGGTAACGTGGATGCAGCACAACGTCGCTCTAGTCTAACTGGTATTGGGAACAACCTGCTTCTGCTGTTTCCTTGACCCCCTTACCCCCCAATACCTACGCCTGAGTCGTTCTACGGTAGGTAGCTCCACCAACTTCTTTTTAACGAAGTCGCTGGTATTGAAACCAGCCTCCGGTCGTACCTCCTGATATACGGTGCCCCTTGCCACCCGACGTCATCGTTCGATGGTCCTTTTGCAAACAAGAAAATACATCAAGATGTTTTTTTCATAGCATCCTTCCTCGTGTCGAGCATCCATCCGTTCCTGAAAGAAAATCGCTGTTTTTGGGGGGAGGTGTTCGTAGAATCAGTCCCCCCTCGCGACACGCCCTCCCCTCTCCCTTTTTCACCTCCCGTTTCGGCTTCTATGCAGCATTTCCCAAACGATCACTCAGCCGTCACGGATGCCAATCTTCGAAGGGGTGTTTCTAAACGGAAGGAACTATCCGGCAGCACCCTGAGGCCGTGTTCCAGTCCCAGCCGGACAGCCCGTCTGCAAATAAATGCAAGAAAGTCTTACCCCAAGACTTATGTGTTGACCCTGCCAAAAATGCCCTTTGCGTTTGACTAGCACGCACAAGGTTTAGAGGCATTTTCGATGATGACTTAACGTATATAACCCCAGATCGAACTGCTTTGTCCTTGGCTGGTGTTTACGGGCTTTACCAATGTCTAGTCTAGTAGGTAGTATTTTTGACCCAGGCTACGTACGGTAGGGGGGTCCCCTTTTGGGCCTTTTATTTCAGTGGCTAGGGGTCACTCGCGCGAGTAACCCCTTTGTTCCTATGCAATCTTACGTTTTCTTTATGTTTTACATTGACGAAATCAATCCGCAATGCAAAGGTGATCTAAGCTGCGCCAAACCAAGTGCCTAACCCATCTTCATCCGTAGGGTACAGAACTACTCGTGCGAGTGGCTCAAACACACCAGTGAAAAAGGGGGTACCCCCCCTACCGTAGCCTTGGTCTTTTAGTTGTTCTGGAATTTACTCAAGAGGGGGGGGGGGGGGGTATATGTAACAAAACTACAACCCGACCGTGTACGCTCGACTGATGCAGCGACATGGTTCTCCGCGACGAAGCAGAACTGTTTTCTCTGTTTGCCCGTGTTTGAAATCAGTTTGAAAAAGATGCAGTGACCTGCAGTTTTAGTTTGATTTTTTGTCCTCCATATTCCATGATGTGGGGCGGGGGGCGGTAGAATCGATGACAATGAGAAAGCGGTACTTTGTGCTCTAGGCTGCTGTAGCGCGACACTGTTCTCAAGGATACTCACCTGGTACAGCTAATCTGACAGCACTCGGCTCGGTTGGTGCGTTGTCGACATTCATCTTGCGGACCTCTTGCAGTGTATTGTGCTGCGTACGCTTGGTTTTATTTTTTTAGTAGGGGTGAAGGCGGGGCAATGACGACAAAAACGAAACGATCAGCACGTAACGTGTCTGTTCGCTCGGCGGCTAAGTGTTCCATAATTCGGATGTGAAGGCCTTATTAATAGTAGTGTCAGTGATGAACGTGGTTTCACTGTGCATAGACTATATGCGAAAATCTATACGCACAAGGTTACTTTCTATAATAGTTCGATGTTTCATTTGACCCCAGTGCAACAGCAGTACTCTGTTTATCTGACACTTGGGTTATCCCGTGCTGTAACGCCGGAAAACAAACAAAAAAAGAAAGCCGGGTTTACCGAGTTAAAATGAGACGCCCCTCGAGATAACAATATATCGTTCCATCATGTGTAAAATATTTTTCGTTCTTCTGGGTGTCAGAAAGAACCAACACGCGATTCATACGCCAAGCTAGCGCGACACACGCCAGGTAGGATAGAGGTGCACTATTTTTTCCCCGCAAGGTTCTCGGCCTGAGAGTCATCCCACGGTAGGGGTTATTATACGTTTTGCGCCAAAAAGTCCCTGGGCGATTGAGTTGCCTCATGTGAGGAACTGCCGGCCAATGAAGTAATTTGACGAGTACATTTTATTTTTGGACTAAGGCATAGACGCTTGGTCGGGTTGTGCGACCGAATGCCTTCGAAGTCATTTTTCGGGTGAGATATTGAGTTCCTCATGTGAGGAGCTCAGGGACTGATGCTGCAACCCTACCGTGGGATAGCTCCTGAGGAGAGCTCTTTGCCTCTTGTGAGGCAAAATCTTAGTCTTGTGCAAACCGAAAGTAAGTGCAAGGTTAACCGACGAAAAAAACATCCCACGGCCTGGGTATTCAAAAACAATAACTAACTTTGCAAATTAAAACAAGAATTAAGCTTCGACCATATTTGTGTTAATAATAAGGAGCCCTGTCATCCAGAAAACGTTGAGGTCCAAACGTGCTACCTCCAGCACAGCACGCGTCGCGCGGTTGAGCATAACATCCTGCTCGCTGGCAGTGTCAAGTTTACGCCCGGCGTCTCCAAGGACGAAGAAAACGAAGGGCACGATCTCAGGTGTCTCGGAGTCAAATACCAGCATATACTTAGTATATGGGAGACTTGGACGGAAACTCCTACCTGGTATAGACGTTCGAAAAAATTACATCATGTTATTATTCTCCGCGTGCCCCACCCCCCCCCCATTTTGTCCACCTGCGAATTGGTGGAAAAGGGAAAATTAGAAAGAACACACATGATGAGTCTGATGCATTGCACCCGAGCTTCAACGAGTTTTGTCGGCTCGCCGACGGAGAAACTCCAACGACAGAGACAAGCGGGGATGGTGAATTCAAATCCTCTATCTCCGGAAACGCCGTAATAAGTCAGGTTGGGTAAGCATGGGATGGAGACTACGAATACGAATACGAAGTTGGACTGTTGACATCGTTTTGTGCCGACGTCGTAGCGTACGAAGTATGTACGGCATGAAACGTGGGTGAGCTAATAATGCAAAATATATAGACTAGACTATATTATTATAAGAATTGAAATACACTCCAGCTGTGAGATCGAATATTTTGTCGAAACTCATCTATACATATATGCACAAGTATGAACAAAAAACGTGCTGGGTTGAATTCCAGCACTTCCTCCAAATTCCAAACCAGTACATGCCAGAAAAAAACAACGGTATCATGACCGCAATCATTTCTTATTTTATATCCCGGGATTGTTGTACTAGAGTCATCGGTGAGGTACACGCGCAGGATACCTTAGCCCAGACACCTAATGATGTTGCCGGGTGTTTGCAGCAACCAATCAGACAGCCGCACAGGTTGCATATCGTCAACGCGTGATGTCCCGGTGCGACTTATGTCTACCCCCCAATCTTAGAGCTCCTGAGTCATATCTGTATCACCTCTTCGCCACGCTACTCCCCCCTTTTCTCCCGATCGGGACACTCCTCCAGCCAACTGTAAAAGGTGGTCACGACGTACAATGTTGTCGATCTCGGGGCGATAGCCGCTACCTGCTTCGCCACACAGCAGTAATCTTCCATTGAATCAAGACTTTGAAAAATAACTAGACTATGTATACGAAAACACCAATCACAGCAACAATTCGACAGGGGGGGGGGGGTGGTACAACATACAGTGCACCACCTTCGCAGACGAAGTAAAGGGCAGCTGCGGGAGGGACAGCCGAATAATACCAAAGCAGCAGCGCCAGAAAAAAGGGGGGGAACCGGAAAAGACGATCGCAACACCCATCTCAAACATAGCCTGCCTTCTGAGGGTTAGATCTGGGCGGCCAAAAAAAACTTTGGCCTCTTCACGAACTATTGCCGCATACGACGGCAACTGAAAACCAAGCCGTCGAAAACTAAGTAGTTTTCTTGTCGCTAGAGGCTTCGCCGATGCCGGCCCCGGCTTCAAACAGCGGCTGCAGGCTGGTATTCTTCATATATATCGGCGCAAGGACGCCACACTCCAAGATGTACTCCCGACGTTGAGCTGAAATCAAGCTGTACCGAGCCGAAGGACCGATGGTTCTCGCGAGCTCAGCGGCCCTGGCCCTGTGTACCGCGGTGACTGTCATCGGGAATTTCTTGGTTTCTCCCGACGAGCTAGCCTGCCCGCGTTTGGAACGATCACTGGCCTTCACGTGGTCGCCCGGACCGGCCGTTGCTTGATTCGTTCCGACCATTTCCTAAAACGCTTTTGTCCCCCCGTCTTTTCATAGATGCGACTAGCGTGCCACTTGGCCATCATGAAATCGAACAAAGCACTAAAGGTGTTGGTGTTCGGCTGCTGTGGGTCTTCACCGCGCTGTCCAACCGGCGCCATCTGGGCACAGCGTGCCCATGCCAACTTGACGGGTGCGGCGGTACAGACCATCGCGAAGATTTCAGAAGCAAGGTCGCGGCGGTACGTGGCCATGAGAGTGGGGTTCTCCAGCGAGGCTCTGTACCTGATCTTGACCGCCATTCCGAACTGGGAAAAGGCGATGAAAGGGGAAATGGGATTCTGGCCTTCCGTCTGCATTCCTTTCCTCCACGACTGTCTCCAACCCGCTGTACTCCTTGTCTGGGTTAGCCTTCCGGAACTCTTCAGCACTGCTATACGTGTGGCAGTGCACAAAAGGCAAATACGCGTCGCGCAGCCTACGGTCCCTTTCGGTGAGACTTAACGCGCTGCTCAACATCCTGCCCACCGCGTGGTAGTATTTTATTTATTTATTTATTTATTTATTTTTTTGCACACTTTCACTTTCCAGCTTCTGGACAAGCCGTGGTCACAGGTGTCGTCCCTTCTCCCCCCCGGTTCTTGCCTTCAATTTTTATCGCGCATAGGGTTCAGCAATCCCACTGCTCGTCGATTGTTCATCGAGTGTTGCTAACTCACGCTCTCGCGCTTTCCGCAAGTCAATTTGTCCACAAGAAAAAGTCCCAACGAATTTATAGGAGTATGCACTCGGCGGGGCTCGAACTCACGAAACTGACCTATACCATGCTCCATGATAACCTGATACGCCACCGGGGCATAAACGCTGCTGGTTAACATCTAAGGGCCTCGGAAACCTAGGATACGTCACATTTACCAAGTTGATGTCGTCCCATGCTTGCATCAGGATCTCGTCGACAGCCTGTTGGGGAGACGACAAGAGCACGCGACGTACTTCACCGTAAGCAATAACGATAACCAGTCGGAATCTACGATATTGCTGACATGTTAGTATTCATGCCGACATGCTACAATATTCGTCAACACAGCACCTTTACTCGCAAAAAGCAGCAAGTATGCCAACAAGAGCCTACTCGTGAGAGAAGAACAACGTGTTTCAGGCGGGTACATGACTACGAATGCTTGCGTTACCAAAGCAATATAAAGGTTATATATATATATATATGTTTGCCCCGAAACAGACAACATTTGTATATACCAGAGTTTACCAACGACCCCAGCACGAACGTGCAGTAAGTATGCACACGCATTATCGGCGGCGAATAAACGTGTTGCCAGGCCACAAATATACCTGGCATTACTACATAGTATTTTCGGCATCTTAACAGAGAAAATCTAAAATATCTGTCTGCTGACATGTTTCTGTGAGATAACTCGAAAATAACGAACATGTGATCGCCCCACCAAACTGCCGGCAACATGCTAGATATTAATGTACCTGGTAACCATTTACAACAAAACCTACCCACTTGACTAGCACCGGGTGCGATTATAACATCCGCAAGCGCGGTCTTCCCAATCTTCTACAACGCAACGAAGAAACATCGCAATACGCCCCCTCCCTTGCATCGTCGATGACGAGGAAAACACCTGCAAAGTCCCTATACACGCGACCCTCTGGGAGGTCACTCGCTTCGCTCCTGATGTCGTCGCGGCTGATAAAGTCACCCTTCACGTCGAAGCGAGCATTCCGCCTTGCTACGGTATACATTAAGGCACGATCTGAAGTGGGAGGCAGGTTGGGATTTGTCTTCAGCGTATTCCTCAGAAACACCCACCAATCCCACATGAAATTCTGGACTGAAGCCAGACCAAGTAGCTTCGTAGCTAAGGGCGCTAGATGTTCATCCTCTCCGTGAGGTCTTCCTTCACTCCCTCAGTAACTCGTGCAACGACTTCGTCTCTCGCGGGGAGCATGTTCAAAACCAATCCCGACAGATCGTCGCACTGCTATCGCAAAGGGACAATAAAGATACATGAAAATAAAACATAAAAAGAAAGTAACGACGGAGAACCACCGAGTTGATGACCTCTCGGTTTCTTGTGAACAAGTTATCCTGGTCGTAAAAAGGTGCTTATACCGGAGTGGTAGTTGAGTCAGTAATCATGCTATTCATACGCAATTGTCACTGTTCGTTATCCGAGTCTTCGCAGAAGCACGTGTTCTCGAAGCCCACCGCAACAATGAGGAGCAATACGCAAGGAACAAACGCCCCGGGGCGCTTCATCAGTCAAAATAATGTTAAACCAGATAAAAAGCCAGTGACATGATTAAAAAAAACGCAGACACAAACGCACCGGCCACATCGCAAACGCACCCCCCCCCCCCGCTCCAATCACTGGATAAACGCATGCTTGCAAAGCTGGGACATCATTGGGATAAGGGGGGCAGAGACGTTCCCGGTGCAAGAAGGGGGGAGCCGTACATATGAGTGTTGATAAGCATGCCGGTACATGTTTCGCTTAGCAGCAGGACAGACATAAACTATTGAGTAGAGTGGTCGTTAGTACTTTTATCAAACCTCTTTTCATTGTCTTTGATGCAGGATTACCACACGACCAGCACCATCATGACAGTGTGTTGTTGCAATGTATGTGCGGTGTGTTTTATTGTGTTCTGTTGACGAGAACCAACGCACGAATGGGTAGGGTGGACCGTAACTGGACCAAATCCGGCGGAAGGCTGTTTTATCATGGCCGGGGGTTTTGTTAGTGGGTGAGTTCGCACAAGTCCCACACTACCCGGAATGATGTCGTTCCGGGTGGCTGTCTCCACCGCACCTGATCTCCAGGGGTCAGGTCGGGTCAGGCCGGGTCGACATACTCACGCATCCGTATACAACGGCAGCTTGAGCTGCTGGAGTAGTAACGGGGACCGCCGGTAGGGACAACTTGCGATGTCGCTACTACGGCAGCAGAAGGGCACGCCAGCTAACCAGCTTGATTGCCTCCGACTCCATCGTCCCAGGGCGCTCCCATCTCTTCCTATTGGCCGTCTTCTGCGTGCTGTGATCACATCTGGGGCCATGGTGAAGGAGGCTGTTAGTAGCAAAAGCAGACAGAGCAGCGCGTGAAGGCGTGGATCAGCGTGTTGTGACTCCGGGCGAAACCAAACCTTGGACTCAACCTAACGATACACAATATACTCACCGGATCGAAACGCAGATCGGCGGAACGGAGAGCCGACACCACTTCTTCGTCTTCGGTTGCTTCGGCCGAACCGAGCCCAATCCTCTCCATGGTCTGTTCCCCCCATCCACAGACATTGGTCAATCAGTTGCCGTGAGCCCAATTCCGGACGACGTACAAAATTAAACCCACCTCCAACCATTTGCGCGGGATACCTGAGGTATCCATGTTGCATTTTGCCGGTTGTGTCAAGTCAGGATGTAGTTCAACATAATAGTACTCACAATTATATACTTTTCCTGACCGGGCTTCATTTGCTTCCTGTGACACAAACTTTAAGATATTCTCCTTTACCGACTGCTGCGGGCTCAGGTGCCTGAAACAGAGCTCCTCAGAGTGTTTCTATCTAAAAGACACCGCGTTTGGCACGCTGAAACCTGGCATCTCTTCTTTGCTAGGTTGTTTACAAAGTACTATCATACCAGGTCCCAGCTCAGATCAGCTCAGCTCAGCAGCGCACCGCAACGCTAGCTCAGCAGAGCAGCGCCGTGCCGTGCCGTGCCGTGCGGCCGTGTCCTGCCGTGCGGTGCAGTACTGTACGGTGCTGCGCCGTGCTGTGACGTGCTGCGTGCTGTGCTGCACTTACTAATTCGTACGTGCCAGGCCTCATTCGACGAAGTCTCATGCAGCAGTACCGAGGTACACCACACCAGGTGTGTACGTACTACGTCGTTGAATCACAAAAAATGCACTCCCAGTTAGTTGAGCTCAGCCCAGCTATAGCTCAGCGGCGCGCTGCGCAGCGTCGTGCGGGGCCGTGCGGGGCCGTGCCTCCTTGACCTGCGCTGCGATGCTGTGCCGTGCTGCGCTGTGCTTTCTTTCGAACACACAGTACCAGGTATCATGCAAAGTGCCAGGTGCCAAAGTACCCGTATGTACGGGTGTACTCGTCTTTTTTCGTTCGCAAATTACACCGGTACCGCCGATCACAAAGTGATATCGCCAACACGATCACAGCACAGCACCTGGCAATCAGCTCTGCACAAGTAGCTCTTGGCATTATCAAATAGCTAGTTGCACAAAGTCACGGGGCCCTTCTTTCTGCCCCCCACATTTAGTGGCATTCTTCCTTGTCCGAGGGTAGCGGGCGGCGTGAGCCGCCGGCGGAGCGGAGCTCTGGTACGATACTGACGATTAACACAGATACTGCGACGTCGCGTGGTTGTATCTTGGTTAACGCGCCAACCACAACATCGAAGTGCCTTCGTCTGCTGCTGTGCGAACTGTTACTGCTGCAGTTGGATTTGTTACGAAGAGGCCGAATGATGGCAACCTACATATCATGGGTAAGAGTTACCTTTTGCTGGATGTGTGTGGGCTGTCAGCCTGACATGCAAGCATAATGTTGACGATTCCGCACAGTACAGTGCAACTTGTGGAATATTGCACAATTTGGAACGTACATGATACGCCTCGGACAGTGCTGTTCCTGTGTGCTTGTTCTCCGAAAAAATGGTTGGAGGACGTTCACCAATAAGATGGTTGCCATGACCTACCCCTAAGGCTACACCAGGTGCGTCAGGCCCAAGGCCAAGGAGCGAGAACAGTAGCCTGACGTCCAACCAACGTTGCGGCGCCTTTCACCCGGCTCTCACGAAGCATTTTTCGAATTTATCCTCTCACCGGTAATACTTTCCAACACTTCCTCCTCGACGACGTCGGCGAAGGGCTGCTGGACAGTCCTGCACTCCCGGTGAGCGCTGAGATTATCTACTGCGTTGTCGTCGGTAGCGTAAGTGTGCCGGTGCCTGGTAGTTCCTGGCAGCCTGGCAGCGTGTGCTAGGGTTTCTGATTTGTTAAACCGCACATACTAAAAAGCACCTTTTGGTAGACGGCAGACTGGAAACTGCAAGGTGCTCCACCAATCACAAATGTCGAAATGTGCTGCCGTGTGAGGGTTTCCATTGCATTATGGTGTGGGCTCCTTCGAGTATAATCCCCGCCATTGTCCCTCTCTGTAATTGAATGCATAGGTGTGCAAATGCACCCACCCTCTATTGTGAGACAACCTGAGGCCTGAGAGGAGCTGCCTCGCCACTTTCTCTGGTGACGCCTTCACTCCTACCTGGCTGGTTGTTTATCTGTGAGTCCGCCGGTATGTGTACGTGTTATGCGGTCCCGCGAACGCTGCTAAAAATCGAAGTATTTCGGCCCGCTGGCCACAATGCCATGACCCGCCATCGAACCTATGATGGCAATTATACGCACAGCGGGCGGGTACACAGCAGCAGTGCTACAGCGTGGTATACTTGTATGCAGTAAGGATCCGACGCCAGTACGGCACCAAGCAATCCATATTTGCAGCATCCAGGGTATCGTGAAGGAATAATAACATTGTTAATAACCGCCGATATATGAAGTCGAGTAGCTCACAGCAGTTTCCACCGCCGCTCGCCATATGGCTCGCTCGCCCTCCGCAAACGTTTATGTGTGTGGGAGTGAGGGACGTGACAAATCTACGGCGGTGGTCTACTGCATTGGTGGTTCTTGTGTTGTGCCTATGTTGCCGAGCTCAGCCTGTATGATACCCCCACTGGCTTATGATAACCCCACTGGCTTAGTCTACAGCAGTAACGGTATAGTACGAGGTACGAACGATGCGCAAAATGACCTGAAATTCGTCAAACTCACGGCTGACGTCCTTGAAAATTAGTTACAAAATAGTCTAGGTCTACATTATAAAAAATGAAAATACACTCCAGCTGTGAGGTCGAATATTTTGTCGAAACTTATATTTGCAAGCTGTGTGTGATACTCCGATCGCGCGTATTACGGGTTGTGTGTGCTCATTAAGGATGTAGGTCGGCGACTCCCCTTGCAACACAGTTTAGCTATCAGGGTCAACAGGGTGATGTTAGTCAGTCTGTGCGCGGAACCTATAAAACCCGTTTCTGAGGGGGACAAAATCTGACAGCTGTGGAAGGAAATGCATCCGTTATCAATATGCTGCACCGGCTGTAACGTCGGCATGTGCCATCCGGAAAGGCCGGCACTATGGCGGCAACCGGCACTACTCCGTGTACTGCCATTACTGGTGTTTCCCGTCTGTGTCAAGTGATTTCACAGGCACTATAGCGGGCAGCCGGCACTATAGAGGGATATCTACTATAGTAGCGAAGCGAGCAGAGGTGTTTCTCTCCATGCGTATCCCGTTAACACAATCTTCGGGTTTGCGTGATGAATGCTCACCTGGGGATTCGCCTCGAGGGGGAGTATTACCATCGAATCATGCATAGCCGTAGTTCCGCTCGACCATAGACCCTCGCAACCCTACATTTTTTTTCTTTTCTTTTCTTTTCTTTTCTTTATCCTCCGGCGGATGGGGAAGAATAAAGCCTAAGCTCCAATGCCGGGGGTGACTTTGTGTAATTTTAAAACGAAGACTGCGAGCGTTCTGAGTATTTTCTTGTACGGCATAGGACACCTGCCGTAATAAGAAAGACGGTAATAGGCAGGCTTTTCGCGGATCGGATCACTTCTCGCGGGTCGGATCGGGTTAGCGTGACTAGACCCAAGCCATGATATTTGAAAAACTCCTGACCAACCCCACCCAACCTGTGAGATTTCGAACACCTTCTGATCCGACCCGACTGGACCCGCGAGTTGTTGACCCAATTCTAATAAGATTATAATAGTCTAGCTCCAAATGGTTTGTCCGCGTGTCGGGACTGCGGTGCTAAAAGGGCTGAGCCTCCTGACCCGACCAGCGGCCCGGGTTATTATCCGCGAGAAAAGCCCTGGTATTGAGAAGCCCAGGCTGAAATTCACCGGATAATAAGAAATTCGGGAGCCTTTATGTGGTACTTAAGGTACCTGGGAGTACACGCGCCTTCTCCCAAATACGAACCCCAGCCTGGGTCAGTTTTATGTTTGTTTTTTTTAGGCGTCCTGTACTCTGCTGCTGTACGTAATAGTATGAAGTACGTACACTACTGTAGCTACCACTATTGTTATTGATGATACGATGTTGCGTTTGATATTCACCCTGACAACGTCCGCACGAGTCATAAGTATGTATTCAAAGGATACTACGTCTATACAAACAAGCGGCTGGCGTATCACGCAGCTTGCAAATATTAGTGTCGACCCTATGTTTATCGAACTCACAGCTAACGTGTTTAGAAGGTTTTTTTCAAATGTAGGCCGGCAGCGCAGTTTTTTTTGCACAGCAAGACAGCAGGATGCAGCGGAGTGTCGATGATGTAGGAAGACGATTTTAGCAGGAACTTGACGCTGCCCTCCACTGCTGCCTACTGGAATGCTCTCACTGCTGCTACTGCTGTATGTAGCCTTGCTGCGACCATCAGCGCGGATTGTGTTGGCGGGATATTGCAACTCTCGAGCTATTATAGGAACTCATGTTGGTGAATACGTGGTCGCGCTGACTCATCTATTGTGTGCCTTGATGGAAGCAGAAAATTATCAGCCCAACCACAACCCAACTAAAAAAACTGCTTTATTTAATAACTGCTTTTTTTTTATGTGGTGTTGGTGTGTGGGCGTCCCGTAATACTGTGATTGTTCTTCATGGGAGATTCGGTCGGCGGCTTGGACACGGGACACGGAAGGTCGAGGATGCGAAGCTGATAATATAACTTCTGTTATTTGGCGCCGTCAGAAATTTGGAACTCCCGTCGCTATGCATCTCTAGACACGTGCTGCGATTATAGATATTAATGGCACCTTTTAGGGAGGGGGGGGGGTCTGAAATGACGGGGCTCCGTAACCTCAGAATGGTTGGAATGCCATTCTTGTTTTGCGATACTAACGTTTTCTATACCTACTGTAGGCCATGAGTCTTTTCATCGAGTTCCACTTCCAGTTTTGTTCCAAAACCAATTTTTGTGGGGGTGAGATAAAAGAGCTCGCCATGTGAGGAGAGCATCAGGGGAAAAAAGTATGTATCTCTACCGTAGCATGCGTCTCCAGCACACACATGCATGCAGCGAACGGCTATTTTCCTGTGTTTGGTGGCACTCTTTCAATGAATGATTTTGTTTTCTTGTACGTGATCGGTAGCGGTTGACAGCATAGACTGGCGGCAACGCACAATAGAGACGTACGACATGAAGGAAAACGCGACGACAGCAAGCAGCAGGGTGTTTTATGTTTGCGCGTTTTTCGATCCCACCCATCAGAGTGGGAGTGTAACACTTTGTCCCGGTAGTATCCCCAGCCCTATCCTGGGTGACTCCGTCCTCGTTAGCAACTCGCAGGCTCTTGCGATCGCGCAGTCAGCATATATCTCCCAGCCGCACCCCCCACCTGCATGTTCCAGGCGCCACATTCTCATCGGTGGCCAGCTTGAACCGAAACAGGGCCCACGACGCAAGTTGATTTCACCCTTTTGGCGTTGCCAAGTGGTGCCGATTTGTTGCAGTTGGTGGTACAATAGCCATTTTTTCCCCCCTCGACGCGTTCGATTGGCGCACAAATCAGCGCGGATCGCGTGCTACGGTAAAGGTGGAAGACTATTTTTATGGGGCATCGGATTTGAGGAGCTCTATACCTTACTCCCAAACCTAAAACTGATATGGCGAAAGGTAAAATGATTCGCCCAAATTAAAAAATTATCATGGCCCAGGAATATGCCTAACTATTAATAGGTATGACGTGTGAACGCTACTGCTGCGCAAGCGGGACAGTTCGCCCTACTCCCAAAACAGTACGCTTCACAACTTCCTTCACCTCCGCGTGGCCTTTGGACATTTTTCACTTTGGAAAGCGTGACGACGCAGTGTAATGCCTTTCCATCTGCGCGCATATTTCCCCGGCACGAGATTCGGCGTGCGAGCAGAGTTACGGGTGCCCGAAATCAGATTGTGTACGGTGTTTGCGTCGCTTCAATTTTGGTTGGGCTTGGCTTCTTCTATTCCCCCGGTCCCAAAAAAGAATCATCATAAAAAAATAGGGCCCAGAATGGCGCAAATGAACAAATTGGATTGGGTTTGGTTTTTTTGGGTTTCGAACCGAACAGTAATGTTGGCCAGGACACCCTGCAATTGCCCCGGGCGAAAGAAAACACCGCGTGACCAAGAAACCAGCATAAATCTACGTGACGTATACGTGCAGCAGCAGAAGCGGGACAACCCGCAATTATCCTCCCGGTGGCGTCTTTGAGCAGCCTTCGCATGATTGCCGTAGAGCACATACGCAGAAGCAGCAGCAGAAGCAGAAGCAGGGCGCCGTTGGGCAGCAGCTGCGTTGGCACATGTAATGTTGTTGTCAACCCGCATATCGCATCGAAACCGCTAGATTTTTATCGTAATTTTTTAATTCCTAGAAATTTATTTCCACTTTAAACTTGGGTTCTCGCAAGAATTTTCGAACCCGATTCTGTTTTGATCATCTGAACAGCCTCTGGAAGCGAACCCAATCGTCGAAGTGTAGAACGTTTTGCGAATGCTCTTCGGGTCGGCCCGATTCTGATCAGTCGGTTTCCAATGTCTCCTAGATTCTTTACCATAGTATTTGCCTGGTGCATTTATATCACTGAACGGTTGTCGGCAAAAATTGTTTTCTTCTTTTCCCGCCTGCCTAAGCAGTCATAGCATACCTCCCATCGCTGTAAGGTGTTCTGACGTATTTCTATTCCCCCAATCCCAGGAAGGATCAACTTCCAAAAAAACAGGTCCAAATGGGCCCAGATCTTCCTAAATATATTGGATTGGGTTCGGTTGTTTAGGTTTCGAACCGAACAGTGATGTTGTTGGCCAGGACAACCCGCAAATACCCCGGGCGAATGAAAACATCGTGTGAGCAAGAAACCATCATAAATCTACGTAACGTATGCGTGCAGCAGCAGCAGGAGCGGGACAACCCACAATTTACCACCCCGGTGGCGTCGTTATAAAAGCCTTCGCATGATTGCCGTAGAGCACATATGCAGCAGCAGCAGCAGGGCGTCTTTGGGCAGCAGCTACGTTGCTACGTGTTTCTTTTTTGATCAAACCGCATCTCGCGTCGAAGCCGTTGGTTTTTTATCGTGCTTTTCAAATTCCTAGACTTTATTTCCACTTCCAAAGCCAAATAATTATGACTTGGGCTCTCGCGAAAATAATCGAACCCGATTCTGTTTTGATCATCTGAAAAGTCTTTGAAAGCGAACCCAATCGAAGTGTGGCACGTTGTGGGAATGCACTTTGGATTGGCCCGATTCTGATCAGCCGGCTTTTCATTATCTCCTACACTCCTTACTATGTATAGTATTTGCCTCGGTGAATTTGTAATCGCCAAATGGTTGTCGGGAAAATTTGTGTACGTCTCTTCCCGCCTGCCTGCGCAGTCATAGGACACCCTCCCAACGCAGTAAGGTGTTCTGATGTCGTCATGTGTCCGTTTTTCGTTTTCCGTTAGTAAACGGACCCTGCAACGTCTGTTCCGTTCAAAATTGCGCGAACGCTGCGCGCACACAACACCCTTTTCCCCTTCAGCCTTTCACCTCTCTCGAAAACCATGAAAGGTGCTGGCGCTGTTTTCTCTTTCCCAACTCTCGAAAGTTTCCCCCAACAAGCGTAAGCCAAACTAGCCCTCTGAGTCCAGGGGTACTGCCAAGCCCCGCGCTATCGTAGGGAAGGGCAACCCCAACTGGTCGTGCCCTTCTCGTGGCTGCCCCGGCCACGTCAAGACCGCCAAGAAAAAAGAGGGCAACGGAGAGTTTGGTTCCTGTGACCACCGTGTCTTCAACGAAAACGACAGCTGCGACGTGATCACCACCATCCATGCCCAACCACGACCACCCGCAAGTTCTTCCTCGTGTGCAACAGTCCCGTTATCAGACAACTCACCTGTGTATCCGCTGTCGAGTCGTTCTACGGTACCCCCCCCCCAACTTTTCTTTAACGAAATCGCCGTTTTCAAAACCAGCTCCCGGCCGAATGTCCCGAAGTACGGTGTCCCTCGACACCCTCCCCGACGTCATCGATCGATAGGCCTTCCTCGTGTCGAGCAGCCATGAAACGTTCGTTAAACACAATCGCTGGTTTTAGGGGGGGCTACCATAGAACCAATCTGTCGTCCTCTTGTCGGTGGGCTCGCCGAGGGTGGGATTGCCGCCAACGGGACTGTTGCACACAAGGAAGAACTTGGGGCGGTCGTTGCCCAGTTGGGGTTGCCCTTCTCGACGATAGCGTGGGGCTTGACAGTACCCCTGGACTCGGAGGGCTGGTTTGACTTACGCTTGTTGGGCAAAACTTTCGAGAGTTGGGAAAGGGAAACAACGCCAGCGCCCTTCATGATTTTCTTGAAAAGCAAGGAGGAAACTCCGATTATTTCTGGTTGGGAAGCGGCGTCATTCAGAAAACGTTTAACCCAAAAAGTGCTACCTCTGTCGTAGCACGTGTCGCCGGAAAACCGAAGATGTGCTGCAACGTGTTACGGTAGCATGGGGTGGCACAGCAGACGGGACTTTTGCTCTGCCTCGGGCAACGAACTAAGCCAAGGGTATTGCGTTCGGTACTACTGACGTGTCTTTTGTGTTGATTTTCGCACGACAAATCGCGCCCCAATTATTTCGAATATACATTTTCGCCGCATCTATGATACCAGGTACAGGATTTCCGTGAAATATGGAGGCATGCGTATGAAATCAGACGTGTGCTTCGAGGCGTTTTCCTTGCCGAAGCAAAGACGCCTTGAAATGTGTGCCTCTTGTCCGAGCGATGTGTCGTGCCGGCTTGCGACGTGAAGTATGGTGTCGGGCAGGCAGGAAGACGTCAGAGATAACAGGCACTATAATCGTAACGGGTTATCTTCGAAAGTGTGGCCGAAAACCATAGATACGCCCATAAAATACCGGTTGGGCATCAAACTCCTACGAAGATGCGCATGAACCCCCGACGATTGTACGTACCAATACCAGCATGTGTTGCGAGATGTGGGCCTGGCGAAAGAGGCACCTTGATTTTTTGTCATGATCCTGGCGTTGTGCGAATTGTTTTCGACGTGCAGCGCGGTGTCGGACGCGTGGGCGGACGTGGGCTTTTCGATGTATGAGATATTTTATTTCCTAACACCAAAATTTTAACTTTAACTTTCTATTAAACGGGTGGGCATCAAAGTTTTACTCTATCTCTTAAAGCCTTCACAACTGGAAACCCGTTTCTTTTACCTATTTACTTAGTATAGGGAAGTAATTTGGGGTTCTAAAGTGGACATCATCTGGTCGATATGTAATAAATGGATTGGCACGCCATAAGTATATCGTGATACGCGTT
Organism: Undaria pinnatifida; assembly: GCA_012845835.1. NCBI lineage: Eukaryota > Phaeophyceae > Laminariales > Alariaceae > Undaria > Undaria pinnatifida. The sequence goes on along the minus strand of JABAKD010000025.1, from coordinate 10,461,557 downwards.
TGTGCGGCACTGGGAAATTGTCTGTTTGCACCGGTGCCCGTTGCAGTGCGGTTGAGGGCAGTGCTGTGTCGCTGCGTTTGTTTCGTATGTTTGCCCCCGTTGAATCACTGAGGACAACCGTGATGCTTACCGCCGGTGGCTACGGTAGGCATGGGGGTCCCCCTTTTAGGAACCTTTTATTTGCGGTGGCTCGTGGTCACTCGCTCGAGTGACCCTCCTGTTGCTTGGCGGTATTTACCTTTCGTCCCGCGTTCATTTTGCGATGTGAATCCGCAACGGGATGGTTAGAGCTACGCTGCACCAAAACAGCCTCCTGCAGTGTTTGCGTTCGTTGGGTATGGTAAGAGTCACTCGTGCGAGTCGTGAAAAGCCGGTAGTCAAAATGGGGGTACATCCCCCACCGTAGCCTTGGTCCACCTCGTTTTCACTGCCACCACGGGGTACGGTTCGGGCCATCGTCTGAGGAAATGCGAACATAACGTCAACGACCTTGCTGCGTACCGGTAGCTTTTCACTAGTGGTCACGAGGTACATACCCCTAACCCTGCTTGGAAGTGAGCGTGCTCCAATTCCAAGTAATTTTCGGATCCAAACCATGCGTTGCAGCCAGTTTGTATAGACGATGTTACTGTGTAGCGCATTGTCGCACATCACGCATGACCATGACACACTGACCACGCCATCAACGAAATCATCAAGAAAATTGTGTGTGGAGATTCACGTTTGTATGACCCCTCTGTTCATCGTCAACACCGGTTCCGCAAACGACGGCAGGTGTGTCTCCGTCAGCCCGGGTGCACGCAGCTGTGTTCGCCTTCCCCTCCTGGAATTGTTTTGAGAATCGTGATCGATGCTGGAGGCGTTCCGCTTGGATCGATAGAGTTGTTTCGCCAGAGGTGTTTCGCTGAAGGCGCTGGATTCCGTTTCCAGCTGTAGACGTTTTTCTGAGGGCGTATCGCTGAAAGCCTTTCGCTGGAAATCTTCCCCTCGGAACATTTCGCTTGAAGCCTTCGCCGAAAGCCTTTCGCCGGAAACCTTTCGCTCGAACCCTCTCGCGCGAAGCATTTTGCTGGACGTGCGTCTTTAGGGGCATATCGCTCGAATCGTTTTTTGCGGCAGACGGTTCGTCGAAAGCGGTTCGCTCGAAGAAAGTTCGCTGGGAGAGGTTCGGTGAAACAGAATTTGCTAGAGGGCTGGAAGAAAGTTCGCTGGGAGAGAGTTCGCTGCAAGAGAGTTTGCTTAAGGCATTGCGCGGGGATCTTTTTTCTGGAGCCTTTTTGCTGGAGGTGTGCCGGTGGGGGCGTTTCGTTGGAGGCGTCCTCCCGTGCCGGGCCGTGAAGCTAAATGGGCCGCCTCTGCCAAAAGTGCAAAATGCGGGCGAGCTTCAATTTTGATGGGAAAAGGCCTGCGCTGTACTGCAGAAAACATGCTGAGAAGGGCATGGTGAACGTCATCTCTCAGCGATGTGAGCACTCCTTCTGCACGAAGAGACCGCTCTACAATTTTGAGGGAAGCCAGACGGCGGGATGTTGCAAGGAGCACGTCGAGGACGGCATGGTAGACGTCCGAGGGGGCAAATATTGCTCAAATGACTCCTGCAACACGCGACCGAGCTTTGGCTTTAAGGGAAGCAAGCGGGGCGTGTACTGCAAAGAGCATGCTGAAGGCGGCATGGTAGACGTCCGCAGCCCGCAATGTTTTCATGGCTCTTGCACGAAAGAACCGTCGTATAACGTTGAGGGACGCAAGAAGGGGGGGTATTGCAAGGAACATGCTGGGGCAGGCATGGTGAACGTCCGCTGCCAATGGGGCTCGCATAACTCGTGCACAAAGTTGCCGAGCTATAACGTTGAGGGAACCAAGACGGCGGCGTTTTGCAGGCTACACGCTGCGGACGAGATGGTAAACGTCCGCGGCAAGCTGTGCTTGCATTACTCTTGCACGAAAACGCCGAGCTATAACGCCGAGGGGGCCACGAAGGCGGCGTTTTGCAAGCAACACGCGGCGGACGGCATGATAAACGTCCGCTGCAAGTGGTGCTTACATTACTCTTGCACGAAAAGACCAAGTTTTAATTTTGAGGGGAGCGGAAAGCCGGCGTACTGCAAGCAACATGCTGAGGACGGCATGGTCGACGTCCTAGTCAAACGGTGTTTACATGACCCCTGCACTAGGGGATCGCGCTACAATTTCGAGGGCTACGAGACGGGGGCGTACTGCAAGCAACATGCTGAGGACGGCATGGTTCTCGTCTGCGTCACGCACTGCGCGCATAGTTCCTGCAACACGCTACCGAGCTACAATTTCGACGGAAGCAAGTCGGCGGCGTACTGCAAGAAGCATGCCGAGCACGGCATGGTGGACATCCGCAACAAAAAAAAGTGTTTGCGTGACGCCTGCACAAAGGCACCCCACTTTAACTTTGAGGGAACGAAGACGGGGGCGTACTGCAAGCAACATGCTGCGGATGGCATGGTCAACGTGCGCGGCCGGCGGTGCCTACACGATCGCTGCATAAAGGTGGCGCAGTATAACTTTGAGGGGAGAACGGCCGTGGCGTACTGCAAACAGCATGCTGAGGAGGGTATGGTCAACGTCCACATCCAGCGATGCTTGCACGACGCCTGCACGAAGGTGCCGAGCTATAACTTTGAAGGGAGCAAGACAGCGGCGTATTGCCGACAGCACGCTGGGGGCGGTATGGTGAACGTCCGAACCAGCGTGTGTTTACGCACCGCCTGCACGAAAAAACCGAGCTTTAATTTCGCAAACAGGATGCAGGCGGCGTTCTGCGAGCAGCATGCTGAGGATGGTATGGTGAACATCCGTAGCCAATGGTGTTTATTCGACTCGTGTACGAACGGAGCGAGCTACAATGTGGAAGGCAGCAACACGGCGACGTACTGCAAGGAGCATGCGGAGGCCGGCATGGTGATGGTCCAAGTCGGCAAGCGTTGTTCACACGCCTCCTGCAACGCGCCAATCAGTAAATTGGAGGGAGGCAAGCCGGTGGCGTACTGCAAGACGCACGCCGAGCACGGCATGGCGGAGCTCCCCCACCAGCGATGTTTACATGAATCCTGCACAAACGTCCCGACCTATAACCTTGAGGGAAGCAAGTCATTGGCGTACTGTCAGCAACATGCTGTGGGCGGGATGGCCGTCGTCCTCGACAACGATCGGTGTTTACACGATTCCTGCACGAAGAGACCGAGCTACAATTTCGAGCGAACCGAAAGGCCTGCGTACTGCAAATTACACGCTGAGAGGGGCATGGTGATCGCCCGCCACCACCAATGTTCACACGACGGTTGCACGAAAAGGCCGACCCACAACGCCGCGGGGACCAAGACGGCGGCATACTGCAAGCAACACGCTGAGGACGACATGGTAAACATGCGCGGCAAACGTTGCGAGCATAACTCCTGCAGCACGTATCCGAGCTTTAATTTCGAGGGGTTGAAACCGGCGGCTTACTGCAAGAAGCATGCTAAGGACGGAATGGTGGACGTCGGCAAGAAAACATGCTTACATTACGCCTGCCCGAAGGCGCCGTCCTATAATTTCAAGGGAACCAAGATGGGGGCTTACTGCAAGCCACACGCTAAGGCGGGCATGATCAACGTCCGCCGCCGGCGCTGCCTACACGACTCCTGCACGAAGGTGCCGGGCTATAATTTCGACGGAACAAAACCGCCGGCGTACTGCAGGCAACATGCTGAGGACGGCATGGTCGACCTTAGGGTAAGGCATTCATCGAATGACTCGCACACAGCTCTTGGAGATGCTCGACGCGAATCGACCGATGGTGTGCCGCCCGTATGCCATCCGCTCAAAAGGGAATTTTTGGACGGCTCGATGGCAAGCGACGGCGTTGAAGCGCTTTATAGGGCGGCGGGTTGCCTGGAACAAAAGAGGTTGGGAATCGGTGGGAACCAGCCTACACGCTGTCTCGATCATGCCGCCCCCGAGGACGGATCCACCGTGCACAATGCTGCCGCTGTGGAGATGGCTTGCGGTAAGCGAGGATCTGATTCCTCGCCTTCCCTTGACTCAAGCGCGCACGTCAATGACAACGCTGGTGATGGTGGCGACGGAACAGCCGCAAAACGCACACGTTACAGGCTATACCGCCGAAATCCAACTCCATAAGAGTTGAGCATCCAACTTGAGAACGCCCCACCAAAAAAGTGGTTCGGCAGAGATCGCAAGTGTGTTTATTGGCCCGGGTGTATAGGGCTTGCCATTGATCCCAAGATGTTTGGGGGGGTCGGGGTTGGAGTAATAATAAATAAGGTACAAATGCTAGGGTTGGGTACTGGTGCGCAGCGCCAGTACAAAGTATACTGGCTGCGACAGCAGCCAGTATACTGGATCCGATCAGGATATTGGTGGCGCGGCGAAGCCGCGCCACCATCGGCCCCCCACGGCTGGTGATGGGGCCCCGCCGGAGGCGCCCTCGGAGGGCCCCGCTGTAGGCGCTTTTTTACGCGATTTGGCTTCACTAGAGCTTAAAAAATGAGCGATTTTGACTCATCTGACAGAGGCACTGTCGCGGGGAAATTGACATGGGAGAAAGGATCAATTGTCGACCAAATTGTTTCAACTTTGCAACGCCTACAAGCTCCATGATCGTGGGAGATACAGTCTATCCATTCACATGAGTTGAACTGGGTAGCAGAATCAACTAAGAATCATAGGATCATTCCATAGCGTCTTGTATTCCGTAGAAACTAGTAGAAGCTGGTGGAATATCTTCCACCAAACCCCAACCCCCCGCCACAAGTCAATTGCCAATTGAGCAAAAAAAATGAACACGAATGCAATCAGTTGGTGTACCGAGGAGAACAGTAGCTGGAAAAGCAACGGTAGCGACAGATTACAAGGAGACTGCAACGGTGCCAAAGCTACCCAACCGAAAACTACACCGCGCACAAATCACAGCTGCTTGTACCAGCACAACAAGCATCTTCATTTGGATGGCGATTCTTTTCAGCAAAACCTTTCCGGAGAGAACAAAACTGAAACCCTCTCCAGCAAAGACGGCCACTACCCTACCCCCTCTTCGCGGCTCTCCACCGCTGTGTGGTTGTGTGGGGTGTGCTGTGAGGCTGCGTGTCTCTCTGCATTCTCTGCGGCAGCCTGAATACATAGGTTTCCGCTGTTTTTCGAGGCGTATTTGGGGATCTTCGTAGATACTGATGTACTGGCATACTGGCACGTCCGTTTACTAGTTTCAGGATACTGCCAGTACTAGTACTACTGGGGCAGTACGTACTGGCTCAGTACCCAACCCCTAAAAAATGCTGTCTTCAAGGAAGAATTTTTCCCCAAGGTCAGGTAATGTCTACCTGGTATTTATTGATTTACGCTTTCCACACGGCCTGATCACGGGCTGATCGACCGCCTTGCTTAGTGTAAATATTTTCACCACACTTTGCGCCTATTGTTCTCGGTATCCCGAATATTTCCCGCCGGCTTTGATCATGTAGCTGATCCAGATCAAGCGATTATTGTCACATCGGTTCGTGTTCAGCAATGAATGGTGAAGGTATTGGGACCGCTCTTCGCCATTGTCGACTGCGTCTGATCCACACATGCATTCCTCAGTTTATACCGACAATCTCTGTTAGCCAATACTCAAAGCTGTCTGGCTGTCTGACTAAGCAACGGCAACTTTGATATCGGATGTACCGGCGGTTTCTACGCCAGGCTACCGAAAGTAGAGGCTTCCAAAATATAATCAGCTCTACTGTAGGTGGGCCCAACAAGCCTGTACGGTACACCTACCACCTACTACAATCCCGCGATATACCGTTTTGTGGCGTACGGCCTTTGTCTGGCACGTAAGTACTACCAGGTATACTTCATGGTATGAGTGAAAAGGTAGTAGTGTACACTAGATCATGGCGACGGTAGAGAGGATGTTAATACCCTCTTTGCGCACAAAATGATTTTGAGCCACTCGCCCGACGGAGTAACCCTGTAACCACCTCACACTCACTGCCAAAAAAACGTTTTAGGCGGTTTTGTTCGGCGTAGTGTTTAGCGTAGCTTAAACGATCGCATTGCGAATACTTGCTTGTCGAATGCTTCAAACGGCACGAAAGGTTACGACCGCTGCGCAAAGGAACGGGGGAGTCTCTCGCGCGCCAGTGAACCCCCGAGCCATTGCAAGAGAAAAGGCCCCCAAAAAAACATTAACGCCCCACCGTAGAATGACGCGTGCTACGATAGAAAAGAGGAGGTAGGTGCGCACCACTTTTTTCTGAAAAGTTCCTCAATTTGGGAGCCTAAGACCTCCTCTCTCTCAAAACCTGAAAACTTGGGAATAACAACGAAAAAAAAACTGCTACCTACCGGATGAAAAATCCCTTGGCCTAGGCACACAACGAGAAACCATGCCAACAAAATGGCCAACTTCCGACGACTTTTGGGTTAAGGAGCCCCGTCATGCAGAAATCGTTTATTTAAAGACCAAATTTTTAAAAGGGCTCCTTTTATCTATCGTACGAGCATGCGCCAAACCTCAGCCGCTACCGCTCTCAGCAATCTTCTCGAAGATATTACAAGGAAGGACCAAGTGGCGCTACCGCAAAGGTGCGCTATTAGTTTTTACGGCGCTCCTTACTTGAGGAGCTCTATGGCTCTATATAGTGCACCCAACTGGTTGTGGGTAAACGACGCGTGCTACGACAAAATAGAGATAGCACTTTTCGCCTGAAAACGTTTTCTGAATGGGCTCCCCTAAAAAACCAAAAATCGTCGGAAAATCGGCCTTTTTTTTTGCGTGATTCTCGTCGAGTACCTTCGAGGCCATGTGGGGTTATTCATCCGGTAGCAGTTTTGTTTTTCTCCGTATATATATATATATATGATATCATCAGTTGTGTTGGGAGACGGTCATAAGCTCCCGAACTAAGGAAAGTCAGAAAAAGAAAAGTGGTGCGCCTCTATCGTAGCACGCGTCAAACGGAAAGCCTTAAGGGCAGCCCGATGGCGAAGCCCATGTATGGCCTTCGACGTAAAAAAACAGAGTGATGTTGCAACACAAGTATGACATTCCGTCGGTTTCATTAAAATACTAGGTTCAGGAGCCCGGTCATCCGGGAAAAAAAAAAACTGAAAAATGCTACTACTACCTCTACCGCAGCTCGCGCGGCAAGTCGCACAAATTTATTCACCGGTGCCGAAAACAAAATAAATGGTGATATATTCCTACATACATACAGGCAATATAATATATCGGTTGAAAAATGACCCACCGCGTGCATCGACGCCCGCATCATATCCCAAGAGCAATAGGATGCAGCTTGGTTGGTTCTCCCACGCTGCCTTTAGCATTTTTCTGCATTCGCATTTTGCAGTTTGATGTATGCACTAATGAATTGAAATGAAGCGACTGTGTTGCAGTTTAGTCGCCATTATTGAGTTGTCTTTTGCTATGATGGCCGACGAAAGAAGTGGGCATGAATGACGTATTTCGAAAGGCAGGAACCAAGGGGAAATGAATGCATTTTTGGTGTACATTGGTATACATCTACTACAGCCGGTCGTGGGTCGTGTGTCAACCACCCCAATGCACCGGTCTACCCTCTTTCCGGTAGCTCTCCACGCTGCAAGCCCGCCCAGTGGCTGAGTTGGCAGCTCGGGATACAAACCGGAGCAATGTATCTGACTTGCATTCTTCTCGGCGGCAGCTGATGATGATGCGGCGTCGCTAGAACCTTGAGCACTGCTGACGTGGGAATAGTATATGGCACAATGCAAGGCGTGCTCGATGTTGACTCGAACCTCCTGATATTCATGCAATTATGCCCACCGAATTGACGAACCACACGCTCGCAGCGTCCTCTTTTTGGCGACAACATAAATTCCGATGTTTTTATGTGTACATAATATCAGAATTAGCAGCCACCGAGTTTCGACGAGAACAGCACAGATCACTAACGAGCGCCGGGGGGGGGGTGATGTGGGGTTTCTGGTCCTTCCCGCTTATTGCTTCCGGGTTTCCGGGGGTTGTAGCCTGGGGCCTCCCTCTCTGCGGCGAACATAATGGGTGGACCAACCAGATGAAACAGCTGGTTCTTTTGTGGAATCGCGAAAAATAACTCCACACACCGAGTCCAAGCAAGCGACGAAAATGACGTGACTACGTACTAGACGCGTGCTTCGATAGATAGATGTATGTCATTTTTTATATTTGTTTTCAGAATGAGGGGGCGCCTCAACCCAAAACTGTCGGAAATGGGCCTTTTTCTGGCATGATGCTCGTTGTGTACCTAGGCCGTGGGACTTTTTTCATCCGGTGGCAGCAGTTTCATATTATTTCTCCAAATCGGTTTGAGGGAGAGCAGAGGTCTTCTTACCCTCTCAAATCGAGGAACCCCCAGAAAAAAAAAGTGGTGCACCTCTATCGTAACACGCGTCACTACTACTACTACTACTAGTACTACTACTACTACTACTACTACTACTTACTACTAATAGTAGTGTTAACCTGTCTGTGTTTATCTACCAAACCACCACCCACAAAGATAAAGAGCGTTGGGAAGAGTGTACGGCAGTTAAGAAAACCATGCGGCGCGCGTGTAGCCTAAGCCCATGCTGTGCGGTCTGGGCACATCCCATAACCCGGGCAAACGGACGGGAGTTTTCGTGTGGCCAGTGCTGTAATCGAATTTCGTGTTTTTGCACCCACCGTTTCTTGTCCCCTGAAGCCGCGAAAAATTTGGGTTTTTGGTTTCCGCCTTATGTCTCCATACACACGTACGTGCTAGAGAGAAAAAAAAAGGAACAGCAGAGCAAAGAGAAAAGCCATAGATAGGAAAGACAAAGAAAGACAAAATACGAGCGCTTACAAAGAGGAGGACTGGGGAGCCCGGAAGGTAAGTAAGCTCCCACCCAAGCAGTGACGGTCCGAAAGCCAGGGATGACTACCGACGACGCCTATGGTAAAGATGTCTTATGGGGACGCAGGGTGTCGGTGCTGGGTATAGGTCGCTCGCCTGCCGCCATGGCTCATGGCGTCTCAGTCAGGTGTTCTCCGCTCTTCGTTCATTGCTCAAAACTCCAATGAATGGTCAAAACTTCACACAAGACCAGATAGATGCCATATGCCATGAAAAACACACACACACTGATCCGGGGTGCGACACTTTCATAGACTTTCACTATGAAAGCATCGAGTATATATGGGAAGCATCTAAGAGAGCTATGACACTGTGACGTAACACATATCACGCAATTCATCAAATAGAACCGACAGGATATCGTGTCACGTCTAATAATCTGTAGCTAGCTGCCTGTACATCTACGGAGAGCGCTTCGTAAAATTATGTAGTGTATCAGTGAGCAAAATGATTGGGGATAGAAATCGACGCGTGCTACGAAATAGAGGTGGAATGTTTTGGCTGCTCCAGAGCGTTTTCGAAATGACGGGGCTCCCCAACGCAGAATCGTCGGTATATCGTAATGCTTTTGCAGTAGTTTTTCCTTGTGTGACGCTTGCTATGATAGAGGTGGCACTTTTTGCCTGAAATGAATGGTCTCTGAATGACGGCGTTCCTATATCAACCCGAAATCGTCCGAAATAGGCAATTTTTATGATTCTCGTTGTACACCTAGGCCATGGGATTTTTCATCCGGTAGCAGTTCTATTTTACTCCAAAATCAATTTTGGGGGGGGGACTTAAGCTCCGAAAGTGAGGGCGACCTCAGCAAAAAGTGGTGCACACCTCTATCGTGGCTCGCATCGTGTACCGATATGCCATGGGACTGCTCATGGGGCAACTCTTTTGTTTTTTCCCAAATCAGTTTCTGGGAGACGTGCAGAGCTTTGGGAGACGTGCAGAGCTGTTCAAGTAAGAACGAGACCTCAGAACAAAAAACAGGTGCGCCTCTACCGTACATAGCTTGCGTCAACCGGCCTTGGTAACGACTCGTGCTACGATAGAGGTAGTACTTTTTGCTACAATATTTTCTGAGTGACGGGGATTCTTTTACGCAAGGTTCATGTTTTTTTAACCTAGGCCGTGAGTTTTTTCGTCGAGGTTCATCTTCAATTAACTCAACAATCAGCTTTTGGATAAGGTATAGACTTCATCAGGTTACGAGCCTCGGAAAAAAAACGCTGAACCTCTACCGCAGCATGCGTCCAACATTGTCCTGTTGACCCTGGGAGTGTCGAGGGGGGTCATTGAACTACGTTTTCTAATAAGAATGCATAGATCAGATGAGCATCGACCATATTAACTTGATCGAACTTGCAGCTGACGTATTTGAAATGACTTTATAAAATGGGTCCATACGAGTACAAGTTCGTTTCCGACAACGCCCACTCGGTTTATTTTCGTAGGAAGATTACTTGCTTGCTGTGAAGAAAGCGAGTGTGAACAGTAATGTAGCCGGTTTATGACTACCCCGCAACAAGCCTATTTAGGTGGTCTTCTATATGCTGTGTGTGGTATTATTGTTTACTACAGCATGCAAAACAATATCCCTTGTACCTGGTAGTAATCGCAAGTAGCTTTTGTTCGTGACTAGTCATTTTTTCTCTCTCGAAAAGTCTTAACTGGGTGGTCTTGAAATGGGTACACCACTTTGACGTCATGCTGCCTGGAAGTTTGGCTGGCTTGTCCGGGCAAGATTCCCAGCAGCGGTCAGGGAGCAGGGGCGAGCACAGGCTGCACGCGCCAGCGAAGGCACGACTGGTTCAAGCGGCTCTGGGCGCCGTGGAAGGGCGGGGCCATGAGGTAGGCCTGCGCGTGGCCAACAGTTTGTCAGGCCCTTCCTTTTGAATTCGAGCGTTTGTCCTTGATCACAGACGGATTATCAAATGCGAAAACGAAATGCGCTTCTAAAACGAGTTTTAATGGTAGGACTATCAAAAGTAGCTCGTCTTCCCGGACATTTTGGGGTGCTGGGTTCCTGTCGGCCTTTTGTTTAGCCTCTTGAGCTATAGAAATAGATCCTCTCGTGGAGACCTAAAAACGTTTAAGCCCCGTGCACGTTCATTCATGTACCGATTTTTGTCTACTTCTGTACCAAACAGATTTTGAGTTGATCTCACCCGTCCGGCGACGCCACATCGTGGACCTGAGCTCGGAAAAACAGTCCGAGAAGGTTCCCGCGCTGCCGACCTAACGGAACCAAAAACAGGCGGCTTCTAAAGGGGCCGAAACTTCGAAAGGTTCGCTCAAAACAACTATTATAGACACAAGCGGCGCCAAAAGAGCTGAAACTTCGTGAGGTGCGGAACATATATAGCGTGGATGTTTGTCGAGTATCCTGAGAATCGCTAATTCGAGAGTGGTCCTCAACGAGCGAACTATACCCCAAGCCCCCAGGAACGAAAGGCCGAACAAACGAGCACACCGCTCGGATGCTGGTGAGGAAAATGATATTTTCTGGGCAATAGCTCCCTCAAGGTTTTTTGTTCTTCATTAGAGGGGTACCTATAGCAAGTACTCGTGTCCGTTCAAATAGAGCCAAGGCATGCGTCCTCGCGGGCATTTTTGCTCGGTTCAAAAAGGCGGCAAATACGCGTTTCAGCACGTACCCTAACCACAAAGAGAGTCAAAACGGTTCCAAGGACGACGTCTTGGACGTTTTGTCGTGAAAGAAACTAGGTCGATTGGTTTTTCCAGCGCTATGTAGCGCGTGCTCTCATGTCTGTCGATCTGAGACACCGCTTGCGTCACCTATCTGGGGCGCCATTTCCCGGGACCGAAATCATGCATATTGCATGTACTCTGGACTAAAGAGGCAAATCGAATGTTTTAGAACGTACTCCAATATCATCACAAAGAATTTTCTAGAGAAAGATTATCGTTCCTTCAGCGTTCTGATCGGCCAATTTTAGGTTGTAGTTTTGAACGCGCGGAAAAATGTATTCGGCGATGTGGCGTCATGCGGGATCGTGACGTCACTTGCACGAAAAAATAAAATAAAAATGTAAGTTACCTACTCAGGAAACTGTTGGCGCGAAACATCGCTCTCGCTCGTGACAAAGGAGGCCAGTAGTGTTTCAGCGCTGGGCTCAACGTGTACTCTCGTACCGAGGAAGGCCCGTTGATTTTGTATGTAGCATGCCGTTGATTTTGAGAGTTGCATGTAGCATGTACTCTCGTGACCTAGGAGGACCATTGCTGTTTCAGGGATATTACAGCATATGTTATCGAGCCCGTTGGTTAGAGATACGGCGTGGGTCGTGCCTGGCATATTTTCCAAAGACGAACCCAGGCCCATCTTGATTGATTGTATCCTTAGGGCAAAGGAGGGAATGCTTTCAGCCGATAGTGTCCAAAGGAGGCCCACCCATTTATCAGCGCTGTATTAGGAATATACTCCCGCAACGGATGAGATTAACGCAAACACCGACTAAGGAGCTAACCGCAGTCCAACATGCCGCCACTGGAGCCCGTCCGTCTCCCAGGCCTCCCCCTGACCCTTCGCGCGACAGCCTCCACCAGGAAAAAGCACAGCCTTAAGTCTCACCGCCTTCCCAAAGGCCTACACACCAGCCCCCCCCAAACCACCAACATTCAGGCGATCTCCCCACAGTAATATCTCAAAAATTCCTCCGCCCCTATCACAACCCAGCCTATAAGACACGGCGGCGGCAGCACAGCCACAGCTCCGAGATGCGAGAGTGTCACAAAACCAACAGGTGCCAGGTTACTGCAAATCCACAAGCGACGAGATTACAGCAACTTCAACAGCTGCCAGATTACTGCAAACCACAATCCTCAACAAATATTTTTCCTCCCCTCCCTTCCTCTCCCCTCCCCTCCCTCGGCAAATCCCACAGTTTTCAGGTTGCTCCAAAACCCAGATCCAAAAAAATGTGCTTCCTCCCTCCCCTCCCCCCGACCCCACACTCCGCTGACCCACCTCCCCACCCTGAATCCTTTCGTTCGTGTTTCATCCACTTCCAACAAAAGACACCCCCCCCACCACTCCTAACCACTTCGTGGGTGTTCAATCCATCGATCCATTCGCATAAAGAAAAGAAAAATTTCCCCCATTTTCCAATGTCCGCAATTTCCTTTTAGCTGTAAAGGTCCTCTTCCTCGTCTTCCGCCGCCGCTGCCGCTCCCGCCCCGCCGATGCCCCCGCCCGCCGCATTCCGGTCAGGGAAGGAGAACGCCGCCAGGCTTCCCCCGCCGGGCCCCGTGATTTGGGACCGTGCCTGTATCGAGGAAAAATTGATAGGAGGGGGGGAACCAAAGACGTCAAAAATACATATATTGCTTATTGGATACTCATGTACCAGCGGTCACCCAAAGCGCGCATATATTTGCAGCCAGACTGGTATATATTACATATGCACTGTGGAATTTTGAACAAAGGGGGGGCGCCATTCGTGTACAAGGGCACTACGCCGTGGCGGGCTCAAATTGTACCAGGTGTGCTAGTGTCTGCATGCAGGTGGCTCTGGTACGGGGCGGGCGAACGTCTACCGCCGGCTCAGCACACACTCGTTGTGGTCGAGGATGTAGGCATTGAAGGCAAATCGAGCAAAAACAAAACAAAACATACCAACACACAAAAAGTTGAAAAAATAACGAAAGCTAAAAAGAAAACAACGAAAACATCCAAGACGAAAAGAAGAAAAAAGCACCTGTTGAAGGTTCTGCGCAAAGCTCGAGTACTGGGCCAGGTCTCGGTCAGACACAGAGCGCCTGGCGTTGCGGACGGCGTCCTCGAAGTGACGGGGGAGGATCTCCGGCACCGTGTCCTCCTCCTCAACGTCTTCCATCGCGTCCCCTGCCTCGCCACGGAGGCGTTCGCGCTCCATGTCCTGCAGTAGCAAAGCGTAAGGAATGGAAAGCACAGAAGCAAGAAGAAGCACGTTCAAAATGAAAGGAAACAAAATATTGGTTGCATCCCCAACACGTTCTGAATAAACACATAATAAATCACCGCGCGAGACGAATGGAATTAACAAGCGCAAGGAGAAGAAATAAAAAGTGCATTCACGAAAACGAAAACAAAAAAAACTGGGTTGAAACGGTGAGCACGTTGGGGCAAACAACCGCAAAATGATAGGGAAAATGCGGACTCAAGCTATAAACTCGTCTAGGCCGTTCGGTCTTACGTGCGGGTTACTTGTGCGGTGGCGATTTGTTCTTACCTTTCAGAAACTGTTCAACTTGCGATACCCTTGAAATTTCAAATCAAACGCACCCCGAAGGGGCTAGCTTGTACGATGAAAGATCATGTTGGCATATACGAAAGTATGCACAAGCAACAACATAAACAGGGCATTCCACGGGTTAGATATCTTCTCGCGGGTCGGGTCGGGTCAGGATGACCCGACCCGGCGGGCTTTTTACGGGTCGGGTCTCTTCCCGCGGGTCGGATCGTGTCAGGATGACTCGACCCGGCCCGTGAGTTTTGAAACGTTCCTGACCCGATCCGACCCGACCAATGAAACTTCAAACACCTCTTCCCGTATCTGATTCGACCCGCGAGTTTTCGACAGCTTCCTGGTCTGACCCACGGGCCGGGTCATGACCCGTAACAGCCCTGACAATCACCAAAACAGAGCACGTCTGTGAACACGACACGCGCATCAATGACACGCCTCCATTGGAGTCACTAGTCATCTACACCGCAACCGTGTACGTACATCTACTAAACAATGTATTTCCACAAAATGGAATTGAGCGGAGACTGAACAGTAACCCTCCCCTACCTTCATGATGTTCTCCCTGATCGCGATCTTAGCGGCACGCTGACAGATCTCCGTAAGATCGGCACCCGTGAACTTCTCCATCTGCAAAACGACACGCCAGAAAAAAAAAAAATACAAATAGTAGGTGAGGGAAAGCATGACCAATGGGAATCACGATATAAGCTCAATAACGACGGCAAATGATTCCGACTCTCTCGAAACCATAGATGCCGCTTGACGGCACGCTTGACTCTTGACGAACAACCGTCACGGACCGGACCACTCTATACTAAAACCAGTTTATTACGTCTAAAGAGGCCGTGACGGGACAAAACAAGACCGTCAACCGACATATTGGCTCAAAACGGGTTTTATCGTTTCTGTGAGCACATTAAACTATTCAAGACGGAACGTATTTGTGTCATCCTGGTACTAGCCAGCAATGAGGGGGGTCGCCGACCTATAAACCTTCATGACGAAATGCATACACACCCCGTAACACGCGCGGTCGGAACATCACACACAGCTTGCAAAGATGATAGGTTTCGACGAAGACCTCACAGCTACACCACTGTACCTGGTAGTGGTTTTCACTTTGGTTAAATTGTTATCCCACACTAATTTCATTTAGTTGCATCCCAGAAACGTTCTGGAAATTCCAAAAGGTCAAGCAAAGGCAAATCAAAGCAGACCGGGGGAAAAAAAACGGTAGAACCCCCATCAACACAAAAGCCCATAAAACAAAATTCAAAACAAAATTCAAACCCAACAAAGGAAGAAAAACGCCCACCAGAGCGGCAAGGTACTGCTAATAGCTGATGGGAGTCTTGCGGACTACCGCCTTGAGGGTGGTCAGGGCAACGAACGAAAACCGTCTTGCGCAGAACCGCCTGAAGGGTAGAAAGGGCATAGAACGAAGACCCAAAAAAACAGAGCCAAAAACAAATACAGTACCTAAAAGGTCCTTGGGGCTAACACGACTAAAACCCCGCCAAAAACAGACCAATAAAATGAACAAAAACTCGCAAAAACATGATAAAAAAACCAAGCGCCCACTGACCTGAGCGGCAAGGTACTCGAGGTCAACATCTTTGCTGATGGGAGTCTTGCGGAGCACCGCCTTCAGGATGGACAAGCGGCTGTCGTGGTCGGGCATGGGGATGTAGATAAGCTGGTCCAGACGGCCGGGCCGCATGAGGGCCGAGTCGATGATGTCCGGCCTGTTCGTCGCTCCGATGATGAAGACGTTCTTCTTCGACCCGACACCATCCATCTCCGTCAGCAACTAATGAGGGGTGTGTGTGGGGGGGGGGGGGGGGGAGGGGTGGAGGTACTCATCCGTTGCTTGCCTCGCTCATTTGACCATTGACAACGCATCCCTTTCGAGACGGAGCAACGTTCCTACTCCGGGTCGAGACACCTCCAGCATTTGGGCGGTCAGTACGTTTCCAGGGGGAGAATAAAGGGGAAACACATTCGGTTCACGGTGAAACTCAAAGTTATGTGGGGGTTATTGGATGAAGAGCACACGTCAACGCCTTACAACAGGGAAAACGTTCTTGGGAAAAAAATAATTGTAATTAGTATGGGAAGGGGTTTCGCGGCTCCAAAGGGGTTAACATAAGGGGTTGAACAGAAATCTCACCTGGTTCATGACGCGGTCCGCCGCCCCTCCCCCGTCACCGCTGGACCCTCCACGGTTCTGCGCGATGGAGTCCAGTTCGTCGAAGAACAAGACGCATGGTGCGGCAGCTCGAGCCTTCTCGAACACGTCGCGCACGTTGGCCTCCGACTCTCCGAACCACATCGTCAGGAGCTCGGGCCCTGTTTTGAATGGGATGCAAAACAAAAAAACGAAAAAATAACCTTTTTGCCTACGAGACTGTTAGTCCATCCCGCCCAACAGTTGTATACCTGGTAACCAGGAACAAGGTTCCCCGTCGGGATGTGGTGAGCTATAAATCCCGGGTGCGTCGCAGGTTTAAAAGGGGGGAAAAGCTGTGAAAAAACGAAAGAAAATCAAAACGAAAAAAGAAATAGCCGCCGCGCAAGTAACCAGGCAAGTGACACCGACCAGGCCAAACGATTTTACATCTTAGTCTTGCGAGTTAAAAAGGGGGACATAACTCTAGTAAAAACTGACCACAAATCAGTTAGCCACCGCGCAGGTAACCCGACAACCAACACCGACCAGCCCCGACGGGTTGATAGCTTACTGTAGCCCACATATCGTACAATAATATATACATTCATAATTTATATAAATTTATAATTTCGCCTGTGAGGTTAAATCAGCGGTAAATACATGCCGACAGGAAACACGATCGTTTAACATACCTTTATCTGCAAAGGCTATTACACAAGCACTATCACCTCCAGCATTATAATCAAGCGTATATCGTGAAAATGTACCAGGTAAAACAAAATTTCAAGCAATCGGAAACAACGGGAGGGGGGGGGGGCACCAATCATTGCATCTCCGAAGGTAACGCTGCACATTGCCACGTTGCAAACAGAAACAACTACAACAGACATCATGTCTCGCTTACCCTTGACGGAAATGAAGTTCGCCTGGCACTCGTTGGCGACGGCCTTGGCCATCAGCGTCTTTCCGCAGCCAGGGGGGCCGTAGAAGAGAACACCCCTGGAGGGCGACATGCCGAACTTTTCGAACTTCTCCGGGTGTTCCACGGGGTACTGCACCAGCTCTTGCAACTCGCGCTTGACGCCCTGAGAGAAAAAAAAACGCCACGAACCAAATGGCAACACCGAGACAGAACGTTAGGCTATCTGTTCATAAAAAAAAAAAAAATGCCATCCGGCAAAAAGTGTGAGGTTGCGAAGTTGTCGAATTTTGACACCCTCAAAAAAGAAAAAGAAATTCCAAAACAAAATGAGGAGAAACGTTAGGCTAGTTGAAAAAATATATATATATTTCAGCTGCGAGATCGGCCAAAAAGGATTTTTGATCAAAACTCATATTTGCAAGCTGGGCGTGATAATTCGATCGCGCGTGTGGGATTCGTATTCCGTCGTGAAGGATACAGGTCGGCGACTCCCCTGCCCATGCCAGGGTCGACAGGACTAAGACGTTCAGCCTTGTTCTGCAAGGAAACTATAAAACAAAAACAGGCATCTGTGGATTTCAATATGCGCAAACGAAGGATTTTAGTGTGGGTAAACTTTCGGAACTACTACATCGTCGGCGTGCACCATTATGTGTAGTACGACTGCATGCGTAAGAGTCGCGTCTTACATAGCAGAACGTCAACAAAAAAGTCGCAATAAAGCGTGTTGAAACTCACCGCCAGCCCTCCGATGTCGTTCCAGGTGACGGTTGGGACCTCGACGACGGTTTCGCGGAGGGAAGAAGGGTTGGACACGCCCAACGAGAACCGGAAGTGGTCCATGCTGACAGCCATCGCGTCCAACACCTCGGCGTCGATCGTCTCCTCCTGAGAAAAGCAAAGGTTCGAGCGACAAAAGCGTTAGGAGAAGACGATCGAGGTAGGGAAAGAGACGTGAGGAAACCATCGCGAAAAATGATGCCAGGGTGCATATGGGTTTCCAAAAAAGCAGGGGCTTCACAGGTCATATCCCGGCTCGCGGGTCGGGTCGGGGGCCAGGGGGGGTTCGAAATATCACGGGTCGGGTCAGAAGCTTTGCATATACCACGGATTGAGTCGGGTTACCCTGGTGCGATCCGATCCGCGACAAGTGATCTGACCCGCGAAAAGAACGGCAAAACAGGTACCGCGCGTACCCTAATTTAACGCCTTCACAAATGGAAACCCGTTTTGGGGAGTTCAAAATATCACGGGTCGGGTCAGAAGCTTTGCATATACCACGGATTGAGTCGGGTCACCCTGGTGCGATCCGATCCGCGACAAGTGATCTGACCCGCGAAAAGAACGGCGAAACAGGTACCGTGCGTACCCGAATTTAACGCCCTTACAAATGGAAACCCGTTTTGGGGAGTTCGAAATAGCACGGGTCGGGTCAGAAGGTTTGCATATACCACGGATTGAGTCGGGTCACCTTGGTGCGATCCGATCCGCGACAAGTGATCTGACCCGTGAAAAGAACGGCAAAACAGGTACCGTGCGCGCCCCAATTTAACGTCTTCACAAATGGAAACCCGTTTTGGGGGGAAAACAACTTGGAATTGGTACAGGAGAAGGTTTGGGGGCTCTAAAGGGGTTAAGAGATTCCAGGATAAGCGCGTTCGGGACTAACGAATGGTCGAATCGGCATGTCTCGCCAATCCTACTAGCTGTAAATTTCACACTACATGTATAAGAGCAATGTGTACTCAAGAGCGCTTGCTTCGGCTTGTCACGGGGCGCTCGTAAAGCGGGGTAGCCATTGCACATGGGTCACAAACAGGGTTAAACACTAAACCAACCTCGATGTCGATAAGGTCCATCTTCTCCCTGATGCACTGCATGGCGGCCTCCGTGCACAAAGCGGCGATGTCAGCTCCAACGAAACCGTGGGTCTCCCTCGCGATCGCCTCGGGGTCCACGTCGTCGTCCAGCTTCATGTTCCGCGTATGGATGCGGAAGATCTCCAACCTCCCTGCTCACACAATAAACACCCGATGAACACAAAGTCAATAAAAACGCAAACCAAAATAATCCTGGACATCAAAATGAGGAGACAAAAAAGCACGAGGAAAAAATAGGATCAAAACGTGTCACACGGAGCAAATATCCTAAATTTAAGTAAATCTACTTACGGCGCAATCCAGGCTCCATCAATCGAATATAACACAAGTCAACTCAAGCCAAAACCCAGCGAAGTCAAGCCAACTTGTAGACTGGACGCAAGGGGAACAGCTAAACGAAAAGGAAAAACAAAATTCAATAAATTTGTGTCTCTACAATCACAGAAACGTGTGAGTCGCTAACATCAAGATCCTCACTCCCTTCCCCTGCCTTTCTTCGCCCCGTCCCCTCTGTGTTACCACTTCCCCCCCCTCCAAAGTCCCCCCACCCCTCCCTCCCTTCCCCAAAACGGCACGCTTGCATGGTCGCTCACCGTTCTCGTCCGGTACACCGATGTCTATCTCGCGATCGAATCGCCCGAAACGACGGAGCGCGGGGTCCATCGAGTTGGGCCGGTTGGTAGCTCCAATCACGACCACCTGTGGCCGTCCACAATCCAGCCGAAACGACAAAACGAAAAAAAACACACACACACATCAGGAACCACGAACTACAGCAGTGTAGATATTACAAAAAAAGAAAGCAGCTCAAGAGACAGAAAAGAGCAAAACAACCAAATCAGACAGTTTTGCTAGCGAAAAACGAACTAAAGTCTACATCTATACAGCTACAAGCAAATCAGCTAAAGAAACAAAACTATACAAATAGTACACAAGAAAAAAAATACGAACCGATACTGATCGGGAACCATACACCACAGTAGGCGTCCCGCAGTAAAGCAGTGGAGTGCCAGAGCGCTATACAACCGCCTTACAGAGGGAAGCCGCCTCGTCCATCCCAGTCGCGCCAAGCGATTTTGACCGCCTTATAAAGGGATGCCGCCTTAGTCAGACCGCCTTGTTGGGGAACCCCTGCCGTCTAGCAGGTACAGATCAAACGCGAACTAGTGCAAGAAGAAAAGGAGAGCGTACTCGTATGAATCCCCCAATATTACCCCTACCTCTACTCCCCCGCCTACCCCTACTTCTACCCCCCGTGTCTATGCCCA
The DNA here is from genome assembly GCA_012845835.1 of Undaria pinnatifida. Lineage (NCBI taxonomy): Eukaryota > Phaeophyceae > Laminariales > Alariaceae > Undaria > Undaria pinnatifida. The sequence continues at coordinate 10,441,162 of JABAKD010000025.1, read as the reverse complement.
TAGGAACGACATGAGCCCATCCCGCCACCCCCATCCCGAGACAGGTGCGATATCTCACCGAAGCGCGGGCCTTGAGGCCGTCCATAAGGGTAAGCATCTGGGAGACGATACGGCGCTCCACTTCTCCGTTGGTCTTGTCGCGCTTAGGGGCGATTGAATCGATCTCGTCGATGAAGATGATTGCCGGAGCGTTCTTCTCCGCCTGTTGCAAAACAGACACACAAAACAAAAACAGCAAGCAACAAATTGAAACAAATTGAAACAAAACAAAACAAAACAAAACAAAACAAAACAAAACAAAACAAAACAAAACAAAACAAAACAAAACAAAACAAAACAAAACAAAACAAAACAAAACAAAACAAAACAAAACAAAACAGCAAGCAACAACCAAAAACAACGAAGGGGGTTGGTAACACAACGCGTAAAACAGCGGGCGTCACTATCAGGGGAAGGAGGCTGGGGGAGCAAATGGAGTTGATCGCGTCGATGAAGACGATCGTCAGAACGTATTCTACTCCGCGTGATAAATATAAATCAAACAGCAAGCAACTACTATTATACGTGTTCATGGGTGAAAAAAACGGTTTAAAAAAAAAGAACACAAACACTGAGTAGTTCGCATGAAGGCCTCTATTTGGTCGGTACACAGAACTGCACATACCTATTTGCGACCAAACTGCCTGGAATTACTGAGGGAATATTATTTTGCAGTACGTAGTGAAAGTAAAATACACACAAAAAAATAAAACAGAGCCCCAGAACCCCTCCCCACAACAATGCCAAGTGAAATGTCCCCAAAAACGGATTTCCGGTTGTAGAGGCGTTAAGCCCTTCGAGACTTCAGAGGGAAAAATCGACCACGACAATTGACGGTTACGGCATCGCCCACTGGTGGTTAGCGATGACGATGACAAAGTTGGTGTCCGAACGACGACGCAGCAAATGCGAAGACTTGCACGGGACGGGAGCAGTACGATCCTACTCGTACTGCTGATGGGTAATGTACCGATAGACGCTTAAAAATGTCGCAATCATCGTTTTTTTGGTCGCTATACACGGGCTCAAACTCTTTTGCGGTTACGAAACAAAAACGCCTGTGTACCTCCTCGAAAGCCTTCCGCAGGTTAGACTCAGACTCTCCCGCCATCTTGGACATGATCTCCGGCCCGTTGATTAGGAAGAAGAACGCGCCTGTACAACAAAAACACAACACATGATTACAAAAAAAGTGGTTCGTTTCTTGTTCTGAATCAAAACAAAAAACGTGTTTTCACAACTTCTAATTTAAGCCGACACCATTTTACAAAAATAAACCTTGCGAAAAGAGTTTACATTAGAGAGCGGGAACAGGTATAGACATGAGCGCGCCAAGGCATAATTTTTCCACCACCACCACCTCCACCACCACGATCATCACCTGTTTCGTTGGCGACGGCCTTGGCGATAAGGGTCTTGCCCGAGCCGGGAGGGCCGTAAAGTAGCACACCGCGGGGGGGCTTAACGCCTAGGTTCTTGAAGAGAGTGGGATGGCGCAGTGGCAACTCGATCATCTCGCGGATCTGTGGCACAGGAACAAGAGTAAAAGCGTCCCGTTTAGCCATTAAAAACAGCAATAATACCGGAAACAAGCAGCATGGATAGAATTCCGGCGATCTGTTGCAGAAGAAAAACAAGAAAGCAAAATATCATACCAGCACTCACACGGGTCAAGAAAAATTCACAATTCAATACAATAGCGAGGGGGGATAGATTATCGCGGATCTGCTGCACAAGAAAAACAAGTACCGGTACATTAACGAGGACGGGAATAGCGCACTGGCAACCCGATCATCTCGTGGATCTGTTCGCACGAGCAGAAAAAGAGAGGATTGTTGACGGTCGAGAACCGAACCAAGCATACCCCGCAGTTTGTTTGAACGTGCTAACGAGGCGTGTTGGTTCATATTATTCTCTGCGAGTGTCAACAATTGGAAATCGTGGCAGCAACGTGGCGCTGTTTGGTTTATCGCGTAAGGGGTGGCAACACCAAGCCGACACAGCGCAGGACGGGTGTATAGGGCGAGGGCCGAAAATGACACGAGACATGCCCAGCAAGCGGGAACGAGCGCTCTCAAGGGCATAGGGCCAACGATTAACACCTCGGACATATCATGATCTAGATCATCTACTCGACAGATCACAATCTAGATCATCTACTCGGACAGATCATGATCGAGATCATCTACAGTAAATCCCGTATCTGCCGTTGCGTTATGTTATGCTGGATCCCAATATATCAAGTACAGATCCAATACCTGTGCCATTTACCTGCGGCAGCCTCCAATATCGGCGTAGCCTGCAAAAACAAGAGATATCTTGACCGGGCGTAGCAGCGAAGTAAATACTCCGAAGCATACAAGCAAAAAAATGAAGTTTTTTTGCCCATCCGTCGGAGGATAAAAAACAAAAAAAATAATAAACAAATTTAGAAGGTGAGTAGAAGAGAATCTACACCTAGGCATCAAGGTATATACGCTTGGGGTACAACACCCGCACCACAATGCAAATACAAACGCAGGTTCGGTTGATTCGTAGCATTCGTACCTGAGCCATCTGCCTGCGGCATCCTCCGATGTCGTCGTAGCCTACGTCGTCCATTCGCTCCTCATCTTCTCGCTTGATGGGTTCTCCCTCGCAGTGGATCACGGTGTCCGGTGCCACAATACAATACGGAGCGGGGTCGCACTCCACTACCTTAAACTCCACCGGGTGCATAGCCTGAACAATGTTAAGGAGGCGAAGGGGGGGGGGGGATCAGGGAGGGGGGCGAGGGGGGGGTGCACTCAGTTTGTGCATGGCACAAGTCCTATGACCATAGAGACCCTCGTATGCCGGGACGGAGCACGTCGGGAGTTCACCAAAAAGGCAGACTTTACTTGCACCAAGCGCGAAGCGGCGTCGGGGGGGGGGGAGGGGCCCGTGTGCTGCTTGCCCTAAGTCATTCAACCCGTATTATTGTCATTAGTGCCCTCCGAGAATATAGCGTACAAGCCGTTCCATAACAAACGAATGTACTTCCGCAAAGCAGCACCATTGACCACGACATCCCTTTCGACACGGAGCATCGTTCCTGGTCCTAACAGAGATACCTCCCACCTTTGGGCGCTCAGCACGTTTCTCCCAGATAACAGACAGTACACTCAAAACATGTTGTCTATCTTCTCTTTGGCCGTCTGTGGCCACCGTCTGCCTCCCAAGGGCAGCAATCATTTTCCCGCTACTATCGAATGCACCAAACTACATCCATCATTTTTCCTCATCTCCTCTCAACACATTCCGTTCCTCCTTGTACAGTTCACAATCTCCCACTCTGCGGGCTCTACTCTCGTCGGGGGAGGGGGTAGTCAGGCGGGGGGGGGAAGGGTGAAGACAGGTCAGGTAGGCTGGGGAGGTATGGGGGGGGGGAAGCAAGGGACAACCGCAAGGTACAGCAAATACAATTCCAACCAGCTTGTCCCCAAAACGGTGGGTAAGGTGGCAAAGGGCTTACGCACCTGCCGCACGAGGAAGAGGTCCCCCTTCTTGACCGGGCGGTACGCCTCCAAGAAGTACGGCTTCAGGTACACGTCGAACAGGTTGCCCGTCACTCTGCAACCACCACAACAAAAAGCAAGCACAGAGAGCACAAAAAGCAGGATCAGCTTTTGGGGTCGGGATGGATTCGTTTGGATTGGAGCAACCGCAAAAAGCGAGCGGAGCGCGCCTGAACAAACTAAGCAGGACGCTCACCGATGGAGAGGCAAGGAGAGCGTCAAGGAGGCCGCTACGGGGGGAACAAACATTAACAATGGCAACAAAATAAACAAAAATCGGGGTCAAAAGAAAATGAAGGATTCCTGTTCAAGACATAAGAGCCGATGCACGGGGTCGCCTTGTCGTCGGACACACAAACCTGTTTCCAACGTAACCCCCCCGACACTAACGTTTTTCGGTGTGCCCCCCCCCTCACCGGGCCTGTTGGCTAAAAATTACTCGGAGTCTGAAAGTAGGACGATTTCTGCAGCTGTGTGTCTATATACTAGCTTCCCGATCGGAATGCGGATGGTCCGACACGCAGGGGGTGCCGCAAATCGAAGGGGGAGCTACAAAAACATATATTATAAAAATTAAAATACACTCCGGCTGTGAGATCGAAGATTTTGTCGAAACTCATCTTTGCAAGCTGTGTGTAATACTCCGATCGCGCGTATTACGGGTTGTGTGTCCTCAATAAGGATATAGGTCGGCGACTCCCCTTGCAACTACAGTGTAGCTACCAGGGTCAAGAGGATGATGTTAGGCAGTCTGTGCGCGAAAACTATAAAACCTGTTTCTGAGGGGGACAAAATCTGACAGCTGTGGAAGGAAATGCATCATATATTTAGCACCGCGCAAGTACCCCGGAAAGTTCCGCCGACCAGCCCAAACGAGTGTATATTTGAAATGAAGTACACCAGACTTGAAACGAGCGTATGTGAAATCAAGTCCACAGACTTATGTATTCTATGAAATAATTTCAAATAAGTCAGCTGTTAGTTAAACAAATTTAGGGGCGATCTTTGCAAGCTGCGTGGTACACCGGCCGCTCGTTTCTACAGATGCATTATACATGAAGTGTATTATGACTCCAATATATGTTGCCAGTGTCAACATCAGCAAAGAAGAGCATTGTTTTATCGTCATTGTTAGTAATTCACTACTTTTATGCAACTACTGGGATTATTTACTAGCTTCCAGCTCAACTCGCAAGAGGTTTTAACCTCAGCGAGCTCCTGAACAAAAGAAAACATACAACATACAAAAAGGGCATATGCTAGACAGCCATGTATGATTCGAGTATGTAAACCGCACCCCTCGATGGTGTCGTCGACAGGCAGCACGTGGACACGCTTCCCATAGGGCACGTCTCCGCAGGCAGACACGGTGATCAAGTCGCCCAGGCGCACGCGAAGGTTCTTCCGCACCACCTGGTCAGAAGTCGTAACCAGACAAAGGCATTACACCTTGTCAGTATCTACCACACGCTACAGGCTCTGATGTAGAGCGCGGCTACGTTCTTTCCACGGCATGTGATGGGCGATCAGTTACAGTCTGCAAGTTACAGGACGTGAGGCAAGCCACAGGAGGGAAAAGACGGGGACGGTATAGTCTGTGGGTGGTGGGTGAGGACCATGAGCACGCGGGACAGAAACAATTTTGGGCGAGGGGAGCAGGGGGGGGAGGCGGGTCCCTGACTAAATACGGGTTTCCAACAGAGGGATTCTGCAGATTCCAGGTTCTCTGTGCCTATTTCTAGTTACGAGGTTTACCTTGTTCATGCGGATGCTGGAGTCGTCGACTGTGTCGTCCGCTAGGACGATGCACACGGTGTCCCTGCTCTTCTTACCCTTGATCAGGACAGTGTCCCCCCGGAAAAGCTGGAGCTCCTCCATCTGCAAGAATATTGGGGGGGGTAAGCGCGGTGGTACTGTTTCATAAAAGTGCTTCAAAATACGTCAGCTGCGAGTTCGATCAATTCAAGGGCCTAATGGCTCTTCACAAGCACAGCAACGCGCTATACCGTGGGACTCTTCGCTCTCTGTTTCGGCGTCGTCGTTTGCGATGACACTCTCGCTTGACTTTGTCCGACAGCAAAATACACCCTCCACCTGGCATGTATGTTGGAAACAAATCAATCACATTTTTTGCGTCGCTCCCACCACTCGCTAAAAAGCTGCAACAAACGCTGTTTATACCAAGGTGGCAACGTACTCGCCCAACCACCTAATGGGCAACATCCAATCAGCAAGCAACCTATCACGGATAAACCAACAATACCAAATCAGCAATCATCCAATCGACAAGCAACCCGTTAACAATCAACAAATCAACAATCAACCACCCAAGAATCAATCAATCATCTTGGAAGCGGAGAGAGCAACGACAGAGTTGTCGTAGGTAGTGGTTTCATCCACAACCATGCAGGCATTCTTCAACCCCGGGGGATCACTTCTTGGGTCCCCACCTTTTCGTTCCAACATTCCTCAATCAGCGATCAACCAATCAACAAGCAAACCATCAAGCAACCCATCAACAATCAACAAATCAACGATCAACCAAGCAAGAATCAACTAATCACCTTGGCAGTGGAGAGAGCAACCACTGAGTTGTCGTCGGACGTGGCCTCATCCACAACCATGCGGTTGGGCGAGCGCTTCTTGCTCCCCCCTTCCTTCTTCCTGCGAGACATTATTCAAACAGGGAAAGGGGAGCCAGGTAAACGTTACAAATTGGTTCCCGGTTCTTACTGCGGAGTACATAACTCGCCAATCAGTCAGTTAACCCTTCAACAAAATAATGACTACCACAGTACCCGTACACAAACCAACGCCTAAAACGCACTACTTCCAAGTAGTTTGTCGCAATAAACGAGGATGCTGTTCTAAAGGCGCTAACCCGTCCCACTAAATATCTATCAACAACACCGCTTAGACAGAACATTCATAATGAAGGGAGAGTGTTCTCTTACGTATCATGCACTATACTTACTTGCGTATACCGATGGTCGATTTGACGAAAAAGTGATAATGCAAGCAGGCCGGTACATCAACGGTTCTTAGACGAGAAAATAGGAGTAAAATGCCATGGGTGGTGAGTCGTAGTGCAGCACAGCATCCACGCCAGCCAAAGCACAGTATGCACACAGGCCAAAACACAGCATCCCCGCCAGCCGAATCAGCCCACTAGAGCCTTACAAGCCACAACACCCAAGCAAAAGCCACCCCTTCCCATTTGGACTGGGGTTAGGAATAGGATTATGGTAAAAAATGCGCTAGTACAGCCTCCAGCAGGCCCACGTTATTCCCAGAGCTATTGGTCGACGTTGGAGACGGTCGCCGGTTTGCCGTAGCGTAGCAACACGGTCGTTTTACGCCAAAAAAATGGTAGAGTTGTGGCGCCGCGAAACACACTTCGGTACCCATTAGTTCGGGATTCCTTGCTGTCGCGTAGCAACACGGGCTTATTGCGTAAAAAAAGGTACAGTCATGATCCGGCGAAACATATTTCGGTGCCCTATAGTTCGGGGTCCCTTGCTGCTGTAGCATAGCAATACGGTATTTTATTGCAAGAGGCACATTCACGGCCGGCCGAATCATATTCCGGTACCCCTTAGTACGAGGTCCCGGGTTAGAGCGGCGGCGACCACCGTTCGTAACCTTATGCTACAGAGTACAGTAGCAAACCAGGATTAAAGCGGGGTACCACTTTAGTGCAGGTACTGTCGCCTGGAAGGGCCCGCACTAACGAGAGATTGCGACTGCCTGGTAACCCTATGGCAAAACATACGTCCACCCCCAACCGCATGTAATAAGACTTGTTCACCCTTTTGGGGGCCACGTACAGTGCAGTAGTGCGGGATCCCTCAATAAGGCGGTATCCCTATAAAAGGCGGTCAAAATCGCTTGGAGCTTACAGTACTGGGGAATTGTAGTCATAACCTGGAATCGGTAAGGCGGATTCCCCCTATAAGGCGGTCGTACTGCTCAGCATGCCACCGCCATACTGGGGGGGGGCTTCTGTACAGCTGCAAAAAAAGCACAAACGCGTTCGTGTCACGATGCGAGCACGCAGCACCCAGCAGTGCGAGCCGTGGGTGTGTCTTACAGCTACTAGCATTGGAGTTCGACTGCCAAATCGTCGTGAGCTAATCTAGCATCCTGGGTTGCTGCTTACGAAGGATGCTGTAATCGTCAGTGATATTCGCCAGCTGTTCCCTCTGAAGCGTCGACAGGGTTAAAACAGTAAAGGCGATTCGCATACAAAATTTTCACCAGGCGGTTTCCACAGGGTAAAGGGTGGTTTGTATACAACACGCACATAATCCAATCGTTTCCAGTGAGCCCTGCAATTCTATCCCGTCCACAGCCATTAGCACCCAACGCGTCTTATCACGATGCTCGAGGCTCCAGCAGCCCTTACTGGCGGCAACAGGCGTGCGAGCACTGCCTGTAGAAATGGTTCGACGCCTTCCTCTCGCTTACACATCTCTGGGAAACCCGAAAACCATACACATCTTTTTTATTTCTTTTTCTCGCACTGTTACTATCCAGCTTCTGGACAAGGCGTGGTCACAGGTGTCGTCCCTTCTTCCCGCCGGTTCTTGCCTTCAATTTTTATCGCACATAGGGTTCAGCAATCCCACTGGTCGTCGATTTTTCATCGAATGTTGCCAACTCACGCTCTCGCGCTTTCCGCAAGTCAGTTTGTGCACAAGAAAAAGTCCCAACGAATTTATACGAGTATGCACTCGGCGGAGCTCGAACTCACGAAACTAACCTATACCAGGCTCGAGGATAACCTGATACGCCACCGGGGCCAGATACACTTATACTTGTACGGCGTCTATTTGGGATAGTGTAACGTATACAGCCAAGACTATCATAAACTCAAGGCCCAGTAGATGTGATGAACATGATGAAGAATCCTGATTAAAAATCACCTAAACCACGTATTTCTTTGGTTGGCTCCCAACACTACCCGCGATACTCGAGAAACCCGCGCGTTGCCGTACGTGGCCCGCCTGCCCACATTTGCAGCAAGACATCTGTGGGCGCTGCCAGTACGAATAGTCAGCCGCCTTCCCCACGCGTACAAACTTGCAACACAAGGGGGTTTCCCCTAAATGTGTACGTGTGGATGACACGCCACTCATACAGGCAGTGCCTACAGATTTATTGCCGCAACTGCGTAGAGACGGGCCACAAGCAGCAAGTACACTACGCATCATGAAAGTCCCACAAAACCCGGAATGATGCCGTTCCGGGTGGCTATCTACACCGCACCTCGTCCCCAGGGCCAGCTCGGGTCGACATACTCACGCATCCGTATACTACGGCCGCTTGCGCTGCTGAAGTAGAAACGGGGACCGCCGGTAGGGACAGCTCGCGCTATCGTTACCACGGGAACTGAAGGACACGCCAGCTAGCGCTGGATTGCGAATACAATTGTGTTCAATGAACACACGATGTGTATATGAAAATGCGTGGAAGCGTGGTGAGCACTTTTTCCCATCCGCTGGAGGATTAAAAACAAAACAAAAAAAACTAAGGATCACGCAAGATGACACCCCCTTTGTCGAAATTCCGTAAATTGATTTATCATAAACCGGGGGGGGGTATCCACGACAAAAATGGTGGCATAAACCTTTTGAAACTGAAAATATGATGCCACAGTATTTCCCAAGTACTACAATTGGTTTTGTTTCTTATTCCTCTGGCGGATGGGGAAAAAAAAGGCTTGAGCTCACGACGCTTCCACGTATTCTCATACATGTAGTGTTTTAATCTAACTCGATTGTAGTCACAATCCAGCGCTAGCTGGCGTATCCTTCAATTCCCATAGCAGCTGCAGCGCGAGCTGTACTTGAGTTCCCAAAAAAACGTGGTGCAATTCTCAAAAGGGTTCAGACAGATCTCATACAGATCTGTCCATAATCTCGCAGACAAGAATCGTGGTGGTACATGAAACCGATTGAAGGCGTGTAGCACCCGAAGCGGTGCATTTCGGTGACCATCAGCGATAACTCGCGCTCTATCGGAAACGGGCGTAGGTTTACTGTAGGATAGCAACACAGCCGAGGTACCGTGAAGTGGGGTACCCTTTAGCACGGGACCCAAGCCGAGTGCGGTGAATATCTCATGTGACAAAATCGTCCAATACATCGAGTGCTGCACTATCGCGGGATTGCCAGGGATGCCACTTTAGTGCGGGTGTTGTCTCTGCCAAGGCACCGCACAAATGACGGCCCACGACAGCCTTGCCCATCTACAGCACACCTTTGTCCGTCTCCAACTTCAACCGAGGACTGCTGTGGGAACAACGTCACTTTATATTCTTATTTCCACCAGGCATCTTCCCAAAGGGGGACTGACATACAACACGCACACAATCCATTTTGTTCACGAGGCGTCTTTCTAGAGGGGACCGCAAATGCCACACATCGAACAGGTCAGACCATTGTACAGACCACACGCACAGATCACACACAACATTTTCATGGGTCTGCATCACCTGCACCAGATTCAGCGGGGACACCTACAGAATCTGAATGATTTGTAGCTTTTATTTCAGGGTACCACGTCTCAACATGACCCTACCCGGAGCCTCGTGCCTAGCTCTCGTTCCGTACCCCTTTCGCTAAGAAATGCGTAGCCGGACCGCCTTCAGCACGCAAGAGACGAACGCCCAACAGGGATCGATCCCTCTTCGACGATTATCTTGAAAACCACGTACACATTGATTGCGGCCTGGCAACGCTTTGACCAGCGAAAGAAGTGCGGGAAGAGAGCTACACACAAGAGTCCGGGCAGGGTCGTTTTGCGACGTTGCATCCAAAAAAACAAACCGGCTTTCCGAAGAAGTGGTCTACAGGGTGTGTTTATGTTTTCATCCGGTATCCCCGGGTTCGTAAGCACTTTGTACTCAGGTCTATACGATCTGTAGAATCTGGATACGATTACATTCGCAGACCTGTACAACATGCACGATCTATATACCCTGCATCTTCCGGCTTACTGCTTTCGCCGTCCTCTGCCCCCCCCCGCCCCCCGCCCCCCGCCCCCGAAAAGATGAGCGGCGAGGCAACACCCCCATGTTTTTGTTAGCAAACCTTACTTCTTCCCTCCCTCCCTCCCTCTGTCTCGCTTCCTCAGTACCTCCCCGTTTCATGAATTATGCCACCGTCTGGGTTTTCCCACGGCTCGTTCAGCGTAGGGTTGTTTAGGCGTGGGCTAGGACTGGGAGTAGAGTAAGGCTAGATTTGGAGCCGGCTCGGAGTCAGGATCAGGGTCAGGTTCGGGCTCACAGTCAAAGTCAGAATCAGGGTTAGGGCTAGGGTCGAGGTCTTTGCACAAAAACCACAAGAGGATGTCGACGCGTCGACGCGTCGACCAAACCCCAAGGCCAACCCCGACTTCAACCCCATCGAATCGACCCCAAACCCCAAGCCTCGGACCAACGTCACAATCAGCGCCAAGGCCAGCACCACGGCCGGCATCAGGTTCAGGTTCAGGTTCGAGTTCAGGGTCAGGTTCAGGGTCGGGGTCAGGTTCGGGATCGGGATCAAGCTCGTGGACGGGTATAACCACGGCTTTTCACGGGTCGGGTCGCCTCTAGCGGGTCGGGTCGAGTCATGGTTACCCGACCCGATCCGGCTGACCCGACCCGTGACATTCGAAAACCTACGACCCGATCAGACCCTCCCCATGAAACCTCCTGACTCGACCCGACTCGACCCGACTCGACCCGCGAGAGTGTTATTTATAAAAACTGCTGACCCGACCCGCGGGCATGACACGTGAAAGGCCCTGGGTATAACGCCAGGCTCGGCGGCCACGCTTAGAGCTCAGGGCCAGGGTAAGCATCAGGTCCGGGTGCGACCATGTCGGCATGGGATCAGGGTGAAAAGCTAACCCTATCCCTACCCTAACCCCAACCTGAAACGAAAGGACTGAAATCCGGGGTTGGCTCGTAAGTGACCCCCCCGTAGCCGTAATTGAAATCTCGTCTACATAGTCGTGACCGATCGCTCCCCCCCCTACGAGAGCAGAGTCGGCAACAGTGTTGAGGCGTTAAATTCCCCCACACAGGCTTGTATATAGAAATAGTGATAGTTCAAGCCCGGGTAGGCTAAAGCCGGAGAGCTTGCAGCGTCACACCGAAGGCCTAACCGTTGGGTCAGTGCGATACCGAATCTCTCACAAGAGTCAAAGCACCCACAGAGGTCGACAGATGTGTGGTTGGTGCTTTGTGGTCTGCGGTTTATGATTGGTCAGATATGTGCCACTGCCGTGAAGAGATCACCAGAAAGGTGATACTGCCGTCAAGAGATCACTAGAGAATATCTACCGCCGTCAACCCCTTTACAACTGGAAACCCGTTTTTGGGAACAAAATTACTTGGAGTTAGTATAGGGAGGGGTTCGGGGGCTCCAAAGGGGTCAAGAGATTACCCCAGAAAATATGCTGCCGTAGAGTGATCACCAGAGAACGTATTGCAGAGCATGTTAACTTCGAAATGATTCAGTACCGGTATTTTTTTATTTATATCTTCGCACACTAATTATTTATATCTTCGCACACTTCTACTGTCCAGCTTCTGGACAAGGCGTGGTCACAGGTGTCGTCTCTTCTCCCCCCCAGTTCTTGCCTTCAACTTTTATCGCGCATAGGGTTCGGCAATCCCACTGCTCGTCGATTGTTCATCGAGTGTTGCTATTATACTGCTGTGGGAGACACGGGTGTACATGTAGCTTGTAGCTGCTGTACAGGTACGCCAGGTAGCAGCTAAACCAGGCCGCAACCCAAAACCCCTCCACACATCATTAATAATTCCAAGTAGTTTATCCCCGACAAGCGGGTTTCCAGCTGTAAAAGCGTGAAGCCAGAAAGTTGGTAAAATCTGGCAAATACTGGCCGAGAGACTGACTCCTGGGTTACTCCTTACCGTACTTGGTGTGCTCGTACCTGGTATGTGGTACTGGTATATAACACACGTACGATATGGCTCCTAAGCTATAATAGTGTGCTGGGCATAGGCTCGGCCTGCTTCAAAGCACGGCATCAATATCTACCACAGCGCGAATAGGAGGGATTTAAGAGGAAGGGTCCGCCATGTTTTCGAGGCAAGCAAGGGGTTGGTAGCACGTAGCACGCATATGTATGGGAAGCGCGCGCGCGGGGGGGGGGGGGGGGCTACGTGACCCCGTGATGATAACTTTAGCCTGCACGAATTGGTCACGAAATCGACGGACCATTTTCTGACTCGCACCAATGGCGACGCTAGATACAGCTGTGTCCGGAAACGTAAGGACAGTTTTGTTATGAATATTATATTAAAAACAGTTTTTACATTTGTGTCCATAGTGACGATACCAGTAGGTATTTTACCAGCAGCAATCGTATCGTGTCAAAGGACAACGATAATTGACGTATTGACCCCATGATTGGCCGTCCTTTCTAGGCTAAATCTAGTATCTTGAGGCCAAAAGTGGCCTTGACGCGGCCAAAAAGACCGGTCTCCTATCATCGCCTCGTCTTTACCTTCATCAGGAGGGTGCGGAAACGATCCCCATCCCCGCCAGCGCGGTTCGGTTTGGCATTTCCCACACACTTGGCACTAAATCTATATTTTAGCATTGTCTATACTTTGTTCTATATATTCAATTACCGGTCTTCATTATGCTGCGGCGTTCTCTAGATTATAACAAAAATACTGATGCTTGAGTGATCCGAAAACACGCGGTCGGTGCCTGGAGGTCGAGGGAAGAGCTGCACCACAGAACCAAGCGCTGCTAGTGCAAATCACCTTGCAAGGGCACCCTGGTGCTGCAAAAACACCCATTACGCTAGGGAGTCACGGCACATTGTCTGTGTTCCCACCCCGAGATGGTTTGGTGAGAGCCGCGGGAAGGGTTGGGATGACACGGGGAAGGAGGGATAAATCCGTCCGCTCCCTGTGTGTTGCAATGTCGATATATACGCAGCGTTTGAGAAGAGGTGGGTACTGGGGGGGGTGACGGGGGAGCGCTGGGTACCGTGCGGGAGATCGTTACGGAGATTGATGGGATGAGGCAACACCCCTCGCGGTGTGCCAACTGAGAGCGCAGCAGCAGTGGTGGTGGCGGTGATGAGGCAAGCTAATGGGAGATCTGCTGCCATGAGAGAACTACAGAACACCTCGCTCGTACTCGTACACCTAGAGCAAACAAGCAGCGTCCAACGATCTGATCTGTTTGGAACTGGACCTTGGCTTGGCTTACCCATCGTCTCCCATCGTTGCAACCTGGCGTGCACTCGCTGCTGTTCTTCGCTACCCCCTGTGGCTCTCGTGCTTCCGTGCCTCGCCCTCTGTCTCAGCTGGTGGATAGAGTTCCTTGCGCAACAGCTCAGGGATGTGATTCTTCGAGTTCGCTGTGGGGGGGTGCACCGAGCTATTTCCCCCCGATCTGAGGAATTCGAGGGACCCGCTCCCACCACTATAAAAACCATCGAATTCTCAACCAATCATCGATGAGCACGAGTAAAAGCGGCGCAATTATACATGTATCGTTTCGAACAGCCGTTTCATTCTCTTTTGCTTTTGGATCCGATAAACCCGACGATCTTCGTGAAAAGTTAGGCGGTTCGCACGCGGAACTTGCTGTGTGCAGGCGGACCGTATCCGTTTCGGAGTACTTAGCCGAGGTTCCTCTATAGCGCCGGTTGAGCAATGCCGGTTGCCTGTAATGCTGCCTGTAGAATCGTGCGGAACAGATGGAAGCAACCAGTAGCGGCGGTGGCGGTTTCCGCCACGAGCACAGCAGTGCCGGTATTTCCAGCTGGCCCATGCCGGTACTCTAGAAGGACCACTGTTACTGTACTCGTACTACCTGCGTGTGCGAGTACAGGGCGCAAAGCGCGGCCATAGCGTTGGCACCTAACTTAGGTTCTCCTGTGTGACGGCCGCGAGACAATGCGACCTCACAGCGCCCAGGAGAGTGCACGTGTGCTGCCTAGGAAATGGATGGAGGAGGAGTGGGGGATTGGCTCCGTCGGGATTCCCGGATCGAGACGGCGTCAAGGTGCGAGATGGGGTGAAGTGACAGGATGTTTATGCGAACCTAGACACTATGCTCGTACTCGATATGAGTGATGCACGTCCATGAAATATCTTTGAAGTTATACGTACTCCAAGATTTGTCTGTGTCCAGGGGTGGGAGCGACAGGTCGCGCTTGGATCGTGATGGCCGTTAGAAGCGAACTTACTTGTTACAGGCGAAATGTACCCAACGCATCCTGCCGCTGAACACCGTGAGCTCGTGCCACGATATTTAGTTGTCGTCGCGCTGAGCAACGTACCTTTAATCGTCTGCTATATTCGAAGGAAAATATACCTACTGTAGCAGTATACCACGTTACTTGCTACGTTCTCGCATGCATACGCTGTTGAATAGACTAAAGCTCGTATACATGATCGGTGTTAAGAGAGCTGAAAAGTTGTTCTTGTACAGAATGTGTACAGTGGCAGGTACTACTCGAGTGTAGTTGAAAACCTAATTGTCCAGGTGTTGTCCACGATGCCCATTTGTGGAGACATCTGCGTTCGCCTATTAGCCCATCTGCAACTCGTAAAAAAAAACAGTCTAACTCCAAGTGTGTTGTTCCCATATCGGGACTGCGGTGCAACAAGGGTTTAAGGCCACGGAGGATCGCACACGAATATTTTGAGTAGGAGCTCGTATGAAGGCATTTCGCGTACATATAAAACCAACTTGGAAATAGAGTATGGCATCTGCAAACAAGATCCTTGTTTCGAATTTTTAGAAAAAATGCAGCAAAAATCCAGTAACACAGAGTTTAGGTGCTTCTAGTCCTTGTTTGGACTCCATAAATAACCACCCCTTTTTCGGCTGTCCCTCTCCATTTCTCCTAAGCCCTTAAACCCAACATGTGACAAAGTTATATCGTCCGCCTGGTGAGCAGCAAGCTTTTGGTGAAAACCGTTTTTGCATAGGTGATGCGCCCATTGTATTAGGCTACCCCGCGTGAATTACAGCATTTCAACGATTTCGGTAGCGTTTGGTGTTGCTGCTCGCAAGTTCGAACTCTCGAAAAAAAACATCTCGTGAGTCGCTTCTGGCTGCCTACGACTGCTGGTTAGCGCACCCCACGTCGTCATACACCCCACCAGGAGCGTCCCTCAATTTCGCGGGCCGTGGTTGCTTGTGGGGAGCTGTAGCTGCCCGCTAGTGAAGTGCATATGTGCTGTTGGGGGTTGTTTTTTGTCTCGTTTTGTGTACCCCAATTTTTGGCCACTGCAGTGCTTCAAAGTCTAGATGTGGACCTCTGCTGAGAACCAGAGCGACGCCGATCTAAAGAGACTCACAGCATCTGTGGATCAAGCCCTTTTCTCCATCGGTTTCCGGGTCTGTGTTCCACGAACCAGCCGAAGCTCTACACGCAGCGTGTAAACCTAGCCATGTGTTTTACTGTTCCGATAAAACATCTAGATAATAGAGTTACCGGAAAACCGGGGACCAGGGGACGCTTCGGTCCCCCAGTGGCCTTAAGGACACTTTTTGACGAAACATACCCGCGCTGTATGATCTTCAGTCCAGAAAAAAATGCTAACGTGTCTAATAAATGAGGGTCATTAAATGATCATTTTGGGACTCAGGTATCGCGACCTAAAAAGCGACAAGAGCGTGAGGTAGGCATCTTAACAGCCTTCTAGGAATGCGACGCGTGTGCACAAACAAGCACATATACCCTCATGCGCTCCGGACACGTTCCCTGCCCTGAGCAAGCCGAGCTGTTTCCTGTGTGGTGCATGCTGCACAATTCACACTATATCCGCCCCTCTTTTTTCCCTCTGAAATCCTTGACAAGTTTATTGTCCTATACAATACAGTAGAGGTCCCTCGATATGGCGGCCCGAGTGAGGCAATATCCCGATATATGGCGGCCAAAATCAATATCGCTTGGCGCGACCGGAGAGTTGCACTCATTGCGTGGAATGAATAAGGCGGCTTCCCTCGATAAGGTGGTCATATGTTCTGACACGACACCGCCTTTAAGGGGGACCCCTACCGTACACGACACCTGATAAGAAACATGGAGGGTAACAATACACGTAGGCTGATATTTAAAGGAAAGTAAGAAATTCTGAAACCGGTACACTGAAGTTTGTGTAGAACGCACGCCTCCAAAATAGGAAACCCAGCCTGGGTCGGCGTTTGTGTTGCTTATACGGCGTCCTGTGCTACATCCATGCAGTACAGAACAAGCACTAAGCAGCGCCAAGCCAAAGTGATGGGTGCTATCATCCAGGGCGGCCTGAACAGGCAGCGGGCGGGGGGGGCGGGGGGGGCACCCTCTTGCAAACCTCGCGTTGACTTTCTCTTTCCCCTGAGAGCATGAACGTCCAAGAATTTTCGGTGCGTCCACACCACGCAGATCGTCTGGAACCCAAAGATATCAACCAAAAGAATTAGGATGAATTTTGGTTGTATCAGCAAAACCGCCTGCAATTAGTGTAATGTTATAGGTGGGGACACAGAGTGCCCCCTGCAGGTCTGCCAATTGAACAGGTTCTCGGAGAGTTATCAATTTGGTTTCCTTCGTAGAGACGTTGCTTTATTCGATTCCACCAGAGCCCCGGATAGCTTTTGAGATCGGAGGCACGTGCCTCCGATCTATTTCCTAACTTTCCCGAATATAAAACGCCAAACTTATCATGCGAAACCCATCAAAATGATCTCAAATTCGGATAATTACAGGCCTTTCGAGGCCATATCTACACTAGCCCACCCTGATGAGTCGCATATGCAGAAATATGGGAGATTCGGGGAAACCCCGGTTCTACGAACTAGACCATGAGTCGAAGATGCGGCTCCTCAACACCCGCTCCCACACCTCTGACCGTCTGGCTATGGAGCCAGGAACACGCGAAGAAAAGCAGTTGAAAAAAACGTAGACCCTGCAACAAGGAAAAAGTCACCCTTCACAAACCTGCCGCGCGTAACCGGTGTGGCGGGGGGAGAAGAAAAGGCTCTAGAACCTGCCGCATGCCGCCGGTGTGGCGGGGGGGGCAAGAAAGGCTCTACGGCAAACCAACCACAGAAAAGGTACCATGGCGAGGCTAGCCCTCGTCGACAAGGAGGGGAACACAGGTGCTAACAAAAGGGAGAGGTCATGCGAGAAAACATCCCGCGGGCCATCGGCAAGGCGGGGGGTCGTCGGCGTGTGGCCATCAAGCGCTTTAAACCCTGCGCCGACCGCCACGACAGTGGGGACATGCCCAAATACCTACCGGCGGGGCTGACACAGTACGTGCTCAACAACTTTTTCAAGAAGTCCCCGCCGTACCACGTCACTCAAGACAACGTTTCGACTCCCCTCCAACGGCTGGAGGTGGAGCAAATCACTGGGCATCAGTCGGTACGGGGGCGAGGTGGCGTCATCGCGGTGCTATGCAAGACGCATTGGGCGGGACTCTCCGAACCTTCCTGGGAGCGGGAAATGGACCTCCACCTCTCCCGCTCCCACATCTTGCGTTATTGAGCCAGAACCCCGGACCAGTACCGCCAAACCAACCGCCTCTACCG
Source organism: Undaria pinnatifida (assembly GCA_012845835.1). Taxonomy (NCBI): domain Eukaryota; class Phaeophyceae; order Laminariales; family Alariaceae; genus Undaria; species Undaria pinnatifida. Next base: position 10,423,017 of record JABAKD010000025.1, on the reverse strand, counting down.
GTGAATGCGGATCGGGGCGGCACAGCGCGAGCTCTCCCGCAGCAACGGGGATCATTTTTTAGCGCCGGGCTACGCCTGATCCCCGCGTCGATTGGCTCCGTCGCTACCACGACACAGTACTTCCTAAGCGAGCCAACGTTTGGTACAAGGGAGACGATGGGTTTTGGTGGCTTCGAAAATCAGCGCGAGCACTACCGAGGGCAAGGTATACCTGGTCCGCTTTCTGGACGACCCGGGACCGATTAAACTTCTCCTTCCCCCGGCGCGCTACACGACCGGCCATCGGACCTGCCGACGACGCCATTTGTAAGGTTATAGGTTGGGACACAGAGTGCCCCCTGCAGGTCTGCCAATTGAGCAGGGGTCCTCGGAGTGTACTCACTTTCGTTTCCTTCGTAGAGAGAGACGTAGCTTTATTCGATTCCACCAGAGCCCCGGATAGCTTTTGAGATCGGAGGCACGTGCCTCCGATCTATTTCCTAACTTTCCCGAATATAAAATGCCAACCTTATCATGCGAAACCCTTCAAAATGATCTCAAATTCGGATAATTACATGACTTTCGAGGCCGTATCTTAACATTAGCGTGGGCACATCGCCATATGAATGCTGCTGTGTTATCGTGCTACGCCCTTGTGAATTCCCGCACGGCTCGTTGTGGGCAGTGCCTATTATTGCCGCCATGAGGGTGTTCATGCAGCTACTTGTTTCATGTGTTTTTCCGGGTCAGTTTTTCGAACGAGGCAATGAGCCCCTCAACCGATCGCCCCGGTGGTCTAGTGGCTAACCTCGAACACTACTAAGGTTGGGGTCAGGGCTTTAAATCTCGGCGTGAAGATTTTTATTCTCCAGAGACACCAACTGCCGGGAGCTCGTTTTATAGCGTGGGTAAGCACAATTCGACGCGTGCGAGTCGGCGACGGAAGAGAGAGCCGAATTCTTATCGCGATGCAAACGAAGGGGCGCGTACACCGTAGCGGGGAAGGGGCGGGAGAGGAGCCCGCTTAGTGACCCCGGATCTGCGTTATATCTAGGGAGGGAGAAAGAGTGCGAGAAGAAAATTGAAGGCGATGAGCAAAAGCAAAAGTGGGAATTCCCAGAACATATGGGTGCATTTCTGCTATACCGCATCATGCGCCAGTACGTGTTGTTGCCTAGCCGTGGAGTCATCCCACGCAGGGGTTGCAGTTTTGGGGCGTCGGTATGAAAAAAAAATCAAGTGTATTTCTTGGGGGCTTCGCCCCCCCGCGGGCTGCAGCCCGCCTTGGCTCCGCGCATGCCCGTAATTTTCGAGGATGCATGATACCTCGTATGTATTATGATAATAGGATTATAAGGTAAATCGGGGCTGTACACTCGACAGTGCTGCCAAGGGGTACAGTACAATCACTTTGTTAACCAGGTGCAGCAAACCACAGCAACACATTGCGTCATCCGGCACGCACGAGGACGAACACCAGCAGCAAGCAGCAGCACTGCAGCTGCAGCAACAGCAGGATAGCAACACTGAGAAGCAGCACCACCACCAGAAACACATGCCGGGCAGACACAGATATACTCGTACGTCGTACAGCAGCGTACAGAAGCACGATATTAACACATCAGATCCAGGTACTCTATTGTGAACCACACACGGTGCCTACGTACCAAAGAGAAGATATGAAAAAAACGGTACACAAGAAAAAAACGGAAGGACCCCGGCCTGAATTAGACCTCCGATCGCATATTCAAAGGGGACGCAAGCTCTTTTCTAACCACGCGCCGTTTGTCATATCCCCCCCCCCCCCAAAGAAAAACGGAAGCGCTCCGCTGGGAAATGAAGCCCAGACCGCATACTCGTACTCAAAAAGGGACGCAAGCCACTTTCAAACTCATACCAATATGTACGTTGTTTTACATGATCACAAAAAAAACAAATGCTTCCGCCGGAATTGAACCCCCGACCTTGCCCTCACCAGGTACGCATGCTACCCCACACTGTCTTACCATGCGTTGTTTTGAATGACCAGATCGAGGAATGATTTTGTATGTATCCATAACAGAAGACGACTTCATGTTTTGACCCAAAAAGCGAGAAGAGCACCCCCCCCCCCCCCCCCCCCCCGCAGAGAGACGACGTGACCACGACCGACCCCGACGATCCCGGCAGGGTCGGGAGAGTCGGGCAAGGTGAGGCACACCCGGGAAACAGCGACAAGTGAGCCTCAGCTCGAGTTATTTCGAGGACGGCTCAAAACCTAGTCTGACTCGGAGCCTTCGGCTGCTCTCGTGCAAGCAAGCACCAACACGTTTATACATGTATCTATTTATACTGATCAAGGGTACGGGGGGGGGGGGGGGGAGGGGCTACCCCGAACTTTCGCGACCGGGTCTGAGCCACTCGCACGAGTGAATCTGTACCTGACTGGCAAAAAGCACGTGAGGCGATTCGGTTGGCGCGAAGTTGCTAACCCTTCCCGTTGTGGATTCGTATCGTAAAACTTCAGCCCGCACGAAAGCCAATGACCGCATCTGACACGGTGGTCACTCGCGCGAGGAACCCCGAATCACTGCAATAAAAAGGCTCTTGTAAAGGGACCCCCCCCCCCCCCCCCCCCCCCGTACCGTAGGATTGGTCGAATGTATTTATTAACTGGTATGTATTTATTTGTTTTCGACTAGCCCATAGAAGTGTCGGTCGGGTTGCGCGAACGAACGCCTTCCAAGTCATGTGTCGGGTGAGATGTTGAGCTCCTCGTGTTGAGCCATCCCACCGCAGGGGAGTCGTTCTACGGTAGGTAGCCCCTCCAACTTTTCTTTAACTAAATCGCCGGTTTTCAAACCAGCTCCCGGCCGTACCTCCTCACAGCACGGTGTCCGTTGAAACCGTCATCGTTCGATAGACATTTTGACGCGCCAGAAAATTTGTGGAGGCCTTTTGTTAATATCTCATCACATCCTCGTGTCGAGCAGCCCTGAAACGTTCGTTAAAGAAAGTCGCTGGTTTTTAGTGGGGGCTAGATCGTAGAACCAGTCAGGGGTGCAGCATGAGTCTCTGGGCTCTCCTCATACAAGGAACTCAATATCTCACACGAAAAATGATCTTCAAAAGCACTCGTTAGCACAACCCGACCAAGCTACTACGCCTTAGTCCTGAAACATCATATGCATACTCGTGAAATTTCTTCACCCACCGGTAGTTCTTTGCGTGAGGAGCCCAATCGGCCAGATATACGTACCTTTTTCTGGCGCAAAAAGTGCAACCCCTACCGTGGGATGACTCTTTTAGGAGCTCAGAAGCTTCTTAGACATTTCTCCGCCCCTGGCGCGGGATGACCTCCGCCGCGAAGTGCGATGACTTACCCGCCTCCCCCCGCCGATCACCTGCTACCTCGTTGCACCGCAAACCTTACCCGCCTCCAGGTAGACTCCACAAGATCCGACCGGGTAGCGCTCCGTCGACACGACCAAGGGCACCCGCCGTCAGAGAGGTGCAGTAGTAGCGCCCTCCACAACCGCTACCGCTGCCATCAAAAGAGCACCGTCCCCACCCTCTATTGCCTTATCACAGGAGGACCCTGCGCGAGAACCCCGACGCCCACGCCCTATGATGCGATCGAGAACCTGCCCAAGCCCAAGCATATACCCCTCCTCCCCCCGATCCCCACCTCCCTCCTTTTTGCCCCTGCCTCCCTCCCCGCCCCCCGCCTTCCACCATCCCCCCCACCCCCCCCCCCCCGCCGGCGGCGCGCCGCCACCAACACATGGAACGCCCACGTGTATCACGCCTACACCAGACAAAGCTTCCCCGCCAGGAGTACCCTAACTCCATATTAACTACAACCCCCCCCCCGTCCCCCGCCCTCCCCCCACCTGCCTCATCGGCAAAAAACGATCGTGCTCCATCCCGACAATGTAGGGATGCGAGGGTCTACGGTCCTAAGAAAACGGTCATGCATGATATGATCACACACCCTCCTCCCCCCTCAATCCACCAAGCGCTGCTCCTCCCACCCCACCCCCCCACCCCAACCACCCACCCACCCACCCTCCGCCCGTTGCCCTCCATCCCCACCTTCAACCCCCTGCTTAGTTAAGTCTTTCCCCCTTCTCCTCCCGCCCAATCCCCTGCTTAGTTAAGTCTCCCCCCCTTCTCCTCCCGCCCCCGCCACCAACCCCTGTCCCCCCCCCGCTCCGCCGCTGCCGCTACAACAAATAGAACACCCACGTGTATCACACCTACACCGGGCGGAGGGTCCCCGCAGGGAAGCCCCAGCTCCCGCTCCGCCGGCGTACGTATGGCAGGGCCGAAGGTGGAGGTCTTGCCGAGCTGAAGGTAGGGCGTGATAGGAACTGGGCCACAGCAGTGTGAGAGTACCGCGTCGTTCCAGCTGGGGCAGCCATGAAACGGAGTACGCTTCAAGAAGTCGATTCTTGTGAACCTCTTCGAGTTAGGACTTTGAACATTGGAGGCACTGACTCTAGCACACTACAGTGTACAAGTGCACATGCAGACGCTAATGTTTTGAGAATCCGACTCGACCTCGCCGAGATATCGATGAAATACTCAAAACATACCTGAAAAAAATTCTTTCGTTTTTTTTTTCCCGAGGTTGTGGCATCAAAATCCTATGACAATTCCAAGAATGCTCGTTCCCGATCGAGTTGAAGTTTGGTGTAGGTTTTAGGACACTAGGTGGAAGATCGACATCAGTGCAATTGCCTAATTCGTCGCCCCATCACGAGATATATAGCCTAGCCACGATTCCATACGACTTAATACAAGTAAAACAAGAACAGCGATATATCACTGCGATTCAGAGCTCAAATTGTTTTATTTTTTTCAAGCTTTAGCCCCGTACTCGTCACTCATAGTGCGAAGATATGCATTTCCTACTTTTTGTGATATTTTGGTGTATTTTCAGATGAGTTTGAGGCGTTTTTCTACGATTTTGTGGTTACTTTCGGTCACATATCTGGAACGAAAACAAAAGAGAACGAAAGACTCGAGTCAGATGGTGCATGAACAACGCCTTGCCAAATTATTAAGTCCAACTGCGTAAAATTAGGCTCTGCCCGGCCGATCTCCCGCTCCGACAGAGTCTTGGCTCTTGCAGGTCGTAGTATGTACAACTCAAGAATCGATGAGGGGGCGGGCGGGAGAAGGGGCAAGGGAGAGAGAAGGGGAGGGGCGTACTCATTTGTTGTTTGTCTCAGTCATTTGGCCATTGGCAACGCATACCTTTCGAGACGGAGCACCGTTCCTACGCCTGATAGATGCACCTCAAACTTTAGGCGCTCAGCATATTTCTCCCTAGACCTGGTATATTGCACGAAAAAAAAACTTGTGGAGACGCAGAGGAAAGGAGAACGGGAGAGAGACAGAGACAGAACTCCTTCCTCTTCGGCCTTGGGGGGGGGGGGGGGGGGGGGGGGAGATAAACAGACAGGGTAGCTAAAAAGCGAACGAGAAAGTTAATGGAAGAGAGAGAGGGACGCGGGGAGTAAACACGAGTGAGAGAGAGAAGGACAGTGCGGGGGAGGCAGTAAGAGAGAGTGGGACAGAGGGGATATCACCAATGCTAGGGAAAGGGCGGGAGCGAGGAAGAGAGAGCGGCAGATGGAGGGAAAAAGCGAGGAACAGATAATACGGCGATCCACTGTTAGAAGAAAGGTGGCAAAAAAAATATCCCGCTTTTGTATAATTGCGCGTAGACTCAGGCTTATTTTTGTTGGCTGGTCGGGGCCGGGCATACAGAGCCTCAGTCGAACACAGTCGCAGGGTGGGAAAGCTCGCCTGAAAGTTGCCGATGCTTTCCTTTTATGTCCTGTGATTCCATCCGGTTAACAATGGACTTCCGTGATAGACAGGCAGGCGGACAGAACAGACAGAGCGACAGGCGGTCAAAAGCCTTATCGGCCGATAAACTGACGGCTCTCCTCCTCGTCGGCTACGCATCCCCCCCCGTGCGTTGCGCGAAACCAGGACGAGTGGGGTCGAGGAGGGCAGAGCTTTGCGCGGAAAGGGCTTCGGCCGCAGCTGGAGGCGCCGCGTCCTCCCAAGGCGCCTACCAGATCGCACTGGCCGACGCGTTCGGTGGAAGCTAGTGTGCTCCGGTACATCGGACTGGTCCGTCGAGAAAAGGTAGGGTGGTGGCTTTTTTTTTTTTTTCTTGCAGTGTCTCGGGGTTACTCCTCTGTTCCTATTGCGATCTTAGACCAGCTATCATGGGGAAACTATTGTTGGGCCCTCATAACTGAGATTGTTTTCGCTGATCATACGCGATTTACTCGGCGGGACGACCAAACCCACCTCGAGACTCTTCAGAATTCTCCCCGTAGCTTTTCCGAGAGCTTTTTTCTGGCGCACTTTTCCGTTTCTCCAGACTCGCAGTTCGTCTGTTCGTCCAATTTGCCAGTTCTGACGACCACATGATTTTTAGCCGAATATCCTCTAAAAAAACAACTTTGTCTTTTTGGCCCCAGTTTCAAGCAACAACGCATATTTCTGAAAACTGATTTGTTGCGCCGAAAAAGAAAATCCAAAATGAGACCCTGGAGACACGGAGAACTGCTCCAGAAAGCCCTCGGAAAAAATACGCGATGGATCTTGAGGAGTGTATCGACGTTTTTTGACACTCCAGCCGAGTAAAGTCGGTATAGTTGGCCTAGAACTCGGTTGTGAGAGCCAAGAAATACGCTTTCCCACTACAGCAGGTCTTGAGCTTCCGTGCCGTTCAGCTTTCTCGACGTCAATCCGTAGTTGAATGCTTAGTAGCTACAATACACCGCGCCAAAGCTAATCGCCCAGAGGACGTTGTCGGTGAGGTGCGGAGCCAGTCGTTCGACGGGGTGCGAACTCAGTCGCGAAAAAAGGGGGGGGGGCATGTTAACGTGGATTAACATCTCCCCTGCTAGTACCGTACCCTTGAGGAGGATGTTCGCGTTGACATCTGATTTCGTTTTGGTTCCCCCCCCGATGATGGGCACGCAGCATAAGGTTTCAACACCGATCGACTCATGAAAATTACCTGCAAGAAGAGGGGTAAGGCCAAGGGGCCGTTCAGATTACTTTTAACCAATTGTCTGTTTGAGGAGACGAGAAGACGCTGTGAACAAGTATCGTCATGCTCGAGGGAGACATTATATCGGGGGGGGGGGGGGGGGGGGAGGGGGGGGGGTACTCAGTTTGTGCATGGTCTTTGTCGTATGACCATAGACCCTCGCATCCCTAATATGCCGGGACGGAGCACGTCGGGTTTTCACAAAACCAGGCAGACATTGCTTGGGCCAAGCGCCAAGCGCCGTGAGGTGTTCGGCGAGTCGCATGAAGGGTGAACTGCATCCTTCCATGAACCGCTCGTACGGCGGATTTCGGCACTTTGTGCCTCCTCTCTTGCTCATGGATGACAGCGCCAACGAGTTGCTTTGTTTTCTTGTGTGGCCACTCCAGAGACAGCAATGGGTATTACTATACAACTGCCTCGTGGGTCCCTCACTATGTTCACACAATATGTGATGCGGTCGATCATTCCCCTTGCGCGGAGTTAGGGTTCTCCGCCCGGCACAATACGATCTAACTCGATAACCATCATGGTGACCGCCAATACCAAAACGCCGGTACCCTGGTTGTCTAGCTCACGCAGTGATTGGCATTGTTTTACGGCGGCGTCGCCAACCAACGCCAACCCCAGTGTACATGCAATGTTTTTCAGCGTCGGTGTCAACCGAGGCCAACTATTATATATGTATATATGTATATGTATATTTTTTTAAAGGGGGTGGGGGGGGATGAAAACTGGTTGATTCAGACTGTTTTCAAGACATTTATTATTTTTGATGGCAGAGGGAGACGATATTTCGTGTACAGTACTTCAGGTACGGAAACGAATTGTTTATTTCACCGCACCACTAAATTAAAAACCGCATTGGCCAGCCGCTGGGGTTTGCATAGACGTCGTATAATAGTGTGAGGGCGACATGATCAATTTTAATGGGAGACTATACATTGCTTTTTTAGGTCCAGGCGATTGAAAAAAAATCTACGGCCGCCTCAAGTATAGCCTTAGATCGGCGCCGTCCGACCCAAAATCTCTGATGTTTTGTCCTGTTTTTCTATGTTCTCCCTCCCTCCCCCCCCTCCCTCCCTCCCTCCCTCCCTCCCTCCCTCCCTCTCTCCCTCCCTCCTCCCTCCCCCCCTCCCTCCTTCCCTTCCTTTCTCCGACCACTGTTGTCCCCTGCGTAACACCGCCCGCGCATGGTCCCTGGAACCGCCCCGATGCATCAGCTTCTACAGGGAAACGCACTCAGACTTGGCGACGACGCCGAAGACGGATGCCAAGGTACGGGCGCACCTAGAACGTATGAGGCCCTCACTATCAAAGTATGGTACCTGGTAGTATTTATAGTTCGTTACACAAAAGGGGTATACCTCCCTGAACATCACTACCTTTTCGCCGACGGGAACGTCCATACGCCCCGCGGCAAATCGAATCAAAAACAAAATCTTGGGGGCCTTAAGCGAACGGCCATGACCGCCTTCCAACCATCCTACCACGTCCAACGGCCATCATGTGCGGGCCTTTTCGTATCGGATAACACTGCTTGCGAATGATTATTGCGACAAGGGCACCGCGGTGGCGGGCTGTGAAAAGCTCGACCCCCCCCCCCACCCCTCCCCCCCCCCTCCCCCCCCCCACCCCCCCATCCCACCTCCCCTCCCCCCCCCCCCCCCCGCCACGTTTTCTGGTGTGAATATCCACCCGGGTTGTTTTAACGTTAGACAGCTACAGCAGTATTTGGCACTGCCATACCACCAGCCCGCGCGGCGTTGTGCGGCCGAGCTGTACTCGGCAGCTTGTTTTTACCTTTATTCCCCGTGAAGATCCCAAAATAGGTCTGTGAGTCGCCACAGTTTCACGACTAAGAACTAATCGGCAGGTGCTGTTAGCCAACCACCTGAGTTTAGTCGGCAACTCGGCGGGTGAAGCCAACTGATGGCCATCCGACTCGCCGGCTTAAGTTAAGCGAGCCAAGTCCGCTCCAGCCGGCCGAGGGGGGCCCGGTCAAAAAGGGAAACATTTGTGTCCCGCATTAAACAACCCTTCCGACAAGTATGGAAACCCAGTAAAGTCGGATAGTCGGCACCTGCGGGAATCGTCTAACTACGATTCCGACCAACAACGTCAGCTCTACCCAAAAGTGTTAATCTACTCTATGTTGTGCCCTACCATCGCGCATGTCTCCTTGTGATATGGTGTTGTCAACGTTCGCGACAAGGGCGCCTCGACGGCGGGCTGCGAAATGTGGCCACGATGGCATGGCCGGAGCACGGGTTCATCGAGAGCGGGGACGTCGTGGTGACCGTGGAGCACTGCCATGAGTGTCACGGCCACCGCATGACAACGCGCCACGACCCCGAGGTAAAACGTTACAACTGGCGCTGGGAGCTCGAACGCGCAACATGACGTTTTTAGCTGTAATCAATCAACTTGTGTGCGCTGGCCGTCGGTGGTCGGCAGTCGTAACCAAACACGTCACGAGACGGCACAGTCATGGGAAAAACGCCCAGCAGTCAAGGGTGTCAAATCGATCGTCCCACACAAAAACCTTGCAGTTTTTTGGCGTGAGTTAAGGCGAATTATTGGAAAATTTCCCGTCGGTCAAGCGTACCCGTAGCCGAGTACCGCATCTCGCGTAATGCTGGCATTGCTTCACGCCCCCTCTTCCTGCTCCCCTTCCCTCCCCCCTCCCCTCCCCCCTCCCCTCCCCCCCCTTCCTCCCTGCCCCCTCTTCCCTTCCCCCTCCCCCCTCTTCTTCCACCCCACCCGTCTCCCCCTCCTCTCCCCCATCCCCCCTCCCCTCTCCCGTCCTCCCTCCCCCCTCCCCCGTCCTCCCTCCCCCCTCCCCCATCTTCCCCCCGCCCCCCCTCAACCCTTGACTCCCCCGCTCCTCCGCATATTATGCATCCGAACATCTGCCGCCCTTTGACGACGGGGTGATCACCGATCCTCAAACCATTCTAGGTTTATCTTCGCCACGCAAATGCGGTCAAGGAGCTGCTAATCGAGAGCTTGCGCCGGGCTCCCATTCGTCTAGCGGTCGTCCTCAAGCGGGCCGACCTGCAGTCGGAGCCCGCGGTGGGAGGCGGCGGCGTGAAATTGCCCAGGCGCGTGGGGGCCTTCGAGGTTCAGGTGACCGGGCGGATGGTGTTGAGAGAGAGAGAGAGAGAAAGATGTTTTGTGTACGTCTCCGGTAGGCGCCCGTTACAGTATGGGCGCAGCTACTTTTTTTTTTTCTCTTTTTATCCTCCGGCGGATGGGGAAAAATAAGCTTTAGCTCACCACACTTCCACGTATTTTCATACGCGTCGTGTGTCGTTTTAACTCCAGCTACGTTTTTTTTTGGTAGGGCTCCTAGCTTGAAATGTATGCGCAACACGATATAGGTACTGTACCTCTTTTTGACCAAAACGTTCCACGGCCTGACGCACGACACGATAGAGGTACTGTACCTCTTTTTGGCCAAAACGTTCCATGACCTGACGCATGACACGATAAAGGTACTATACCTCTGTTGGGCCCAAACGTTGCACGTGGCCTGACGCATGATACGATAGAGGTACTGTACCTCTTTTAGGCCAAAACGCTCCACGGCCTGACGCATGACACGAAATATTTAATGTATCTTTTTTAAGCCAAAAAAACGTTTTTCTGAAAGACGTGCGTGGGGGATCCTTAACCCCCACACAAAAATCGTCGGAGTTCGTTTTTTTAGCCTTGTCTGAAGCAAACTATGTGTTTTTTTGGTATGGCGAAGGTCATGAGCCTGTTCACCGGGATGCACCTTTAGCTTGCTCAAACTCGGCTTGCGAGTCATCCCTCGGTAGGGGGGGGGGGTGGCAGCAGGTTCTAAGAATTTTCTGAGCTCTCCTAACATGAGGAGCTAGCTCGATAACATCATCACCATCATCATCATCATCATCATCCGAAACATGACTTCGTAGACACGTTCGTTCGCGCGCAACCCGACCAGCGTTTCTGTGAGCTGGTCCTGCTTACAAACCTTTAGTTCAACAACTGCATCCCCTACCGAGGGATGGAGGACTCGCATTTGTTGGGTCAAGGGGAAGAGCTCTTCACGTGGTGAGGAAGCCCCCGAAAAAGGACTCTGTACACGTCCGCGGTCGCATGAGTCGACTGGGCATTCGACAGAGATATCATTTCGGCAAAGCTTGAACCTTTTGAGACAAAAGATGGAAACGCCACCAATCTGATGAAAAAAGTCCACGGCCTTCGTAGGTATTTTGTATAAAAAAAGCGTTTTGTAAAAACAAAAAAAATGCCGTATGGGGTAATTCGCCTCAGAAGAAGAACAGCACACATCTACCACAGCATGATGAGACAATCCGGTATTTTATTAAAAAATAATACTCTGTAAACCATAAACTATAATTAAAAAAAAAAATGAACGCACCACGGCCTAGGTATTTTGCAAATAAAAAAACATTTGTAAAAAACATAAAATGCCATATGGGAGAAGAAAAAACGCCTCAAAAAAAGAACAGCGCACGTCTGCCGTATAATGTACCACATCAAAACACTGATTAATGCACACTATTTCCAAGACGATGTGCAGCACTGAGCCTTTAGCGTCGATCACTCTTGAGAGATAGATTATCCGGAAAGAAGGAGAAAACCAAGGAGAAAAAAAACATTTGTCCGTTTTTTTTTTCTTTCTCAAGGCGCGTGCTACCATAGACAGGCGTATGAAGCACGAGGCACTCTTTGGCGAAGATGATTTTGTTGAATGACGGGCCCCCCTTGTTTCAGCCCAAATTCGACAGAAATGTCACTTCTGTATATCGTAACGTGAACATTTACTTTCCCTAGACCATTTTGGCCTAAAGGACGCATGCTACGATAGAGGCAGCCCTTTTTTTTGGGGGCTATTTTCGTTTTCCGAACGACAACCATTGTTAACCCAAGATCGTCGGAATGTCTATTCTTGTTTGGCGAAATGATTGTTTTGTGTACCTGATCACGTGTTTTTTTTTATCGGATATCGGATCGCACCTTCAATTTGCTCAAAACAAAAAAAGCTCTTTTGGGGGCGGTTGACGGGTAGAGAGGTCTTCAACGTGAGGATCTCCAGGGGAACAGAAAAATGTGCAGTTCTACGGTGGCACGTGCCAAAGCGTTTTCTGCACGAAGGGGCTCCAGCGCCCAAATTCGTCGGCGTTTTTCAATTTCGCATTGCTACATGAGCGTCGTTTTATACCTGGCACCTGCAGCAGGTAGACCATGGGTTCGGTCATCGGGTTGCCTTTTCAGCTTCCTCAAAAAGGCGCGTGCTACGATAGAGATGCAGCACATTTTTTTCTGAAAGTTCCTCATTTCTGAAGCTTAAGGCGTCTCCCAAAAAACTTGAATGTTGAGAAGAAAACGAAACTGCTACCGGATGCAAAAGTCCCACGAATGGCCTAAGGCACACAAACGAGAATCATGCGCATAAAACTCGTCCATTTTCCGACGATTTTGGTACAGGCGGCCCGTCGTTCGGAGACCTTTTCAAACGAAACGTGCTACCAGGTATCTTGTCGCAGCACGCGCCAAAGCAAGCTTTTTGCGTGGATACTATTTAAGATCCTCAAGCCAAGAACAATGCAGGGGAAAACATGGTGCACCTTTTTTACCGTAGCATGTGTCTCAAGTAACCCCCGACCCGAATGGTTTGAAAAACAAAAAGCGCCCTTCGTTTTTTTCTCTCGTGTTTTTGTAAGCAGGTGGCCGCGCGTCACCCGCGCGAAGCGAAACCCGTGCAGGCCCAGGTGGTCCATTCTAAACTCGCCTCCGGCAGATGGCCCCGCCTGGGGGACGACCGTGTGCCCAACCGAGTAAAGACCGTGCTTAGCTCTTGGGGGTTCAAAACCGACGTAGAAGCAGCTGGAGGGGGCGGAAAAAATGGTGCAGGTACGTTGCGCGCAACGAAACGGGTAACACCGAAAATGCCCTGGCTATTCGCGGGTCAAGACATGACCCGCGGGTGGAGTCAGGAACCTTTCAGAAACAATCTCACGGGGCGGGGGGAATCTGGTCTGGAGATGTTCGAAATCTGACGGGTTGTGTCCAAGGGTTGTAAAAAATCACGGGTCGCTTGGGGCACCCTGATTGGCCCCAACCCGACCCGACCCGACCCGACCCGACCCGACCCGACCCGACGCGCGAAAAACCGCGGAAGTTTGCATTTCCATGCCTGCCTTCGAGAATAAATAGCACGATGTGCAAAAATGGGATTTCATCGCTGTACAGCACTATACAGGGGTTCCTCCAGTAAGGCGGTGTTGTGCTATATAGCAATACGACCGCCTTGTAAGGGGAAGCCGCCTTATTCATTCCAGGTTATGATTGCGATTCCTCAGTCGTGGCAAGCAATTCTGACCGCCTTATATTGGGATACCGCCTTATTTAGACCTCAGGTGTGCGAGAGCAATACTTGGTATGACCGCCTTATAGGGAGACGCCGATTTATTCATTCCAGATTATGACTGCCATTCCCTAGTGGCGCCAAGCAATTTTGACCGCCTTATAAAGGGATACCGTCCTAGTCAGACCGCCTTATTGGGGGGCCCTCTACAGCACTTGGTAAGTGTAGCCGTTAGATGGCAAGCCCCGTCGGTCAGTTTTTTTTTTTGTCTCAGAAAGTGTTACCGCTAGAGCAGAACGAATCAGGTCAGAAATGCACCTGCCAAAAAATATTTTCTGATCTTGTTCGAGGTTTGCATTACTTTATTTTTCGCAGTTGCGCCTCCTCGAGCGTGACCCGTTATCGACACCTGGCCATGCTTACTCCCAAAGCCACATTAACGCTATTTCGCGTGTGACTAGTCGTCCCTTATACTTTCGATCTCTACAAGGTATGGACAAGCCGTGGTCATAGGTGTCGCCCCTTCTCCCTCCCTTTACGGGTCTGTATTTTTATCGCGCATTCCCACTGTTCACCGAGTTTGCATCGATTTCAATAATCCTTCAAGCTCCCGCGTTTTGTTATTCGAATGGCAGGCGGTAGTAGCCGCAGAGGGGATGCTGCGCGAAAGGCTAAAGTTGGAGCCCCAGGCAGACGGCGACAACCGCTAATACAAATGGAGTGGGAGTTCGACAACCGAGAAAGTTCGGCGTTTGCCGCCCTCTCTCCACCCAGTTACGAGAGGAAGGCTGCACGCAGTCCCGAGGTGGATGAAATACGCTTTCCCGCGTTAGATGCTTCCCGTCTCGCATTAGATTCTGCACGACGCCGCGGGTCAGATGACGCCGTAGATAACTCGCGCGTTACAGTGGTAGATGCCGCGCGCAATCCCGTGGTAGCTACCGCACGCGACCCCGTGGTAGACGTCGCACGCGATACCGTGGTAGATAACGCATGCGATGCCGCGGCAGATGCCGCACGCGATGCCGCGGTAGAAATCACCCGCGGTCCCGTGGTAGATAATGCGCGCGGTCCAACGGAAGATATCGCACGCGGTATCACGGTAATGAACTCCCGCGGTGCAGCGGCAAATGACGCCCGGAGGGGGGGGGGCGGTGCGGAAGGTTCCAGGCCAAAGAACTCTGCCGCTTCTGTCGCTGAATACGTGGGTGTCCCCCCGACTGCACCGGAAACCTCAGCAGCGCGGGGTGGCGGGGCTGCCACTGCTACCGCTGCAGCAACGGCCTTGGGACGGGGGGGGGGCGCCATGTTCGGTCTCCAGTGGACGAAAACGGCAACAAAGCGCAAGCAGTGAGGATTGCCATCGCGTCTCTCGGCACCTCCAAGTCGAGGAGAACTCGTTGCCAGCGCCAGAGGTAGTCGCGGTAGTCACAACACCAAAGGGTAACTCGTCGCCCACGGAGTGTTACACGCCGCCCTCCAGCCGCGCACCGCGTAGCAGCCGGGGCCATGCGGAAGGTGTTGAGGCGACCCCGAGCCCCGTCGACCGTGCTTTGCCGCCCTACAGCCGCACGACAAGTGGCAACCAGAGCTACGAAGACGATTTCGAGGCGACTGAAAACGAGTTTCACCCTACCAACGCTTCTCACTCGAGCGCTGTCGCGGGAGAGGATGAGGATGCGACGGAAGCAACAACAACGGTGCAGGAAGGTAAGGAGGTGATGCAAAAAACAACAGCTGCGGGGGATAAGGATAGGATGGGAGCGAAAACAGAGGTGCAGGCGGATACCGCTGGAGGCTATGGGCCGCCACCGAACGACCCCCAAGAATCGCCCTTGCCGCCTTCTGCAGCGTCCGAAAGGCGTCAAATGCTGGTAGCAGCGGAATTTCCGTCGTCCCTAGCGTCGGAAAAGGGTCAAAGTCCGGCGGAGGCACCTTCGCAGCTATCGCGCGTGTCAGGAAAAGATCAGAGGCTGATTAGTCCCGGAGATGATGTTGGAGCCCCGCCAGCTGCTATACCGCCATCGTCGGCATCGGCAAACGGAAGCAAGAGGCAGGCAGAAGCATCAATCCTGCGGTCGCTTGTGTCTGAAAAGGGTCCGAGGCCGGCTAGTTCGGAGGATGATGATGCTGGGGCCCTCTCGACTAAGGGAGCCGTCGCCGCCGCCACGAAACCTTGCGTTGCTTATTGTATTGACGGTGACACTGGACACGCCAAAGACGCGCCTTCAAGCGGCGCGCGGATGCCGGAAAGGCGCCAGCGGCCGGATAGTCCCGGGGGTAATACCGGAGCCTCGACAACCGAGCAATACGTTGTCGCCGCTGCCGAGCAAGCTCCTGCAGTTTATGATGAAAACGTGCATTCACGTAGCGTACGACAGATGCTCGAAGTACGCCCGAAAGAGACAGGTACGACGCTGTTGAATAACGGCACACCTAAGGCGCTCGGCGTACACCCAACCGCTGCAGACATGGTTCTGCACGACGATGAACCAAACGTGTTCGGAGTGCGCTCGAAAGCTACAGGCGCGACGTTGAACGACAGCAAGCAAAAGTTAGCTTCTGGTGATTCGTTGGGCGGTGTCAGGGGAGCGTCGTCGGAATGGGCGCAGAGTGCGGGGTTTGACAGCCTTGTTGGTGACGGTAGCAGGACGTACGCCGGTGAAGCATCGGAACCACGTGATAGTTCACAGCCGCCACCTGCAGACGAAGTAGATGATAACGACATCGCAGGCGAGGCAAGCTGTGACAGTCGCGGCGGGGAGAATGACGGTGCTGTCGGAGCATCGGAAGCGCGTGACGATGCATCACCACCACCACTAGCAGACGAAGACATTGGCGCAGCCTTTTTCAGCGAGGTAAGAAGCGGCAGCGGCGATGACAGTTACGGCAGGCAGTATAATGGAGCTGTTGGAGAATCGAAAACACGCGACATTGC
Organism: Undaria pinnatifida; assembly: GCA_012845835.1. NCBI lineage: Eukaryota > Phaeophyceae > Laminariales > Alariaceae > Undaria > Undaria pinnatifida. Next base: position 10,406,676 of record JABAKD010000025.1, on the reverse strand, counting down.
ACCGTTATCAACAGCCAACGTCAATGCCAATGACACCGCCAACGGCTCAAGCGGTGACAGTCACGGCGGGGGGTATGATGGTGCTGTTGAAGCCTCAAAAACACAGAACAGGTCACCACCACCACCAGAAGCAGACGACGAACACGGCAGGAAGTACGATGGTGCTGTTGGGGCATCGGAACCACGCGGTAGTTCGCCAGCACAACCACCCCCAGACGATGACATTGGGGCTGCCGACGAGATAAGCGACGGAAGCGGCGACGGCGGTAGCGCGCATGGAAGAGGGGCGAGGGTAGCGAGCGACTCGGTGCGCGAGGAGAAGAGCTTCGGAGACGGGGATGAGTACGGGTCCGATTTTGCATCCCAGGTGACCAAGTCTTCGTTACGGTAGAGGCGGGGGGGTCATTTTGGGGGTCTTTTTTGTTGCGGTGACTCGGGGTCACTCGCGCGGGTGACCCCCCCCTGTTCTTTGAGGGTCTTCAGCTCCGTGATGCTTTCAAGTTGACGATTTTCGAGTCGCAGGGGAATGGCAAGACACGCTGCGGCAGCACAATCAGAACCTTGAGTGTTTCAGTCGTCGAGGGCAAGAGTCACTCGTGTGAGTGGGACAAAACAAATAATGGTACCCGGGCTACGGTAGGGGGGTAACCTCCTCTTGGGTCCGTTTTTGCATTGGCTCGGGGTCACTCGCCCGCGAGTAACCGCCTTTGATTCTCTGCGGTGTTGGGGTTTTCTTGATGGTGATGATAACTTGACGAAATCAATCCGCAAATGGAATGGTTATCTTCGCTGCCCCGCCCCCCAAAAAAAACAAAACCGCCAAAAGCATTCTTGTCCGTGAGGTACTGCAAGTCATTCGTGCGAGTGGCTCAATTCCGGTACTGAAAATCGGGGGGGGTCCCCCCCTGCCGTAGCCTTGGTTCCATACTTTGAACCATACAATTGTTTTGTTGCGCAGCGTCAACAAAATATGATTTAAATCAGATTTCTGAATGGCCTAAACCTCGGCAGTGAACGCGAAAAAGGACACCCCGCAGTCGTCTTGGTCAGATACCCCAAACTGGAGTTGTTCCGGAATAACAAAATCGGCGCAAATCGATATTTAAGACCACTACGAAACGAACAAACATAAGTGTTGCTTTAGATTGGATTGCAGGAAAAAGCTGCCAGAATTCCTGCGGGAAGACGTGTGGATCGACGATAATTCATCTCCACAAGGCTTCAATTGCCAGCTCCGAATGTTTTGGGCGACCAAGGCCGACCGTGATTATTGACCGCATGGCCGTCGCACCCTGCGCCCGATAGCGCGTTGCGAGGGTTGATTATCTCAAGGGCCACCTGTGGATCGAACTCTCCGGATGCCACTTGGGACCGTTCCCTTCAACAGGTTCAGAGGAACCTTCTACCGCCGCAGCATTTCGGAGACGGATTGTTAACCAAAACATCGTGGCGTTTACGCGGGTCGTGATTTCGTCAATAACCGTTATTCCGAAGTGGTTTGTAAAAATCCGTTAAAACTGATGTCATCATTCGTGGTAAATAGTGTGCTTTGTCTTCTTTCAGAAACGTGATATAACCACCAATTCGCAAAATGTCACGAATGATGATGCTTTCGCCAAGAATAAGGCTTTTTCTGCTCGTTCGCTGTTAATAGGGACGGCTGTAACTCTTCGACCCCCTCTCGCCTCCTTTCTCTTCGGATCTTATCGGCATGTCTTTGCCTCTCCCGCATGCGAATCGTACCGGTAATGCCGTTATTTGTTTTTTTCAGGATGGGTCATCGATTGAACAGACGCCTTCCGTACAGGAGGAAAGCCTAGAGGCTACCGTCGAACAACCCGCCGTGCCACCCCCGGGCGAAGTCGTTGAACGAGACGCGGAAGAACAGGAGGTAAAATTAAAATTGGCCGGCAATCGAAGGTTAACGTTGAGTGTAGTAAGATTGCACAGTATGGACCTAGGGATCGACGACTGCCGGGTGTCTCTGGCTCTGTACTGATCGCTCAGACGAGGGTTGCCTTGGATGTTGCATCTCTGGTGGTGGTATTAGTTGTTGGCTGTCCGGCGAATGCCTCCCGACAAGAACGGGGTGGGCTCGTCCCATCCAGGCAGGTGTTACCGCCTGCCTGCCAGGGAATGAGGCGGCACTTGCTATAAATCACAACGCCGCAATGGGCGAGACGGGATGACATGTCATGAGCTCAACCATAAAAAAAAAAGGGAACGCTTAACATGGTTGAGCCATCCGACGGTTGCGGTGTAGCATCAGTCTCTGAGCCTAACATGAGGAGCTCAGTGTCTCACCCCCAAAACGGCTTCGAAGGCATTCCTTCGCACGAAACCCGAACAGGCATCTCTGCCTTAGCCCTAAAAATATCATGTACTCGTGAAATTACTTGACTAACCGGTAGTTCCTCGCACGAGGAGCTCAATCGGCCAGGTATACCTTTTTCTGGCGCAAAAAGTTCAACCCCTACCGCGGGATGGCTCTGAGCTCAACCATTGCAAAAAACATTAGTTGATTTTCACTCTTTGCAGGGGCACATTTCGAAGTGTGAACCATCCGTTTTAGTGTTGGCGAGGGGAAATGCTGCAGGAGAGTATTGATAAAAGGCAGCACACGCACACGGCACAAGCACGACACCGCCCCTGCGCTTCGCTCCGCGACCGAACTTTCACCAGGTGCCAGAAGGGGAGGAAGGGGAACCTAGCGAGGAGGAAGAAGAGTACGGGGACGATTTCGACGACGAAGATGGCAGTTTCGAGCGTGATGACTAGTGTTTCATAACCTATCGTATCGTATAACTACTCTAGTATTAGAATTTATGAAAAAACCGGATGTTGTTAAAGTATCGATGATCGAATCGGAAACTAAAAGCGTGCCGACGTCCGATAAACAACCGAATACTGATTACCGTTCGGGGGAGGCGAAGCCGAACGGGGGCGAAGAGGAAGAGTACGGGGATGATTTCGATGACGAAATATGTGGGTTCGATAGTGATTTCTACAGTAGTGTTTCGTATTGTATATGATGTCGGCAGTTCCGATAAATCGGAAGTCGTAAAATAAATTCGACCATCGAATCGGAAAATAAAGTGCCCCGATTTCCGATAAGCGATGAGCACCGAATTAACAATTACCGTCTGGGGGAGGGGGAACCGAGGGGGGACGAAGAGAACGAGTACGGGAACGATTCGATGATGACGACGGTGGCTTCGAGAGTGATGCAGTGATGGCTATAAAAAGGGTTCCATACTGTATGATGTCGGAATTTCCAATAAACCGGAAATCGTAATAACATCGGCCATCGAAATCGGAAAGTGAAGTTGTCCCGATTTCCGATACAACATCGAAATGCAGAGTACCGGGGTTGGAGTAGGAGGAACCGAGCGGGGGAGAGAGAGGAAAAAGAGTGCGGGGACGGCATTGATGGGAATACCTAGGGGCGTGAGTCCGTCCATCGAGTTGCACCTTCTGTTTACAAGAAAAATCGTGTTTTGGATGTACATAGCACGCTACGGTAATAGACGTATTTTTTTAGAGGCGTTCTACGATAGAGGTGCACCACTTTTTTTCTGAGGCTTCCTCAAATTTGCAAGCTTAATACCTCTCCCACAAAACTGATTCGGAGAAATCTAAAAGAAACACTGCTACACCTCGGAGGCAAAAACCCCATGGGGCCTAGGTACACAACGAGAACCATGCAAAATAATCACCTATTTCCGACGATCTTGGGCTAAGGGGGCCCGTCATCAGAAAACTTTTTCGCCAAAAAAAGGTATACCTCGAGATATCGTAGCACAACGCGGTATCATTTTTGGGCCTTTTTCTTTCCTGGACGACGGGCCTTCTTAGCCCAAACTCGTCGAAATTGTGGCATTCTGGTTTTTTGGCACAATCATTATTTTGTAGACATTCTTGGAACACGGTCGCCTTTCATCGGATTACACTTTCCGTTTGCTAAGAAATAGACACATTCTGGGTTTGAGGTATAATAGAAGCTACTTTCAAAGTGAAGATCTACCCCTGCAGGGGAAAAAATGCGTAGACCTCTACACCGTGATGGCATGTGTCGATGAGGTACGCACAGGCCATCATCAGGTGAAGAGCCGCGGAACAGAAATGGTGCACACTCCTGTCGCGTCGTGTGCCTTCATGTATCTTCATATTGTTGTTGACAGCGAGGAGAGCGAGGAGGTGCCCGGGAAAACGGAGTGAAAGGATGGGGCACCTTCGTTATGCATGTAGTCGTCCTTCAATTGTTCATCCGGTTTCCCGAGGTCTCTATTTTATTGCAAGTCAGCGGTTTGGGTTCGGCGTGGACCTCCTCCAAACGAGAAAACCCCAGAAAAATAAGTGGGACCGCTATCGCCGCACGGACCAGCAGCCTCCATCACTTTAGAGGCTTAATCGTTTCAGGCTGGCGGAGATCCGCCAACACCGCGAAGTTATGCCCCGTACATTTTCGTCCAATTCTGCGTTATACATGACACGTACTATTTAGTATTATTTAATGGTTCCGTATGATAGCTAGCCTACATCACTGTTTTTTTTTTTTCTTGCGACAGCGGTATTTTCGAGCCATCCTCCGGTGAGAGCTACGGGTGCACTTCTTCCAGCCCAAAGGAAAAGGTGTTTCTCTTTTACCGGTTTTGCTCCTCAAGCGAGGAACTACCGGTTCATACGATATTTTCAAGAGTGCGACGGTTGATTTTAGGACTAACACATAGAAATGCTGGTCGAGGTGCGCGAACGAATGCCCCATTCCAAGCCATGTTTCGGGTGGCACGGTGAGGTCCTCACGTTGGGCGCCAAGAAAATTCTGCAGCACCCCTAGCGTGATATGACTCCGATATCAATGGTTGTGCTTCTGCGTCTGTTTTTTATTCCGGGGCGTCACTGCGCCAGAGCTTCACGTGCCGAAAGATACAGTCGTCAAAGCGCCGCTCGATTAAGGTTTGTGCGTGTATCTCGCTCTTTTCATCTGGCAAGGGTTAAATAATAGCTGCCCCATTACTTGTCAATCTCGAACTGTTTTAGTGCTCTTGCGGTCTCACGGTATATACACACCGCCACCATCCAATTGTTTTCTTACGCTGCATACCAAAAGTATATATATACCGTCTCCCTCTATGTAGTGGTACTCCGAGGTCGAGGAAGGCTGAAGGGCCGTTGGTGGTTTGGATCCGGCTAGTGGGGGGGTTGCTAAAGAGCTTGGCCGGGATCGATACACCGTGGGTTTGTTGTGGTTGGGGAAATACGGAAAAACCGTCGCTGGCCTGGTTACGCTGGTAGGTAAACTGAAAAACTGGCCGGGAGGTACCGTTGGAGACCTGGTAAAGGCGGGATGGTTCGGGCCAGGGTAGCCGGGAAAAGGGGGCGGTGGGGGGTCCAACGTTTGTCGAAAGGAGAACTAACCAGACCGTGAGGAGGAGGGCGGTTGCTTTCTCCAGATGGTCGGCAGTGTCGGGGACAGATCTTCGACGAAGCCAACCCAACAAGATTGAGGGAATGGTTGCTATCCTCGAGTCCGCAGGAAACATTGCCAGGCGGTGAGCTTCCACCTGAAAGGCGGGACCTGTGCACAGTGGCTCTGTTGGGTCGAGTGTGGTCAGAAGCGTGCAGGCGGTGGGCCGTGGTATCGGCGGGATCGGCGGAGACCGGAGCAAGGCGGCTCTTTCGTAACACGTCGGGGTGGAGAAGGGCGTGGGGGATTCGGCAGGTGCACCTCGGCGGCAATGGAGGGGGCCGGGACAGAGGTGCTCCGTGGAAACCAGTCGCGTTGGAGGGGGGGGCGCGGTAGAGTTGTTCTGTCGCGTTGGAAAGGGTCGGAACGACGTCGGCAGTTGGAGGGTTCGGTGAGAAATGCCGAGACCGAAAGAGGATGGCTCGTTCGCAACGCGGCGGGTCAGAGGGGCAAGGCGGCTGCCATACGAATAAAGCGATTGTTGTTTCTGCCTATGGATGGGATTGCCAGCCTGGGGTGTACCGTTGCCGAAGCTAGAGATACGAACTGAGAAGGCGGTGGTAGGTGTTGAGGGTCGTTGGGTTGTGATACGGGAATATTTTCCGGCATTTGTCGGCCGCGGAACCATTGTCCCATGTAGGCAATAAAGGAGAAGCCCCAGCGTGTGTCGGCCTCGGAACCAATGTCCATGGCTGGTCGTAGGAACGGTTCCGATACCTGGTCGAAGCCGGGTGAGCTGCGGGGTCGCCGTGTCGCTCAAAATGTCGGTCGCGGGCGTCGTCGGAACCTACTCCACACGGTGATGAGAAAAAAACCGTACAAGAAGAATCTAAAAGAGTGGCACTTCCAACTGTTGAACATCCCAGAAGAGGTAGTTCGGTGTAGTCTGGCTGCGGTGAGCCGATAGGCAGTGGTCAGTTGCGGCTGTCTGTAGGACTGTCGCGTGGCGATGGCGAGGGTGCAGCTGGCTGATCTGGAGAAGAGATTCGGTTGGGTCCAGTGATCGCAATGGGAGTCTCGGTATTGTATCACCGAGGCTCCGGGAGGGTCTCCGTGGGTGGCGATTAAAGGAGCGGGGCGAAGATAACCTGGGGGTCCTGTCTCCAAGCGTTCGACGAGCAGGATAGAACTCGCGAGGAAATGCTGTGCCTGTGGCCCGTGTCCACGCCATGCAAGAGGGTTGCGAGGAAGACGGGGCAGGGGGCTCAGGGCATATCCTGGCCAACTATGATCGCAAGTCTTCCGTCGTCATGACGGGACTGTCCCTTGGGCCCAGGGGCAGCGGTGCTGTCAACACGGTGGCAACGAGTGGGAACCGTCGTTGACGGGCCCACCGCTGGCACTTGGAAACTGCGAACGTCCTGGGACGAGCGCGGGTGGAGCCGCCGATAAATTGGCGAGGCAGGCTCAGGGTGCGATGGCCCGGAATGCGAAGCAGAAGTTTCGTGCTTGTAGTCCGGAACCGCTGGTGGCCGTAGTTCTTAGTTCTTCGGCAAGTAGCGTCGCTCACCGGTGGAAGACGTCGAGTGGAGCATCCTGGTTGGGCTCGGCGTCTCGGCCTCCTTGCACAGACACCTCAAGACCATCGCTAGAACAAGGGGATCAGGCTTGGACAAGCAATTCACATGTATGGGACTGAGCGGGCGGGGGTGGATTGTTGGGGGGCGGGGGCGGGGGTGAAGCTAGCTCTTTCAAAGTCAAAGCTGGACCCTCGTCCCGCGATTAGATGGCCTGGGGCTGGCGGTGCTGTGTCGGTTGATGAGCGTGTAGCGTTCAAGGGTTCGTGCCGAAGGTGGTTGTCGGCCGGCCACGGTGTTGCTGTCAATGTTGTCGTCTTTGTCGCAGCTGCTGCGCCAGGAAGAAAGGCGGCCATGGCGCTTTCGACCCAAGAAATGGTGGTGGTGGTGGTTGTATCGGTTGTTGTGGTGGTGTTGGCGGTGGTGGTAGTTGCCACGGCATTTATAACGAGCGGCACTGGTTGTCGCGGGTTATTTGCCGGGTGATGGCGCCGGGTTTACGGTCTGCACGTTTCCGCAAATACCGAAAGTAGAAACCAAAATCCTGAAGCATGCTCAAATCTGGGTTGAGCGCACCAGAGGCGTGGCGGGGTTGCTGCAGTGGGAGAGCGTCGCTGGCACGATGCTGACGTCAGGAGAAACGCCAGAACGCCAGCGGAGTGTTACTCGATGGCCAGGTGGTTGAGAATGATGCTCGTCGCAGGTTGTGTCCCGTATCGCGAAATGTGGTGGTTGCGAGCCACCACTTTTTGCGGTTCGTGAGACAGACGCGGGCGTCGTGGGCGTCGCAATTGGGGTGCCGTCGCGGCCACTACGGATAGAACGGCTTTTGCGTCGTTGAGCGACTTTGCCATCACTGTTACTGCGGTCAATATCGGTGATGTAGGTGGTAGGCGGAGAAGAACGGTGGTGTACGTGGCAGTCGGAGAAGAACGGTGGTCTCGACCCGAGCAGTAGGTGATGTGGGGGGCGTGCGTGCGGCGTTTATGGGGGCTGGTTGCCGATCGTGCGTGCGGCGTTTTTGCGCCGTGGGTTCACGGGTGGTGGGTGATTGGGCTTGGGGCGTGTAGGGCAATGCGACAGTAAAGTATGTGGGCGGCTCTGTGACCGTTTTGACAACTGCAGTAGCGGCGAGAGGGGGTCACAATTTCAAGGAAATAGACCTAACCGGCAGATTACCGCAGACGAAGCGTCTAACGATGCCGACATGAGTCGTACTTGGGTAGGCACAACGTGGCCAATAACCCCAAAAAATATCATACCGCAGACAGGGGTGTCTTTGGGTGCCGCCCGGTCGAGATAGTGGGCGCGCCGTGTGCAGTTGTGAGCGAGTACCAGTAAACACCGCGGCACTGGCCTAATGGATGCCGTTGCGGCGACACACTCTGTGGTAGTCGTCGCTGTACTTGCGGCGTTGTTGCGATCCCCTACAGTAAAACAAATAACCTCTTGGCCTCAGGCGCTAAATAAAAATCGCAGTCGCACCAGGTGGGCGGCGTAAGGTGGTCGCACCAAACGTCGAGGGATCCGGTTTGACTGAATGGGTCGGGGTCAGTAGCGGCGGTAGAAATGTAGTCAACGACCCCGGCCGCAAAAACGCGCTCCGGGCATTATTTCGACTTTATTGAACAGAATGACAAGGTCCTTCACCGTATCTGTATCACCTATGGCTACAGCAGGAGAAGAATGCGAAGCACTGTTCATTGTGAGGGTTGAAGGGTTGGGTCCTGGTTGGTGCAGGATTTGCCGCGAGGGTTGGGGGGGGGGTCCATGTTGGTCCGGAATGGATAGGACATGAGGAGACTTGGCATCGCACACACCGGAGTAGAGAAGTGGGATGGAGAACAAATAGTTTTCGAACGTCACCAAGAAGACCGGAAGGTGATGGACGATTGTAGATATCCAAGGGGGAGGAGTGTGGTGCTCGGAAGATGGTTAAAACCACCGATTTATCCAGTCGAAAACAAAACAAAATCAGACCTTACAACACGGAAAATATGTGTACCTCTTGTACCCGTCGATAACCTAGGCTATATTCGAGGTTTTCCGAAGCAAAAATCCGGACCTAAAAATGACGGTGTACTTCTGGGGTGCACTGTTTTAAACATCCAGGGGGGCTCCGTATTACACGCGTAATATACTCGTGAGAAAGTGAGGTAGACTGTACTACTTGGAGCGCGACGCACTCGGGGTGCTGTTTTACTCAACAGTACTTTTGCTCAAGCACGATCCTAGTACAGTTAGGGTCATTCCAACGATGCATCAGGTCGGGGGTGCGTTACAGCAAAAAAACGAAAGCCCCATAAGAGTAGCTCGAACATGCGTGGGGTATTAAGCGTATAGACGAGGCTCGTGGCAGGTTGAGTCTTCACCCTCACAGAGGTTTTCCAGGTAGAACAGTGCACCGGGAGAGGATATTACAAGAAGAGATCATAAAACCGATATGATGTATGGTAGTGGGATGCTCGACGTGTAATACCGCGGCGTCGTTGGCGCATTCCGGGGTTGAAACCCAAAACAAAATAATGCACCGTGACAAAGCAATCATGTTGTCAATTGCGTAAGTCAGCATTATTTTCAGCGGGTGTCGATGTTCGTGACAAGGCGATCATGGTTGCAAGACCATTTTTGATCGTATATATTGCACGACGAGATGCGCGCCAGCATAATGAAGGCAACACGTACGTGCAGCATAGCGGTACTACTGTGATTCTTTCGGCACGAACAAAAAGACAACAGGGGAGCACGTCATAATAGAGGCATGCCAAACGAGTGCAAATTTGGCAGAAAAACGGGGGCGGGGTTTCGTGGTTGCTCGCAAGATCATCATTGAGCAATTAACAGCACAAACGAAGGCCGTCAAACCATAAAAGCCCAGCCGAAAAAAAGAAGAAAAAGTCATAAATGACAAAAGCCGCACGGCATATCATCATAGTGTAACAGCCAGCAAACACCAAAGATACTAATGGTAACGTTGGCAGCAAAAAAAAAAAAGCTGCTCTCTACCACTACAAAAAAAAACAGTTTATTAACAAGAGACAACTGATCCAGGATTTTGAGAAAGGGTGTGTTCTACCCTATGCTTCCCCTGTAATACGTACCCAGCTGTTTTTATCTATGAACTTGTTGCTGCGCACGCTGATTCGAACACGCCACCGCCACCTATATTATTTCAACCGTGGTACGCTGTTTCCGCAGGGGGCTAGTTGGTCGGGACCCATACAAACGTTCCGGAGATCGCAGCACGTTCTGATGGTGTTGGCACCACATACGTATCACATCGATATGTACCACAGGACCAAAACCTGCCAACAAAAGAAAGGAAAACCACTTGTAGCTGTGCCGCATTCGATACCAGTGAGCCTCCGAGCCAGCGTCAGATGCTTCACAGCATGTATCGACACAGGGTACGTAGCAAGACAATGCAGACGCAGCGCCGCCGAAGAGATGATCAGCAATAATACTGCCAGATACCTTGCAGGTAGCGCGGATGAAGAATAACAAAAAAAATACCAGGTGGTTCTGGTATCTACGAGCGCGCGTATGTTATAGCACACCACAAGGACGCTTGGTACTTGGTACACGTTTGCTATAGGTTTGGTCGCGAGAGTCGCATGGTACCTACGGTGTCCATCTCACACACGAGAGGCTTAAAAAGTTCCATTAAGGCAAGACAAAATGTTTCAAAAGTTTTCTCAAAGCCGGATAGAAGATTACCAGAATGAATACTAGTGATAGTCGCGACCTGCACTCCTGCTGCCTGAACGAGTCAACGCAGTAGTACAGCTAGGCGTCGCGCACCGCTGGTGGTGAGCCTATAGGAGTAGATCAGCCATACTCTGTGCGAACACATATAAAAGTGGAGTGTCTCATAGGTCAGAGGCAACGCTGGAAAGGTTACAGCACACTGCGTTCTGGTACCTCTGGTAAAATATGCGAAGAAACTAAACCCAAACATATGGTTCAGCTAAAAACCAAAACAAAAAAGGTAGGCCGGGGTAAAACGGCTACGATCGTACTTTCTTGTAGTACGAGGGTACCAATATTATAGTCACGCGCTACTGTCAATAGTAGGAGATTATTAGCATAAATGCGACGACATGACCACAAGTAGGAGAGAGAAGAAAAGCGAGTTATTGCATTCATCCGAAGCGCGCAACTCGTACTCGGGGAGGTGTTGTAGGGCAAACCATTGCATGTACCCCTATTCCATAGCGACACGGTACAGCAGTAAGGTGTGGTGCAACGGAGCCGGCCACTCGAATTACTCGAGTGCGAAAAGCTCACAGACAGGGTTCCAACCGCGAAATTGCCCAGCAGGGTGTTATTAAGCTGGCGGGGTATTTCAAGTCACATAACCCTTTCGGCACCGCACTCCCAACATGGGCATCGCACAACCAGTTGGAATTAGACTAGGAACGCTTTTGGAGCTGGAAAAGAAAAGGCAAGACAAATGAATATAGCACCAAAACAAATAAAACTATAGGGGATCACTTTCTTTGCTTGTCATAGTAGTGTCCCACGAAGAGGGCACACGGGGAGAGAATACATGGAAGAGCTGCTGCCGCAAAGCCGTGGTAGCTTCAGACTCAACATGCCAGTCACAAAGCAGAGGCCCTAAGAGACCCGTGGTTTACGGATAGGGGACAAAATGATAACCAAGCTCGCTACTGGGAGAAAGAAAGTATGTTAAAAGGTAAAAAGGCCAAAACCAAACTAAAACTACCTGAAAAAAAAAAACGGAAAAAAAGGGAAAATGCAAAGCTATGTATGCAAGGCCAAACGAGCTTGCCTTGGGGAGAGAAGAGCACCGAGGAGGAGGTCGCGCAAGCCCAAGGTCGACACGTTTACTGCCGACGACGCCAAATGTAGTGGTGCTCCGAGTGGGGGATGCGTGGTTGGTCGGCGTTGGGAAGCGTGCTCCTCATGGGTTCCGGTGTCTCTGGTTGGTCTCTCCTCAGTGCTCGTTGGATACTCAAAAGCTTTTATACATTATTTCCCTACATGGAATACTAAAAGACAGACATATCGGGGCTGCAGGGTAGCGCAGGGTAGAGCAGGGTAGTGCAAGGTAGTGAGATGAGGGGCGTCCTGCTTGGCCCATCATTTTCACCTACAGTACCGCCCATCTATGATGATGGCCTTGACGTGAATGTAACATCTTATATCACGTGGTTTCACCTCAACCATGACATGTTTTCACTTAGAATCTATCTGTAAACTATCCTTCTACGGAGGGCACTCCATTACATTCCTCACTTCAGGCTGACGGAGTTCCGCCACTCTGTGAAGTTATGCCCGGTACGCTTTCGTCGAATTTTGTGTTACATGACAAGTATTTTTAATAATTCCGTATGATAGCCTACATCTCACCGCATTTTTTTTTGCGACAGCAGTATTCGAGTCATCCCCCGGTGAGAGTTAGTGCACTTTTTTAGCCAAAAAGAAGTATAGTCTACACTCCTATCGGTTTTGCTCCTCACGCGAGGAACTACCGGTTTTTCTACTAACACATATATAGAAATGCTGGTCGGGTTGGGTTGCGCGAACGAATGCACTTGTAGTCATGTTTCGGGTGGCATAGTGAGTCAATCTACGGTAGCCCGCCCCCACTTTTCTTTAACGAAATCGCCGGTTTTGAAACCAGCCCACGGCCGTATCTCCTGAAATACGGTGCCACGTGCCACCCCGACGTCATCGTTCGATAGTCCTTTGTGCAATCAAGAAAATATAGTAAGGTGGTCGTTTCATAGCATCCGCTCCCTCGTGTCGAGCACCCACGAAACGTTCGTGGAAGAAAACCGCTGGTTTGGGGGGGGGGGGGGTAGATCGTAGAGTCAGTCTTCTGCGTCTATTTTGATTCCGGGGCGTCACTGCGCCAAGGCTTCACGTGCCGAGAAGATGCAGTCATCAAGGGCCACCCGTTAAGGCTTGTGCGTGTATCTCGCTCTTCGCCTGGCAAGGGCTACAGAATAGCAACCCCATTACCTGTTTTAAATCTCCAATCGTTTAGTGTTCTTGCGGTCTCATGGCATATACGCACCGCCGCCATCCCATTGTTTTCTTACGCTGCACACCAAAATATATGTAGACTATATCATGAAAACTAAAATACACTCCAGCTGTGAGATGGAATATTTTGTCGAAACTCATCTTTGCAAGCTGTGTGTGATACTCCGATTGCGCGTATTACGGGTTGTGTGTCCTCTATAAGGAAATAGGTCGGCGACTCCCCTTGCAAGTACAGTGTAGCTATCAGGGTCAACAGGGTGATGTTAGGCAGTCTGTGCGCGGAAAAAACAAAACCCGTTTCTGAGGGGGACAAAATCTGACAGCTGTGGAAGGAAATGCATCAGTTCATCAAATGAATCCTGTAAGTCGAATAACCGGTGAGGGGAGGGCGGAGTTATTAAGGACGTGGGGGGCTGATTTTGATCAAACGGGGGGCGGGAGGGGGGGAAGGTATATATCGTCTCCCTCTACCATCAAGAATAATGAATGCCGTAGCGGGTCCCCCAACAGGGTGCTTTGAGTAAGGCGGTATCCCGATATAAGGCGGTCAAAATCGCTTGGCACCACTGGGGAATTGTAGTCATAGCCTGGAATGAATGACGCGTGCGTGCTACGATAGAGGTATACCGTTTTTTGGTCTGAAATGGTTTCCGAATGACGGGGCTCCTTAACCCAAAATCGTCGGGAAAATCGCCATTGGTTTTCCATGGTTCTCGCCGAGTGTGCCAACGCCACGGGATTCTTATCCGGTAGGCGCTCTATTTTTCTCCAGATAAGTTTTTGGGAGAGGTCATGATTAAGCTCCCAAATTGGAGAACGTCAGGAAAAAACTGGTGCACACTCTATCGTAGCACGCCCTGAACAAGGTGGATCTACTCTATAAGGCGGTCGTATTGATCTGGCCCGCCACCGCCCTAGTGGGGAACCCCTACTTCAATGTAGTACTTTGAAGTATTGGGTTAAGCCATAGTCTAGAGCTACTCACGTGAATAAGGCGGTATCCCGATATAAGGCGGTCATAAATTTCTTAGCACGACTGAGGACTTTCACCCGTAACCTGGAAAGAGTAAGGCGGCTTCCCCCAACAAGGCGGTCATACCAAGTAATGCTCTGGCACACCGCCACCGCGTCACTGAGGGACCCACCCCTACCCCGCAATCCTTCGTGTGAACAAGGCGGTCTGAGTAAGGTGGCAAGGCGGTCAAAATCGCTTGGGGCCACCGGGGAATTGCACCGATAATAATAATAACTTGGAATGAATAAATTACCTACTCGGACAGATCACGATCTAGAGCATCTACAGCAGATCCCGTATCTGCCGTTAAGTGGTGCAGCATCTTTACACAAGGAGCACAAATCCAATCCCGGAAACGTTTGCTAGATCATTGCGGGTCGTACGGCTCCCACCCGGTAACTTGAGCTAGACCATACAGATATTTCCTGAACGAGCTACGTCATCAAGTGGGGATCGGTGATATGTCTAAGGTGCGGAAAATTTGGCCAAAAGCGTGCTCTCCCAATCGAAGCACAGGTCCTACAACTCTCTCCTTCGGGTTGTATTTTATTTTCGGTCACGGCGGTTCTACCGCGTTTTGTCGACGGTCATGACCGCGTGGCTAGTCTTTGAGAGCAGACACGGTCTCGTTTCGTTCGTGTTTCTCTATTTTTTATCATGGCTTCTCCAACGTGTCGTCGATGGCCTCCAACGACAACGCAGTCGGAGGCCCACCGACCACCCCCCAGTCGTACTGGTAGTACCGGAAACCATCACGCTCCTGCACTTGCAAACCCTGGGAGAAAATAGAGCAGACAGGGGGAGGGGGGGGGGGGGACGAAAACGGTTACTCAATTCTCGCCAGAAAAGGAATACGTTTCGTTTCAGCAAGACATTTTGAAGACACCACGCGCTTTTTCTTCGAGTGTGAAATTAACTTTCATCCCAAATCAACCCGCATGTGGAAGGCTATACAGCATGAAACGCGGAAAACCAAACGCTGGTCTACGTAAACTCACACGCAAGCAATAAAGAGACGCTGTGTGGAGCTGGAGAAAGAGTGATACTGAGTATTCGGTTGGATAAATGCCACAGCGACGACAAGCGAAACGACAGTAAATAAACAGAAAAAAAAGGCTCGCATAATACTGCGCGCCCTCCGAGTATATTTTCTGTACCAGGTACGTATTGGCAAATCCAAGGCGCTCGGTTGTAGTCACACGAACCTCCACACCGGGCACAGCGTGGACGGACAGTTTTGAAGTAAACTTCGTGTTTGTTTGGTCTAGCCGCCGCTTCGGTATAAACCCGAGGTCGGCTTGGACTGCTCAGGTCCGGGTGTGATCAGGGTAGCACGCCGAAAACGATCCACATCGACCCTTCATAAAATAAAGGACAGACGACAGAAAGAGGTATGCCGCAACCATTCCGCACCACTGTGCGGCACAGCAGAATACACCTAGATTTTTGACCCCACTCCGCGACGCTGACTGGTCAACTCAGCCTCGTACCGGCTTTTGGCACCAACTCCTTGCGGTACATCATACCGCGGCTTTTAAACTCGACCGTCACCGTTTTCTGGCGTGACCCATACCGATTTCTGGCTGAAGATATACCATGGCTCGGTTCTCACGTGGTAGGTTTCAGTGTAGGGGTAGTGTATTATTAAGTTATTTTCTGGGCATCTAAAGTGAGCCCAAGTTCTTAACTACCAAGTCATAGTGGTGGCGCCCTCTCCCTGTGTGGATTTCAACAGAATGCGGTGTACGAATACGCCAGGCTGACGAGAGAGTGGTGTGTGTGTATCGTCAGGGTCGATGGTGGCGCCATCGGTACCGAGGATTTCAAGAGAATGTGGTGTACGGATTCGCAAGGTGGACGCGAGGGTGTGTGTGTGTGCGCCGTGAGGGTCGGCCGCGTTTAGCGGGACTGTCAACTCCCCCTTTGTCCCTTTCCCCCACCCCTTTCACCGCCTTGCATACGTGTATGTGGCGTGTGCCTGCTATGTATGACTGGGCAGCGGTTCGTACCGTGTGCCGAAGGGGTCTTGCAATGATCGCTCTGAATGGATCCGAAATATGCACGCGCGCATTCTGCATGCGCGTGCTACATGACGTGGCGCCTATGGTTGAGCTTCGGTCCGAAATTCAAAGGCTGCGGGGCGTAAAGAGTCTCGGGCGAAGCCGGTCCGCATAGACATTTCCGCCAGAAAGCGGTATGGGTCACGTCATCAAACGGTGACGGCCGAGATGAAAAGCCGCGGTATGATGTACCACAACGAGTTGGTGTCAAAAACCGGTACGAGGCTGAGTTGATCAATCAGGGTCGCGGATCCGGGTAAAAATCTAGGTGTATTCTGCTGTACCGCACGGTGGCACGGAATGGTTTCGGTATACCGATTCCCGTCATATGCCTTAAAATAAACCCCAGCACGTTTTAATAAGTAGGGGATAGACCCGGCCGCTCCGCGCCTATGGCGGAGTGGCCTCAATCTGAGTTTAACGTATCGTTCCAACGAAATGCGAAACGTATCAGAGGTGCAGGAGCAGGATGTACCTGGAGCGCATTATCGCGCTGAACACCACACCAGCCGGCGATAGGGCTAAATGCTACCGGTACTTGCGGCTGCAATGTTACATTTCCTTCACTAAAATATAACCAGTACAATTCGATGCGAGTCGACGAGAGATGAAACTGCTCGCAGTGAAAACGAAGGCACGAGCTGTAGTGGGAAGGGGGGTGAACAGCCTGCGTAGTGACCCCGGATCTGAGTCACGTCTAGGGATCGAGAAGGAGAAAGGAAAAGTGTGAAGATGATAGAAGGAATGCACCACAAAAAAGCGTGTTTCACGAACTACGGGCTCGCCGAGTATCTCTGCACGCGTGTGGGCAACACAAAAACAATCTACAAATAATACAGCAAAAATAATTCCGCACAAATACCAAGCATGCTGTCCGCAAGAACGTGGATGCAGCGCTAACTTCCACACATAATGCGTTCGTCGCCAAACATTTGATTGCGGTTCTTAGAGTGTTTGCCCTTTGTGAGGGCATGTACAGCGACAAAGCAAAAGTGCAAGCGCGTTCTTATCATGATGCGAGCATGCAGCACACGGCAGTGCAAGCTATGCGCGTGTCCTGCAGGTACTTGCATTGGAGTTGGACAGTAAAATCGTCACCGTCAACTCTTCTACATAGCAGCCCGGATCGTCTTTTTTTTTTCAAATGTAATTGCAAAAACTTCAGCTGTGCTCGACAAAATTTAGGGCCGATACTCATATTTGCAAGCTGCGTGATATAGCGGCCGCTCGTTTGCAGCTAGTAAGTTGCCATGGGTCGTCATTGTTGAAAAAAAAACAATATCCAATATATACAGCAGTAGTAAAACCTAATCCATAGAAATAATGAACACTATACCTGCAATGAAACATGATGATTACATCAACGTTTTTAGATGACATACACATCAGTATCCGTTACAGCAAGATAAGATTATGTTTATTCGTCAATTTTCTCCTCTGAGGCCCCGATATGCTGAAGCCATTCGGACTTTGAGCACGTACCTCTACGTCGGGCACAGCGTTGACGGACGGATTCTCCTGGCCATCTTCCGCTATGTCCTCCACCGTCTCAGTCTCGGTGGAACCCTGAGCGGCCACCCCGCCGTCGACGACGCCCTCCTCTCCGTAGCTAGCCATGGGGTCCGAGTGGTGTTTCAGCCACCGCTCTTGCTCCTTTTGCCGCCATTTCCTGGATCGCAAAGAATCGCGGAAGCGGCAGCAAAAAAATACGAGCGATTACACATCGGACAAAAGCAAGTAATCTACTGTAGTAGATGAAGCTTTAGACGAAGCGAGTCATACCACGATATAGGTCAAGCAGATTCCAAGAATTTTTTGAGATCCTAACACGATGAGGAGGTGAACATCTCACCCGAAGCATGAAATCGAAAAGACATTCGTTCACGCAAAACCGACCAACATTTTTTCTACGCTCTAGTCCCAAAACAAATGCACTCGTAAAAAAAAATGTGTTCCCCGCTTGAGGGGCTCAACCAGAAAAAACACTAACATTAGTTAACCCCAAAAAGTGCAAACCGGTACCGTGGCAAGACTGAAAACATCCTGCGTCACGATCGCTCTAGCCTACCCAACGATCTAGATCACAATCACATCACGGCCCAAAACACTGCTCTCCTTGACGCCATCTCCTGCCCGTCCCACGCGTACGCGCATCACGGGAGTAACACAAAGCATGATATATATATATATATATATCCGTACTTTTTCATATAACTACATTGAGAGGCCAGGGATAACATACCAACCGAGCCCGCTCAGGAAAAATACAACGGAACTAAGCGTATAAAGTAAAAAATACGGAATGCGTGAGTTCGACCAGTTGAGCGGTCGACAAGTCGCCACCCCGTCTTTGCAAGCTGCGTCTTTTCATACTCGGGCCGCGCGTTTCGTACTCGGGCCGCGCGTTTCATACTCGGGCCGCGCGTTTCATACTCGGGCCGCGCTTTTCATACTCGGGCCGCGCGTCTCGTACACACCTGTATTCCTCTTACAAGGATACAGGCCAGCGACTACACCACCGGATGCCGCCAGGGTCATTCACACAGGACAATTCTACAAGGGCGACTTCCGCCTTACGAAATCGGATAGGTACCTTACCTACGCTACGATACAAAAAAAAAACGAAAAACGACGCGTGCAACGATAGAGGCAGGCAATTTCGGCTAAAACAAGAAAATTTTTGAACGACGGGGCTCCTTAGCCCCAAATCGTCGGAATTTCCGTTCATTTTTTGGTGTGTTTGTTTGTCGCAAGGCGCACTTGACGATTTTTTGTACCTCGGCTACGAGTCTTGGCTCATGGAGTTGCACTTTCCGTTTTTCTCAAAAAAAAAAAAAAAAAATTGGGTGTGTGAGGCATGTATAAGAGAGGTAGGTCTTCAAGCCACCACCCTCGGAAAGCAAAATGGTGATGACGTCATCTCCTACCCTAGCAAGGCTCAAACCTAGATCGTACAGCTGCCTCGAGCGTTGGCGCAGATTCGCCTCGTCATTTTTCCGGAGGGGAAATAGAAATAAGGACCAACTATGGCTACAGTAGGGGGCCCCCCAGCAAGGCGGGGTAGTGCCATAGAGCAATACGACCGCCTTATAGGGGAAAGACGCCTTATTCACTCCAGCTTACGAGTGCAATGCAACCGCCTCATAGGGGGAAGCCGCCTTATTCACTCCAGCTTATGAGTGCAATACGACCGCTTTATGGGGGGAAAGCCGCCATATTCACTCCAGATTATGAGCGCAATTCGCCCGTCGCGCCAAGCGATTTTGACCGCCTTATATGGGGATGCCGCCTTATATAGGAATGCCGGTTTATATAGGAATGCCGCCTTATCGGGGGACGGACCCCTGCTGTAGCAAACAAAAAGAAACATATGGGATTTTGCGCGCATCGCGGGTTCTGATTAGAATGGTCATCCGTGATACTAACAAACACCTGATTTGATCCGTTGAATGGTTGATCGAGCCGCGCACGCGCCAGTAAGGCGCAAAAAATTCGTGAAATACCTGACATGTCTATCATCTTCGCAGCCAACAATATACCTCGTCGACGGCTTATTGTCAAGCCAACTCCAAAAGCCAACCAACAACTAACCCGTGAGTCATATGGACAGCCAACTTCTAGCCAACTAATCGCTAGTCGGCGGCTCATAATCGGCCAGCTGCTGTACAAGTTGTCATACATAGAAATTGACGAGCAGAAGCGCGAGAGCGTAAGTTAGCAAAATCGACGAAAAATAACGAGCGAGCGTAAAAAGCTGAAACATGGGAATGCTGACCCCTACGCGCGATAAAAAAGAAGGCCATCACCCGGGGAGGGGGGAGAAGGGGAGACAGCTGTGACCACGGCATGGCTTGGTCAGAAGGTCGCTGAGGGAAAAGCCTCTTTCAAGTTGAGCTGGAGAGCAAAGGTGATGGTAAAATATATACCGGGCACAAAAGCAAATCATCAGCCAACTGTATTATCAATATCTAGGAAATTATTGACTACCTGGTATATGGCCTTGCATATAGTCAACCAACTCACAGCCCTACCGATATGAAAAGGTCGAGGGGATACTTACTCGTACTTCACCGGTTCTGGTATGTTGAACTTGAGCTCCTCTCCAGTGATTGGGTGGGGAAGCGTCAGCCCCACCGCGCTGAGGGATAAGGGGTTTCGATTGAAATAAGGCAGAACAAAAACGGGGGGGGTGAGGGTGCTACCGATTTTTGTTGTATTGTTGTTGTTGTTGTTGTTGTTGTTGTTGTTGTTGTTGTCGCTTATGCTGATGCTGTTGAAGTGGGCAAAAAACAGTCGACCATGGTCGGGTCACACAGTAAAAGCGAAGTTCCACAGAGTCGGAAAGAGATAACAAAATGCCTGGAAAACAAAACAATAATGACCAACTGAACGAAAGAAAAAAAAGAACAACGAGATAATTACCGACGGAAACATTGCGAAACAGTAACTATCGCGTACACGCGGCGCGAGACGCGGATACTCTCACGTTAGGAACATGCTGTCGTCTTTGAAGTGGAAACCTCCCCGGGCTCGTAGCTCTTATGGACCGAACTTAAGAATCACCCTCCCAAAAAACCGAAGAACTGAACAAAATAACCAACGGACCGACGAAGCCCCTAACGACGGCAGGATAATACAACTCGCGATAAAACCACTACCGACAGCTACGCAGTGCCTTTGTATGCGCAGCGCTAGGCGCGGGAACTCTCACGTTAGAAACATACTCTTGAAGTCGAGAGCGACCCCCCTCTGGATGCACTTGCGAAAACCCGAAAAATCGAGCACACGAACGAACGAACAAACCGACCGACAAAGCCAAACACTACCGACCGAATAATACCATCAGTAACAACCAAATTTCAAGTCAAAATGGCCGTGTTCTGAGCGAGGCGAGAGCGTTCTCACGTCAGGAACATGCCGCCGTCTTGAAGTGGAGACCCCTGCGGCGTGTAGCGCTTGTCGCCTAGGATTGGGCAGCCGATGCTTGCTAGGTGCCTTATCAGGCAGAGGTTGGAGATGAGGGGGGGGGGGAGGGCGTAGGGGTTCCCAAACAGCATGGCACAGATGACATGGGGGGGGGGTTGTGAGGTTAGTTGGTTGATGAGGCTGCAGCAAAAAACAAAAACATCCAAAATACAATAAACATGGATATATCACCAAAGATGAAAGATCCCGATCTGTTCGATGTGACGTACCTTCGGAGCTGGTGGAAGCGGCCCGTGACTGGCCAGAGGTCTACAGTAGTGATAGTGGGGGTCTTGAGCGATCGAACCGGCTCGCCACGAACCCGGTAGTTCGTCATACAGGCCTGGGATGCAACAGGGGGCACCACAAGAGCGGGGAGGGTGTGTGGGAAGGGGGGTGGTGGTGGGGGGGGGTTCTCCTTCGTTTCTTGCCTCCGCCCTTTGACCATTGATTGACCGCGCATCCCTTTCGAGACGGGAGCACCGTTTCTACTCCTATCAAAGAAACCTCCAACATTTGGGTGCTCAATGCCTGACTTCCATATAACATGACAAGTGTTTTTGCTTATCTCACCCTTTTTTTCATATTTGGCCGTCTGTGGCCATCATCTACGTATCTCCTAGCACAGCGACCGTTTTTTCGCTATCATCTAGTATACCGGGGGTGGGGGGTTGGGGGGACCGGGGGGGGCATCATATCATGAATGGTCGTTGTCCGAAAGACCATAACCATCATATCATGCATGGTCGTAGTCCGAAAGACCATTACCCCCCACGAAGGCCAGGACGGAGCACGTCGGTTTTTAATCGAACAGGCAAACGTTGCTTGCGTCAAGTGCGAAGCCCCGTGAGGTGTTCGGCGAATCGCATGTAGGGTGGCCTACATTACTACCAAGAATCGCAAGGGGGAGGGGGGGGTATGCAGTAGTGCTTACGACTTCAGCCCAGCTTCGTCTAGATGACTAATATTGAGCTAGACATCCGAAAGTGCGCAGTATAAGCTTAAACGTTGACTACCCAAAACATTCTTGAAAGAAGAAAGCCCCGGAACAACGGAACCCTCTCCAGGTGACTGAGTATCCACACTAATTCGCCTTCAGGGTTGATAGTCCATATAAACTAGAGCTGTGATTCGGCCGGATTTGACGACTCATAACTAATCGGCAGGTGCCTTTAGCCAACTAACTGAATTTAGTCGGCAAGTCGGCTGGTGAAGCCAACTGATAGCCAGCCGACTTGCCGACTTAAGTAACAAGCGAGCGGCGCGTGTCAAGTCAGATCCCCCCGGCCGCGGCGAAGGATAAAATGCATCTCGCCTTCCACAATCCTTCCTACAATTGTGGAAACCCAATAAGTCGGACAATCGGCACCCGCGGGAAACGGCTAACTATTAATGCGACTAAAAACTAGTTGGTGACTGAAGTCGTGCCGGCTCGCAGCTTTAATATAAACCCATTCCGTTCCAGAAAAAAAAAGTATTTTCACGGGTAATATCACTTCTGGCGGGCCGGATCGGGTCAGAGTGACCCGATTCAATCCCGTGATATTTGCAAACCTCCTGACCCGGCCCGTGAGATTTCGAACACCTCCTCACCTGACCCGACCCGACCCGACTCAACCCGCGACGTTTGGAAAACCTCTTGCCCAAACCCGAGATCTGGGTTAAGACCCATTATAAAAATGTATTCCAAGTAAAATGGTAGGCAGTATAACCAAACTAAAACGACCACGAAAAAAAAATGAAATATATATACATATACCTATCAAACAATCCTACCAGTATCATCACGATTCATCAATCACAAAAATCAATATAGTCAACAACCAAATCAACTCCATTGCGCAGAGCTGTGAGCCGGCAGGATTTCACGACAAAAACCTAATCGGGATAGGTGCCGTTAGCCAACCAAGTGACTTTAGTCGGTAACTCGGGCAGCGAAACGAGCTGATGGCCTGCCGACTTTCCGCCTTAGGTCAGGAGAGCGAAGCAAGCCGAAGAAGCCCCCCCCCCCGTACCCTCCAAAGAAAGAAAGAAAAAACGCACTCCGCATTAAACAATCCTTCCTACGAGTATGGAAACCCAATAATAAGTCGGATAGACGGCACCTCCGTAAAACGACTAATACTAGTCAGACTAGCAACTAGTTTAACGCTGACAACACTTAAGACAGTGTAGCTCTCGCAGTAGGATGTTCGTCGTCCAACGGCAGGGTTGCAGTTGTTAATGCTAATGTTAACATTAGTTGTAGGACTATCAATAGCGCATAGACATGTTGGTCGGGTAGAGCGAACGAAATGTCTTCCAGGTTATGTTTCGGGGTGATAGTGAGATGTTGAGCTCCTCCTGCTAGGGGCTCGGAAACTTCTTAGAATCTGCTGCACCGCTGCCGTGGGATGACTCGATGTTTGCAACTGTCGACGGTCGTCAACTTGTTTGCGCTGGTAGAATTCACGGTGCTGTGCTGATGACGCAGCCTGCTGCACTACCGTCAGTGATGATGCGTGGATGATGGAGCATACACGTGCTTTCCCTGGCACAACGACCTAAAACACCTATCATAACCCAACCTAACCCAACACAACAGCAGCAGCACCATCACCACCATCACCACCACCATCTCTACCGCCGTCACCACTACCGCAAGGGGCCGCGTCTGCATGGATGTGGGCAGTCCTGCCGGGCGTGGCGGCGGGTGGCAGAGAGACTGCAGCTACGTAGCTGCCTGCTGCTGTCCTGCCCGGTGCTGTGCTGACTCCGCCGAGATTTGAAAAAAATGCGTTCGATCCTGACAGATTACGCACAGAAAGTTTATACAAAAAGCAGGCTCCAACCACCTCGAAAGTAGTCGATATTTTCACGAAGCGCCGTAAACATTAGGAACTCGCTTGCCCTCGTAATCAACAATCATGTTACCTTGCCACTTAGAGGGGTAACGATTGCACCGCTTCCTTCCAGCTCCCCAGCCACCAGCGCAACATATCGCTTAGATATCAGGCGATTCTCGAATGCATCGCTGGATACGGGGGGCGAGGGTAGGGAACACAGGGTGGGGGTGGGGGAACGCGAGGTGGTGGGGTCTGGGATAGGGATCGGGGTGGGCGTATTCAAAGAGGTGGCGTTTACCGGTCTCACCGCTCCAAACATACCAGATAAACAACCAAAAACAACACCGCTTTATAGAGGTTTCTAGGCTTGTTTTTTCGTGTTTGGTTTCGTTTTTTACAGATCACATGCAGGCGTACGCCCAACCCAACCTTTAGCCCTAACCTTAACCCTGACCCTAACCCTGACCCCGACCCTAGCCCAGGCAAAGGCTACCACCCTTCGAGCGGCGAAGGTCGCCGCGCGAGTTCAATGATCTGAAAATGTGCGGACCATGTACTTTATCAGGTATGTTTGGGGTGGTGAGAGTGCGATGAAGTCTACTGTACCCAAAACGGTCTGTCCATTCCGGGCATACTCGTAGTCGCTGTCACATACCGCGCCCTATATACATGATGCTGCTGAGATGGGTAGACGTCGACGACTTGCACTGTTCCCTTGGCCACGCCCACGATACCGTTACACCATTGACAGCGGAGAGAGGCGGTCGCTGATGATGATAAGATACGACCCGGACTTTCATGACAAGATGCTGTCCGCATGTATACGAGGGTGGAGCGTGACGACAAAGTACGGCTCACTCCTGTGTGGTTTATGTGTGTGAAGCCCTTGACGACAGATACTGCGCATCGTCTGTGTGGGTGTGTGTTCGAGAGTCTGCGACAACCAGGTGCGGCTCCGTGTACAGTATCATGTGTTTTTCTCATCTTCATGGGGGCACGCCGCGTGGTTACAAAGAACACGTTTACACATCACACACGATTATCGTGGGTTTCTGGACCCGGAGCTCGCTGAAGAGGTGTCCTTATGGATGAGGAAAAATAACTGCTTCGGCAGCAGCTTGAGCAGATGCCGATGGATTTGGCTGAGCGAGATGAGAATTTGGCTGAGCGAGATGAGAATTTGGCTGAGCGAGATTTCATCGACATCTGCTCAAGCTGCTGCCGATTTAGCTCTTTCTCCTCATCCATAAGAACACCCCTTCAGCGAGCTCCGGGCCTGGAAACCCACGATAGTCGTGCTTGAACACGCTTGCTGTTTAACGTGTTCTATGTAACCACGCGGCGTGCCCCTATGGAGTAGGTGAGGAGAATACAAGATGTTAAACACGGAGCCGTACCTGGTTATCGCAGACTCTCGAACACGCACCCACACTGAAGAAGCGCAGTACCTGTCGTCAAAGGCTTCACACACATAAACCACACGGGAGTGAGCCGTACTTTGTCGTCACGCTCCACCCTCATATACATGCGGACAGCATCTTGTCATGAAAGTCCGGGTCGTATCTTATCATCATCAGCGACCGCCTCTCTCCGCTGTCAATGGTGTAACGGTATCGTGGGCGTGGCCAAGGGAACAGTGCAAGTCGTCGACGTCTACCCATCTCTACCAGGCCGTAACACTGCAGCAGCAGCGGCAGTTGGCAGATGGCGACCCCTCGCAGCAGCGGCAGCATGACTTTGGTGGGCAACAGCAGCAGCGTGGGGCTGGAGGCCACAGTTACCTGCAACAGCACCCACATCAACCGCAACAGCAGCGCCAGCATCAGCAGAGGGCAGGGGGCACTGGTCCGGTTGGCAACACCAGAAGTGGGTGGTATCAGCCGGTGTTCCCCCCGACTCCAGGAGCGTCGATGGGGGAAGCGTACAAACGCGACAGGTGTGGTGCCCTCGGGCATAAGTCCGGGATTTGCAGAGCACCGAACGCTTTTGCGGGAACATGCGGTACGTGTGGAGCCCATGCTAACACGGCCAGGCAGTGCCGCACTGCCCCGCCCACCCGTATGCATGCAACACCGCATGGCCCTCCGGCCCCTCTGGAGCACTACAGCAGTGTGCCGCTACCGGTAGCTTGGCCTCAGCAGCAAGGTGGCTTAGGGGTGCAGGGCGACGAATGGGATGGGGGCGGTATGAGGGGGGGCGGTATGAGGGGGGGCGCACAGCAGTAGGACAGGGGCGGTGTGGGCGGAGGCGCACAGCAATGGGACGGGGGCGGTGTGGGCGAAGGCGCACAGCAAAGGGACGGGGGCGGCGTGTGCGGAGGCGCACAGCAATGGGCCAAGGGCGGTGTGGGCGGAGGCGTACAGCAATGGGACGGGGGCAGTGTGGGCAGAGACAAACCACTATGAGGCGGGGGCGGTATGGGCGGTGGAGTGCAAGAAGGCGAAGTGACGGTGCGGCCAGAGCCAGGAAGCGGAGGAGCCTACCAGGGTGGACCCCTTTCCACGACTATCGACAGCCAAGCGCCGGCCAGCGGCGAACAGCAGGTCGAGTGGCTCACCCTCTTCGCGCATTTGACGGCGTTAGGCAAGTGGCATGCTCTGCTTGTTGGGGGTGGTCTCGTGAGGTCTACAAGGCCTGGGAGTAAGATTTTGATTGGAGATAGTGCTGCTTCAATCCATTGCAGTGGTGATTCCGCTCTCCTATACAACAAGAGATCCCCTGCCCCCGACAAGAACTATTCGACTATTGGTGACGGGAAAAGGTTGGTAGAATATTGGTGACGGAAAAAAGATGGAGGTAGAGTTTTTTTTTATGCGTTGATGTAGTAATGCATTGTGCGGAGAACGTAGCAGTGACCTTGAGGAATGTGGCGTTTGTGCCTGGGGCATATTTAGACCTTTGCTTATTGAACGTGATCCAAGAGGAGCACGTTATTACCCTCGACCACGAAGGGACGCACATGCTCAATGGACGCGTGTTTTTCCGCAAGGGGAAGTTCGGCAATTACGTCGAGGCCACTCGAGTGGCGAGACACGATAAAC
Organism: Undaria pinnatifida; assembly: GCA_012845835.1. Lineage (NCBI taxonomy): Eukaryota > Phaeophyceae > Laminariales > Alariaceae > Undaria > Undaria pinnatifida. The sequence continues at coordinate 10,379,774 of JABAKD010000025.1, read as the reverse complement.
CCCCTGCACTTGCTGCTGCAGTGTTAAGGCCTGGTAGGCAGAGATGGATAGACGCCAACGGCATGCACTGTTCCCTTGGTCATGCCCACGATACCGCTTTACGTGAGACTGCTCGTCAAATGGGCATCAAGGTGACGGGACCTTTGGGGTACTGCGACGGGTGCGCGGGGGGGAAGGAAATCCGCAAAGCCGTCGCTACGTCCACGTCGTGCGGTGCTGACAAGGGGATGCAGCGCCGGCACGCCGACCTCGCAGGACCTATGCCGACGTCCACAGGCGGCGCTCGGTACTGTTTGATGATCGTCGATGACGCCACCAACATGGGCTGGCCGGTATTTCTGCCGGACATGAGCACGGCCACCGTCACCCTCGGTTTCCGCACTTTCCTGACAGCCGTAAATGCCTACGGGCAGCCGGAATGCCTTCGCACAGACAACGCCTCCGAATTCACTAACACCGAGTTCCAAAGGCTTATGGTCGACAACAACATCCGCCGTGAATTCACGTCCGACGACGGCCCGAAGTGCAAAAGGCGGGTGGAGCGGAAGCTAGCTCTTGTTGCCGAGGGGGGTCACGCCGCGTTCTTGGAGTTCCAGACCATGTTCGATGGTGTGGAGTTTCCGGGCCAAGGCGCTCAACTATAAACGCACGTGGCCGGAAGCATGGACGTCGATGTGCGACGCACCCAACCTCATGGCGCGGGTGGATGAAAAGCCCCGCATGATGTGCTCGTTCGAGGAGTTCCACGAGATGCCTTACAGGGGCCCCGTACTTCCATATATGATGTCGGGACGCCACAAGGTCAAGCGGGCGGCTACGTCAGAGACGAAGGGGGAACTCTGCTTCTACCAGAACTCCGGCAACGACCACGCCTCGGATTGCAGCTAGAACGTGCTGTCGCCATCAGGCATCGCGAGCTACTCGACCCATTTGACGTGGGTCCATCGGCGCGCGCCGTTCGGTGGAGGGACCGCGATTGCCGGGTCCCCGTCGCCGGCTAAGGGGGGGGGGTGTCAGTGACCCAGCCCAGCAATCGTAAGCACCGCGGGGCTTCGAGGCGTGGCACCAGCCGTCGACGCAATCGACTGGTGTAACGCCGGAGTCTTCGTCCACGCCCCTGTCTGCTGCGTCGTCCGTACCGCAGCAGCAGGAGTCGGCATCAGCAACCGTTGCACCGCCGGAGTCCTTTCCCGTGTCCCTTCCCCCTGCGCCGCCCACGACCGATGCACCGCCGGAATCCTCGCCCGCGCCTCCACCCTCTGTGAAGGTGGAGGTGAATGTGTGGTGATTTCTATAAGTATTTATTGATTTTCGGATATTGGGGTATTGGGTGATTAAAACGTATAAGAGCCATTTTTAGGGAATTCGAGAAAATATTGGGATGTACTCATACGTCGAGTAAGTTTTAACACGCCAGAAAGATATGCCGATGGTCTCGACGAATCGTGCCGTACACGTTGGCTATTGGTTAAGATGCACAACGTACAGGGGACCCCAAAATAACAATACCCATAGTACTTTTAAATTCAAATGCAATGTGTTGTTGCCTTTTGCATACTCTCGTGGTGAACACCAAATATCAGCAGGGTGGCTGTTATAGTTCGATTTGAGATGCCCTATGTCAGACACGTTCTGTTGCTCTGCCCATCCAGAGTTCACAACAAGGGGGCCGATATGTTACCTGGCGGTACGATATCTATGTGAAGACGGTGTTAAGTGTTTTCGTTCGAAGGTTTCCCTCGCAGATATCTTGCTCGTTTGACTTTTTTTGCCTTCCCGTAGTTACTGTCTTATTTTATATGGGAGATTTATGCTGATCCTGAGATTCAGACATTTTGGCAGTGAGATTACCCTTTTACCCGGGCAATTCTTAGCTTGATGCATTAATTAACATGCATTCAATTGTGTTCACTGCACAAGCTTGGGTTAGGAGATAGTGATTTCGTGGTAACAATGTTGGTATTCAGACTGCCGGTTTACTTCGGCAGTTATTGGCGACGTATTTGGGATTGCCGTTTTGCCCTGGCAATAGCCGTATCTGATGGAATTTGGGATGTGCCTTTTTTCCTGGCAATTGGCGATAAGTTGTTCGGGACCTATCGTATCGCGCACCGAATAAGGGGGGGCGGGGGGGGGGGGGGGGGGGGGGGGGGTTGTGGTATGCGGTTGTTCGAAACGGGTATGCGGATATTTGGGGGTTTCGTATGTTATGGGGTTTATACAATATGTCGAGGCATTATTTGGTATATGCCTCGGAGTGTGGATCTGCCTCCCCGAGAGGCAGTCGCTAATGATAATAAGATACGACCCGAACTTTCATGACAAGACACTGCCCACATAATTCGTATAAGTGAGAGTGGAGCGTGAGGACATGGTACGGCTCTCTCCTGCGTGGTTTATGTGTGTGAAGCACTTGACGACAGGTACTGCGCTACTTCTGTGTGGGTGTGTGTTCGAGAGTCTGCGATAACCAGGTGCGGCTCCGTGTATAATATCTCGTGTTCTCCTCACTTACTCTATAGGGGCACGCCGCGTGGTTACATAGAACACGTTATACAGCAAGCGTATTCAAACAACCTTACCTGACTGCGCTGAGCGCTGGGCGCGACTTAGAACAAGCAGCTCATCCAGACGGTGGCAGCGCATAGGGTTAACTCAAAATGCGACTTGTGGCTTAAGGGGTTGTTACCGAAGCTGCCATATCTAGATTAGCAGTTGAGGGGCGTTAACGCCTTAATGACCGAAAACCTGTACGATTTGGGGACAAAATACTTGGAATTAGTATAGGAAGCGGTCTCGGGGATCTAGAGGGGTTAAGGCCGTTGAGGCAGACACGCCTTAAAACGTAAGGCATGCCAAAAAAGTGTACGGCACGCCTGAAAACGCGAGGCGTGCCTTAAAACATGCCTTCATACGAAAGGCATGCTTTAGAACGCAGGGTACGCATACAACGTACGGTACCAAGTATGATAAACACCCCAACTTTTTTCGCCTGCAACGAGCCTTATAGCGTTAGCCTAAGCCGCATCTTACCTGATGGCGCTGGTCGCTGGGCGGATCTTAGCAAAGACGAGCAAGCGCCCCGTAGGCTTATCAAGCCGGTGGCAGTGGAAAGTAAAAACTGAAATGTCCTATCATTTACAAACATAATAATAACAATGAACGACCGGCATTGTGTCTTTTGCAGGACCGCCCTGCATTGAGTCGGAGCCAGCATACAATGAACGACCTGCAGAGTGTTTTTGTGCAAAAATATCCTACGTTTGGTTGGAGCCGTACGCGCCGCAGACCTACCCGATGGCGCCGAGCGAAAGCTGTCTTATCGAAAATAGTAGGTGAGGTGCGATAACGCCATCAAGGGTACGTCGCGGCACTTAAGGCATGCCATAAAATAGTAATGTACCACGTATGCCTTAAACCGTAAGGCATGCCTTACAAGTTAAAACGTACGGCGTACACTAAACGAAAGGCACGCCTTAAAAAGGCATTCCATAATAGTATGTAATACTCAATACGTAAAGTATGCCTCAAAACTTAAAACGTAAGGCGTGCCTTAAGACGTAAGACACACCATAGAAAGTGCCTCATCCGGACTACCTTTCGCATACATCCTACCTGATGGCACTGAGCGCTGGGCGCGTCTTAGCGCAGATGAGCAAGCCCCCGGTGGACTTATCGAGACGATGGCAGTGGAGAGGGCGATGCAAAGGACGATCCTGGCTCTTAGTAGGGGTCAGCATGTAGGGCAACGACTGTCGTACGCTCCGGCGACCCCCCGGCCCGGGGTCGTCTTCTCCCGTGCCGCCGTGAACCTGATAAAAATATCCGTTTTTCAAAGCGATTTTGGTAGAGGGTGTCGAGGTAGCGGAGGAGGAGGGGTATGGGGCGGGTTGGGGGCTGGCGTTAGGGTTGGGGGTAGCGGTCGGAAGGTGGTGGGTTGCGTTGGCGAAAGGGGGAAGGGGGCGGGGGGGGGGGGGGGGCGCTGGTGAGGGGGGGGGGGTTGGGGTGGCTTGAGGTAGAGGGAGTGGAAAGGGGGAGTGGGGGGGATCATCATGTAGGGTAACGATTGCCGCACGCCTCGGCGACATCCCGGTCAGGGGTCGCCTTCTCCCACGCCTGCGTGAACCTTGTTGGTAGAGGGCTGTGGTAGGGGTGTGAGGGTGGGTGTGACGGTGGGTGTGACGGTGATGGTGCGTTTTCTGTGGTAGGGCATGTGGCAGAGAGCGGGATAGCGGACGAGTAAGGAGAGGGTGAGGAGGTGGTGGTAGGGGGTGACGGTGGGGGTGGTGGGAGGTTTTGCGTTGGGGTTGGGGATCGGGGTCGGGGTTGGGGGTTGACGTTGTGCTTGGGGGGGGGGGGGGGGGGCGGCGTTTATTTCTTGGGCGGTTTTGGGTTGTGGTAGAGGGTGGGATAGTGGACAAAGAGGGGGGGGGGGGAGTTGGGGGGTCAAGGGGATGGAGGTGGGGGGCGAGGGTTGGGGTTGGGGTTGGGCCGTTGGGTTTTTAGTTGGAGATAGGCGGGTGGTGCGTGGTAATGGGTGGGTAAGGGCTATATGGCACTTGGGTCGTCTTCTCCCGTGCCGCTGGGAATCTGATTTGATTTGATTTGATTTGATTTTTCAAGTGGTAGAGGGTTGTGGTGGAGGTCGGGAGGGGGAGGGGTGGTGAGAGTTGTGTCTTCGAGTTTGGCGTGCGGTAGGGGATGGGACAGCGGACGAAAAGGGCGGAAGGGACGGGATGGAGCCGGGGGCAGGGGGGAACTCACCGCGACTCCCGGAGGTTTGACGACGATCGCGATGAAATCATCCTCGAACACGATCTGTTTTAATTTAGCCGTTGGTGGTGGTGGTGGTGGGGGGAGGGGGGGGGGAGGGGGGGGAGGCGCGGGCAGCAGTACAGGGGGCGGTCGTGTAGTTCTGTTAGTTTTCGAGGTTGTTTGGCTGTGCGAATGTAACAGTCTTGCTACATCGGAGGGATCAGACAGGTCCCCAGACACATGCTACGATATATGCATTAAGGTATACCCCTTTTTGGCTGATTTGTTTTTTTGAATGGCGGGGCTCCTTAACCCTCCTTACCCCGACATCGATCGTCGGAATTTCAACATGGTTTTTGTAAATAACCTCTTTGGAATACCTAGGCCAGGGGGTTGGTTCATTCGGGCAGCACTTGTTTTTTTTCCCCCTGCGCAATTCAGTTTTTGCCTCAGAAGGTGCAGAGCTCCTCTGGTGAGGTTATGAGCCTCAGAAACGAAAATGTGCTCCTTTCGTACCGTACGTAGCATGCTCCCAACGGACAGATCTGGCTCATGTCACCCGGTGGGAGCCGCACGATCCGTGTGATCTGTGTGATCTAGCGCGTGTTTCCTGGGTTGGATCTGAACTCCAAAACACAGATCCAGCAGAAACGTCTCACAACGGTAGATATGTGATGAGTCATCCCAAGGTAGAGGTGCAGCAGAAGCTTCTCAGCTCCTATCCAAAAGAGCTCAAGGTCTTCTCACCCGAAACCCGACTTCGAAGGCATTCGCCCGCGCAACCCCACCAAGCACGGTTACACGCTAGCCCTGCGAAGAGTACGCGCGTACAGCTACGATGCTAACCGATATTTTTTACACTTGTAAGAGCCCGCCCGGTCAGAAAGGTTTGGCCCAAAAATCGCAACCCTTACCACGGGGTGACTGACGTAATGTACTACGATAGATGATCTAGATCATGACCTGTCGGAGCTGTAAACAGTTCCACTGTCTTTCGATGACGCGTGCTACGATAAGACATGCGCCTGTTTGTTTTCTTCAAGGCTCCTCAAATTTGGTAGCTCAAGACACACTCTCCCAAAAAACCGACGTGGAGAGAAAAAAAATGCAGCTTGCTGCCGGATGAAAAAATCGCATGGCCTAGGCATACAACGAGAACCATGCAAAAAAAAAAGTGCCTATTTCCGACGGTTTGGGGGTTAAGGAGCCCCGTCATTCAGAAACGAAATAGCCAAAAAATGCTACCTCCATCGTAGCACGCGTCCAACAGAGCCGGTGAAAACGCCAGGCACGGCTGTAACTCCCAGTACTATTAATAGTCCTATGGCCAATAGTGCCGGGTGCCGCGGATAGTGATTGTCGTTTCTCACGTTAACTCGCGTAATCAAGCCCGTGGTCACAGGACTGGCTCCAGTCACTCCGGAGTGGAAACATACCCCGGAGGAAACACAAAACTAACCAAAAGCGATACACGTATACCTTAACTCGCATAATCAAGTCCGTGGTCACAGGACAGGCTCCAGTCACTCTAGAGTGGACGAATACCCTAGGGAAAAAAAACAAAGCAAACCAAAAGCGGTACACGAATATGTCATAAAGCTGAAGCAAGTAATACACCAGCCAAGAAATATAAAAAAACGAAGTTCGAAGCCAGCGCTCGCACGCGTCAGGCCCACACAGGAACATGCGCTTGCTTGTATATCGGGCTGGCACATTCCGGCGCCATAGGAAGCCCCCCGCTGTATCTAGATATTTCGTGGTAGACATATTGCTGGCGTACATAATCTGCAAGATCTTACGTCGGGTCCCACCCTATAAAGGTGATCTACCCGGTAGATCGCTCGGGAAGATACGAGTAGAAAAATATTTTTCTGAAAAATTTCGGGGGTAGCTATGCAGTTTCCTGGGGCATAACGCCTCACCTTCGGGGTGTGGTTGGCTTAGGTTTCCGGGTGTGTCTTAAGTATCAAACGGGGAGACAACTCTAGTGAAAACCGACAAAAAAAAACAATCATTAATAGCCACCGCACAAGTCACCCGCCAAGTATCACCGACCAGCCCCCCAACGAGCCAACAGCCTAGCATAAGGTCTGGAACATCTACAGCACTTCCCATTCCGAAAACAATATGGCATCTAGATCGTTGGGGGTTGGACAGACTCCTGCATTACCTACATACCAGGAAGGCCTTTCGCGGCCGGTACATTCTTGGTGTATATGATCTGGAGAATCTGGACGAGCTTCCGCCGGCAAAAACATGGTATCTCAACAATCTTTCTGGAGAAACAAAATCCTGAATTTTACGAGCTGCAATATCCAGATTGTGCTTGCCTTAGGGCCTCTACGTCTATTTTTACTGGGGGGGGGAGCTGCAACTGGGGAATCGCCTGATATATCTGCAAGGCCATTTGTGCTATTAATACTATCAACGAACGCGAGTTATTTTCGAGACCTCACCAAAAATTCGCGACCCCTTGCGAGAAGGACCTACAGAGTAGTATAAATAATTGACTTCGACCGCGGATCAACATCACACATCCACCAGCTCATACAAGTCGACAACAGCAGCAAATAGTCTAGGTGCGGGACTTCCTACAGCAGCGTCAGCCACACTACATATAAAAAAAAACGTATGTGATACGCTTAAGCCAACGGGGTTCATGATCGAATTGTGCACCCCATGGCACGCATCGGAATGACCAACATGTCAGATATTACCCTCTTACATATTCTTTACGCGTATAGCTTCCGAGCGTTACCGCGGGCATGTCGTCGACATTAATTTATTAGCCTTAATTTATTGTAAACGTGAAGTGAAGTGAAGACATCAAGACATCGTGCTTTGACGAATATTTTGGTCCCCCTCTCTTGAGCTGCAGCTTTGGTATCATATCACCCACGCACAGAAAACATCTGTTTTCCTGTAGCACTTGGATCAGCCCTTGCTGGCTGTTACACACAGGTTCCACACAAATCCACCTTATACCGACACAATATCCTTATTTGTGACCTATGCCATACAGGGAAGACAGATCCCTGATCTATACGATCTGCATGGCCAATATATAGACCATCTTGCCGGGTGGGAAACAGATTATCTGAATGATCTAGCACATATTTCTTCGGTTGGATCTGTACCGCCTCGTACACAGATATCGCACACCACACAATAACGACTGACATAGGATCTACTCGTCGTAGATGATCTAGCTCGTGATCTGTCCAACGTTTGTATTTTCACAACCACACATTTGGTGAGGAATAGAGGTGCCCGCGGGAGAAACCGAAGTACCAATTCGGCTCCCCCCGTACCCTCCTTACCGTGGCTCGGAGGGCGGGGAGCGAGGGGCCTAACGTTAACATTGGCACCCGCCCCGCCCCCACTCACCGGCAAGGTGCATACAGGTCCCCCCGGCGGCGTATCAGGTTATCCTCGAGCCTGGTATAGGTCAGTTTCGTGGGTTCGAGCCCCGCCGAGTGCATACTCGTATAAATTCGTGGGGACTTTTTCTTGTGCACAGATTGACTTGCGGAAAGCGCGAGAGCGTGAGTTGGCAACAATCGATGAATAATCGACGAGCAGTGGGATTGCTGAACCCTATGCGCGATAAAAATTGAAGGCAAGAACCGGGGGGGGGAAAGGGGCGACACCTGTGACCACGGCTTGTCCAGAAGCTGGAAAGTAGACGCGAGAAAAAGAAAAGAAAGAAAAAAAAGGCTCCCCCTGAGGGAACAACCCGGAAACATGCTCCAGATCTTGTAGGCAAAATCTACGGTAGCTTTTGAAGACAATGTGTACCAGGAATCTATATATCAGCCTCGGAATATCTACGGTAGATCATGATCTAGATCGTGATCTGTCCGTTCTGAGAAAACACTGACCATCCCCCCTCCCCCCTCACTCACCGGCAAGGTGCATGTCGGCTTCCCCTGAGGAAACAGCCCCGGCTGGACCCTCTTTTGCATCGTCACTTCGTCCCCCGGCTTGACCTGCCGTGCCCCAAATCACACAGAAAAAAAAATATGAGCGGAGGGAAAAAAAGCGTCGGATAATAGAACATCTATTTGAATAAGCTGTCGCAGGAACTCGCGCAGCAGGTGCGAGGAAGTTCCTCGTCGGCCGTCCGGCAAGCAGGGAAGAGTTTCGTCGAATTGGCATGTTTGCCATAGACGACAGGGTACCAACAAGCTGTGCAGGCTGTTGCTATAGACTACCACTCTGTCCGGAAATAGAAGCAACATCTTATTATAATATTAATTTATAAAAGGCGCTTATATTTACGGACATAGTGGTAAGCAGCATTATACACTCACATGGGCTGGTCGGCTTTACGTGCGGGGGGTTACTTGGGCGGTGGCTAATTGCCTTTTCTTTATATATCACTACTCCACCGCCCCCCCCCTTTCGACTTGCGACACCCCGGGATCCCACACCAATCACATCCCGGACGGAAATCTTGCACAGCTCGGACAGATCATGATCCAGATCATCTCGCACAGCTCGGACATATCATGATCTAGAAAATCTCGCACAACTCCGACAGATCATGATCTAGATCGTCTTGCACAGCTCGGACAGATCATGATCTAGATCATCTCGCACAGCTCGGACAGATCATGATCTAGACCAACTCGCACAGCCGGACAGATCATGATGTAGATCATCTCGCACAGTTCGGACACATGATGACCTAGATAATCTACCGTAGGATCTGCATCCGCCGTTCTGAGATGTTGTGCAGGATCTGTACAATGATAGTGCGTATCCAACGCGGAAACATTTGTTACATCATCGGGGTTCCTGAACTCGACTAACAGACTACTCGATGTCCTTGAACGTTCGCGATACCATTCGTCTCATGCCCACGCCGTGGGGTTGATTTTTCGCCGGGTGTCGCTCTCAGTTTTCGACAAAAAATATTTTTTGGGGGTTAAACATCAACCTCGTCGCGCAACTCGATCAAATCATGATCTATAGATCATATAGATCATATGGATCATATAGATCATGTATAGCTGCCGTTATGAGATGTTGCGCAGGATCTGTATATTAGAGACTACAGATCCAACCCCAGAAACATGCGCGAGAACATGCACATCGTACGGCTCCCACCGGGTAACATGAACTATACCGTACAGATCTTACCTGAAATACCTAGAACATGAAGAGGGGATAGATATCAATCCGACATGTCGAATCCCATCTTGTACTTCATATGCATACCATGGTATCGGCCCATACTCCGACACAACAGCACGCTATATTGCAGGAACATGAATATATTATTGTTATTAATACCAGGAAAATACTACCTGGTGTTGGTTTCCAACGTCAAACGTCTTGTCATAACAGCTCCAAAAAGGTTTTTTTTCCGCGCCTCCTGCCCCTCCCCCAAAAAAATAAAACGATAACCGCGCCTGATCGTTTCGGATTTCCGCGCCGAGCTCAGCAAAAGTCCTCCGTGCGCCTCCATGCACATACAAATGAAAAAATACTTTCAAGCCCCCCCCCCCCCCCCCCCCTCCCTTTTCCATGCCGAACGCAAAGTTACCTTGACGTCGTTTCGAACTTCCTCGCCATTAAGCAATAGCTCCTTCCGTCTCACGGCCTTCCTGGCGCTGGACTGGCTGGGAAACTCTTCTCGGTACTAAGGACGAGGAAAACGGAAATAAAAAAAGGACCAAAACAAAGACGGGCGGACGGACGGGCGAGCGGGCGGGCGGGAGGACTAAGAAGGACGGGCCGACCGACCGACCGTCCGATCGATCGAAAGAACAACCGACGACTGAAAAGAGATTAGGACAAAGAAAAAGAAAAACGGGAACATTATGCGCTCCTGAAACATGACAAAATTTGTTCTTCGAAGAATGGCAGGCGGTGAGACAATGACGCGGGGGCTCCCAATGTGTCGTCCTGGCGCCAAATCGTGCTATTACTAAAAACAGGAGATCGAGAAGAAAGCACCCAACACAAAACAACAGGAGAGCAATACACCGTACGTACATTGAGTATGCATAAACTCAGCGCACGTTCGTAGAGTATGCGCCAGAAACAGTAGTGTACGCGTTCGAACAGGAAAACGAGAAACAACAACTTACACTGCTTCCAGTTTACAAGTAAAAATAACATTCAACGTACGCACGCATAAGATACATCAGATGCATCGTATACACATACGGCGCGAAAATGGAAATCGATCCAATAACAAAGCATGTACCTGAGCGTGCATGAACTGGTAGATTAGCATGGGGTATCCCTCTTCTTCCCCCTCAGGCAGGTCCGTCGGCGCTACGTTCGGGACATCATACACCTGAACAGAGCCAAGAACACGAACAAAAACGAAATACAGACTGAAACGCAACAGCTACTGTGGTGCGCGTCAACATCGGATCAGCCAGGGTACTACTGCCACTACTACTACTACTACTACTACTACTGCTGCTACTACTACGACTACTACTATTACTACTACAACTACTACTACTACTACTACTACCACCACTACTATTGCTACTGCTACTGCTACTACTACTGCAACTACTACTACTACGGTTGCTGCTGCCCTGCGATTTGCCGGTACACGGGCGCGTATTCCCTTTATCTCGCGTCTCGCCCATCTTAACTTCTCTACAATTTAAATAGGCTTTCATTCTTGATCACGATGGGGAATCCTGTAGCAACCCGTAGACCTAATCTTCGAAGCACACACATACATATAACTTGGACGAAGGCTGCCGTAGGGGAGGGGGGGGCATGCTCACTGCCTTTGAGTTGAGGTCATGCGCGCGAGCGGCTAGTTGCACCTCAGACCGTGGCTACGGTAGCGGGGTAATTTGTTAAACCTCTTTTCGCAGGGGCTCAGGGTCACTCGCGCGAGCGATCTCCCTGATCCGTCACGGCCTCAAGGCTTTCGTGCTTTTTTTGTTGTTGGTTATATGAAATCGCTACGGAATCGTAAGCCACTACGCACCAAACAAGGAAAAAAAACATCGTAAACTTCTGGTTCACCCATGTTAGGGGTCATAATATTGTGTATTCAAAGGATAAAAACGCAGGTTGAGCATCGACCCTACATCTATCGAACTCACAGCTGCCGTATTTGAAACAAATACATATAGTCTAATCCCCTATTTGTTATGCCTTAAAATATTTCGCCTCCAATCTTTCACCTCACAACGGCAGCGGTTCCGTACGTGCTAAGCACACACCCACCAGCTCCCTGTACCCTGCCGTACCCGCTTTGCTTTTGTGCTACTCTCCGTACACTCCCACCTCTAAGGAATGATCGGGCTCACCTCAACCAACTCGCTATATCTCATACTAGAATATCTCCTCATAAACACGCCTTCCGAATAAGCATTTAAGATTCATTCCCGCTCCACAAACCCCATATTTCCTACGTTCAATCTTCCACATAAAGTTGTTTTCCATTGAGGTAAAGCGTCACTCGGGCGAGCGGTGAAACACACGTAAAAAAAGGGGGTACCCCCCCCTGCCGTAGCCGTGGTCGATAATCAAAAATAGACCTTGATTAACTAATGGTTGACGTAGAGAAATAGTTGAACGACGGAGGTGCACATCGCGAAACCGAAACGCCTCAACCCATTTCCAACTCCTACAATTTTCCTACATTAAATCCCAAGTGTTTTGTCTCCATGTCGGGAGTGCGGTGCTAAAAGGGTTAAACCGTTCGCGTCGTGAGCGACTCTGCGCCGCTGAAAAAAAACAGGGCTTAATAATACCACCCCACAGCAGCATAGGTCCTTCGAAAGTCACTTTTTTTCAGTCTAATTTGCAGAACTTTTGAAGCGTGCTACGATGGAGGTGGTAGCATTTTCCGTCAAAAAAAAAGTTGATGCGTGCCACAAAATAGTTTTCTTTAAAAAAATAATGTGTACGCCGGGGCTTCTTAACCCCTTCAGAACCCGAAAATCGCTCCCTATACCAATGTCAAGTAATTTTTCCCCTAAACACGGTTTTCCAGTTGTGAAGGCGTTAGCCTAAAATCGTCGGAATGTCATTATTATTTTTTGCAATATGAATCGTTTGTATACCTAGGCCATTAGGAGGTTTCTTCACCGGGTTGCATGTTCATTTAACTTTAAAAAAAGTTCTTTTTTGGTTTGGGGTTCAGAGCTCCTCAAGTGGTTAGGAGGCTCAGAAAAGGGCTCAGAGCCCCTCAAGTGGTTACGAGCCTCGGAAAAAACAAGGTGCGTGCACCCTTACCGTAGCGTGCGTCATTTTCAGAATGACGGGGCTCCTTAACCCCTTTAGAGCCCCCGAACCCCTCCCTATACTAAATCCAAGTAATTTTGTCCCCAAAAACGGGTTTCCAGTTGTAAAGGGGTTAACCCCTTTTGAGGCCCGTTCACATATTTACCAAATAACCAAGAGATTTTTTCGATATTACCAGCCGTCTACGAAGAGCCTGCAGCAGTGCCATTCATAGTATGAGAATGTGGGGCGTGCATCGTACAGCTATTCCTACCCCCGTTGGCGCTATGAACACACAACCTACCCGGCGTCTCGAGCTGCTCCTTGTGGCGGATTTCCGAATCGTCCACCTATTTAGTCCATTTTTGCCTCTGAAGCCCCAAAAGGGGAGGACCCAAAAATCGTCGGAATGTCAATTCTTGTTTAGCGATATGATGCCTTTAGGAATACCCAGGACATGGGCTTTGTTCATCGGCGTGCACTGCATTCTGTTCACTCGAAATCAGTCTTGGGTGAGGTATAGAGCTCCTCGAGTCCTCGGAACACACACATCGTGCGCTCCTACCGTATCATGCGTGAGTGTTCTTCACATTAAAGTAATAATTCCACCGATATGCATCCAGTACCACCAGTGTACGCGCTGATGCCTTATGGAGAGACCGGCTCGGTGGTCACGGACTACTAGACAGAGGCACATTTCATTGCAATTACTGCAAGGTGATTCGGCCATGCAAAGCCGACCGCAATGACCACGAGGGCAATGTCTTTTACACAACTGAAACGATTTTCTGGAGCAACCGTGGTCTCAGGCGCCAACCCACCTCCGGCAAACACAACAAATTCCCGCATGTTTGTCGCGTGTACAAAAACAGAAACTGCCTAAGGAGAAACAAGAAGGGCACGTCGACGGTTTCATAGTCTCGAGGCCCCACCTTCAAAAGGTGGAGACCCCTGCATAGCCCTTTACGACTAGAACACGTAGCTTGCAAAGCCGCCGTATGTTGGATATCGGCTGCGCCGATTACCGATACTTTAAATATCGGTAAACACTGCCGATTCACAACCCTAAGAAATATCGAACACGCGCGAATGAGGACGGATCGCGCAGCGTGCAAAGTTTACTATCGACCATTCAACTGTCCGAACTCACAGCCGACACATTGGGAACAATGAGTTAAAAAACGCTTACCTTCAACACATGGAAACCCCTCCGCGTCCCGGTAAAGCCCGCTTCCGCCGCGTCTCCCAGCTTTTTCACATGTGTTGTCCCCTCCCCCCCCCCTCCCTTCTCTGACCCGGGCGGCGTTTCTTCTGTGGAGGGGACGGGGGCCACATCCTCATCCTCCTCCCCCTCAATATCCTCCTCCTCGTCAGACTCTATTCTTGCGTCAGCGGGAAACGCCTGCATCCGAGGTATATAGCCCCGCAGTGGCGGAGGGGAGGGGGGGGGGCGAGTACTTATGTTATGAATGGTCGTAGTCCTATGATCATAGACCCTCGCATCTTTACAATGCTGGACGGAGCACATCGGTTTTGCACCGAACAGGAAGACATCGCGTGCACCAAGCGCGCAGCGCCGTGAGTTGTTCGGCGAGTTGAACAAAGGGTGAGTTGTATCCTGCAAAGAGCCACCTGTGAGGCGGACTTCCACAAATTGTGCGTACTTTCCTGCTTATGGATGACATCTTGGAAATAATGGGGGGGGGGCAGGGGTGGGGAGGGTCGCGGGGCGCGGGGGGGGGGGTTGAAGGGATGGGGGGTTCGTCATCAACCTTCTCCTCCTCGATAGACTATCTTTGCGTCAGTGAGAAACGCCTGCCATCGAGACACATACCTGTGCAGTACGGGGTGGGTGGGTGGGTGGGTGGGTGGGTAAAATCGGAGACCAAACTAATACCGAACCAGACATTTTTCTATGATTTGAGTTCCGATCATAAACGGAGCACGACGTCGCCCCTCCGACTCGTTGTTTTTGTCACCGGAGCAAAAACAAGAAAACTTGAGGTGACGATACATAACCTGACCATTATTCGACTATGCCCTCGTCGACGCGCACGACCCGGTCAGCGGCAAGGGAGGTGCCTCAGTAGACGCCACAGGGACTCCGGGGGTGGCGGCAGCTCCACCCGCTTCGGTGACCACGTCAGCCCCGCGGGCAGCACGGACTGTGGCAGCCCAGCCGGGGCTGCGACCAGATTTGGCCTCGACCACCCTCGTCCCTTCTACGACCAGGTTCAAGGACGTGCCTTGTGTAACCCAGAGCAGCCTGGGGGCTGGTGCCGTGTTCGAGGGCTTTCTCGTCTGGACCGCGGATGGGACGGCGTGCGATGCGGGCCCTCAGGCCCAGCTCGTGTACCAGCTCACCCCGCTAGTGACAACACTACCACCTGTGGTGTGCCGGGTATGCTTGGTTTTTAGAGGTGCTGCGCCACGCGGAGGCCACCCGGAAGGCAACCATCAACTCCGCCGCCTTCCGGAACAAGCCCGGTCTCTCCGGCGTTGCCGAGTATGCCGTGAGAGTGACTGCGGCCAGGGGGCTGCTGAGGTGATCCAATGGTTGCGCCGTCTTTCCCACCCTATGTAGAAGGGTATTAGGTTATACATTTGATGTGAAACCCATGTCAGTGTTACTGTGATCCCCGGTCACAGATAATGGTCGTGTCAAGACCATCTACCGTGCGTACGTGTAGTCTATCGGGTTGTTTACGGGGATGCTCCGAAGACAGGCATCCCCCCGATAGTCACTGTTTCATAGAACGTCAGGTCGCCCTGGTGGCGTATCAGGTTATCCTCGAGCCTGGCATAAGTCAGTTTCGTGAGTTCGGATCCCCCCGAGTGCATGCTCGAAAAAATTCAAGGGGACTTTTTCTTGTGCACAAATTGACTTGCGGAAAGCACGAGAGCGAGAGTTAGCAACACTCAATGAAAAATCGACGAGCGAGCGGGATTGCTGAACCCTATGCGCGATAAAAATGGAAGGCAAGAACCGGGGGGGGGGGGGGGGGGGGGGGGGGAAGGGGCGACACCTGTGACCACGGCTTGTCCAGAAGCTGGAAAGTAGAAGTGTGCAAAAAAAAGAGCATGACATCGCCTGCCGGCGGATTTGGCGGGCTTCGCCACGGCGACCACGGCAACGTCTCAGCAGGAGGTGGCCGCGTGGGAAAGTATACAGCAGAGTGCGGAGACGAGAGGAGATCGCACGCCAGGAACGGAGGAGTCATCCCACGGCAGGGGTTGCAGTTTTTGGGCCAAACGTTTCTGACCGATTCCTCAGGTGTAGAACAATCGGTTAGCATGGTGAATTCACGACCACAACGGTTGTTTTTAGGACTGAGCGCATAGAAACGTTGGTCGGGATGCACGAACGAACGCCTTTTGAGTCATGCTTCGGGTGAGATTATTGAGCTCCTCGTGTCAGGACCTCGGAAACTTCTTAGGATCGGCTGCACCCCTATCGTGGGACGACTCGGAGGAACCACCCAGCGCCACGTTTGAGCCGGGCGTGAGTACTACGGATGGGGCGGGTGGGCCAGGTAGTGCGAGCAAGGGTGCCCTGGACAAGGACGATGCCGACTTCGTAAACCTGTTGACTGCGCCCCATGCCAGTCACGAGGTGGGAAACGCGATCTTGAACCGCACGATCGGCCGAGGGTAGATGCGCAAGCAGTGGTTTTCGGTTGATACGTGATTTTTTTGTTCCTGCGCACGTATGCGGAGTGGGCACACAAGAGGGCGGTTGGGACCTTTGGGGCAACCGAGGATCCCTCGCACAGGGCACCCCATAGGCTACAGGACCTATGCCATAGGCTGGTCGCCAGCCGATAGACGTTGTCTAGGGGGCGCGGGTTGCATGCTACCGTGTTCTCTGCCCTAGCTAAGGTGTACATACACCAGGATACCACGTACCAGGTGCTGCTAGGACGATGCGATCGTAGACACCTTTTGTTCCACATAGCGCGATCGGAGTATCACACACAGCTTGCAAAGATGAGTTTCGACGAAATCTTCGATCTCACAGCTGGAGTGTAAGTGTTAATTTTTATAATATACATATATTTGGTACCTTCTATTTATTTTATCTTATTTTATTTTTGTTGTATTATGTTAAATTTTTGAAACATTCAGCAGTGCCAACCGCGGCACTTGTATGTATCAACATACCACGCCCCAGACACGTACCAAGCACGGCTGTGCAGTGTGTCGAATCATGCTTTACTTTTACGTGATCTGCTGTATTCAGCCACACCATGCCTGCTGAGTGGTACCAGGCCCGGGTTACTGAGGGCATTTCGTGTATGAAATTGCTGGCATTTCGTGTGTGATATCGAGCAATGACCGGGGCTATTGTGTTGTATCTCCTCATGTAGATTGTGGCTTGCGATTGGTCTTGCTCTATTGCTGGTCACTGGTTGCCGTTGACACACGGCTATTGCGGACCTGGATGGGTCCGGTTGCTGTTGTTTCGCTGGTAACCGCTGGTACACGATAATAACGGGTTATAGTTGTTGCTGCGGTTACACATACAACGGCTGTGCCTGAAGGGGTTGCTGTACTGATCGCTGTTGATATACACCCAACGTTGACATGGGTGTGGGGATATACACCTATCATTGGCCCTGCTGTGCCAGATGCGCTTTCGCACTGCTGATCGTGGTTGACATATTTCTGCGCCAGATAGGCTTTCGCTTTGCTGATCGCGATTGATATACCGCTCTGGTCGAGACGGCTGTGTCGTCCAGACATGCTTCCGCGTTGCTGCCCATTATTGATATACGGCTGCGCTATGACAGCTTTGCTACATAAGTATGCCTGCGCGGCTGTGCCTGAGAAGGTTTGCTTTGCTGATCGATGTCGATATGCAGCTGCGCCAGATATGCTTTCGTCTTGCTGATCGCGGTTGATATACCACTCAAGTCGACATGGCTGTGCCGTCCAGAGGTGCTTTCGCGTTGCTGCTCATTTTATTTTTACGGTTGTGTTAGCTTTGCTACGTAAGTTTGCGGGCGCGGCTGTGCCTGAGGGAGTTTGCTTTGCTGATCACTGTTGATATACAGCTGCGCCAGATGTGCTTTCGCGTTGCTGATCGCGGTTGATGTACCGCTCTGGTCGACACGGTTGTGTCTGCCAGAAGTGTTTTCGACTTGCTGCTCACTTTTTATAGACAGCTGCGCTAGCTTTGCTACACAAGTGTGCGGACGGCTGTGCCTGAGGGGGTTTGCTTTGCTGATCGATATTGATATACAGCTGCGCCAGATATGTTTTCGCTTCGCTGATCGCGACTGATATACCGCTCTATTAATATACAGCTGCGCCGGATATGCTTTCGCTTTGCTAATCGCGTATGGTATATCGCTCTGATCGACACGGCTGTGTCGAGGAGAAGAGCTTTCGCTTTGCTGCTCGTCGTTGATATACGACTGAGCTAGTTGTATTTTCGTTTTGCCGATTGGTTATGCCGCTATGGGGATATACACTCATCATGCTTTATGTGCCAGATGTGCTTTCGCTTCGTTGATCGACGTGGATATACGGCTATGCCAGATACGCTTTTGCGTCGCTGATCGCGGTTGATATACCGCTCTGCTCGACACACCCGTGTCGTCCAGAAAGCTTACGCTTCGCTGCTCATTAGTTGATATACGGTAGTGTCTGTTGTATTGTCGCTTTGCTAAACCGTTAAAAATTTGCGGGCGCGGCTGTGCCTGAGGGGGTTCGTTATGCTGATCGCTGCTGGCATTTAGCTGTCCCAGATACGCTTTGCTTTGCGGATCGCGGATGATATACGGCTTTGCTCGACACGGGTGTGTCGTCCAGAAGGACTTTCGCTTTGCTGTTCATTGTTGATATATGGCTATGTCTGTATTGTTTCGCTTTGCTAAACCGTTTAAAAATCGCGGGCGACGCTGTGCCTGAGGGAGATTCAGTTGCTGATCGCTGTTGATATACAGCTGTCCCAGATATCTTTTTCTTTGCGGATCGCGGGTAATATACCGCGCTTGTCAATACGGCTGGGTCGTCCAGAAGGGCCTTCGCTTTGCGGTTTGTTGATATAAGTCTGGGCCGGTTGTATTTTCGCGTTGCTGATTGGTTATGCCGCCGTGGGGATATACACTCATCATGGCCTGCTGTGCTAGACTTTCTTTCGCTCAGACTGATATACGTCTGTGCTAAATATTATTTCGTTTTGCTGATCGCGGTTGATATGCCGCTTTGGTCGACAAATCGCGGCTGATATGCCGGTCTGGTCGACAAATCACGGACGGTGCACCGCTCTGGTCGACACCGCTGCGTCATCCAGAGGAGCATTCGCGTTTGCTGCTTATTGTTGATATACGGCTGGGCCAGTTGTATTTTCGCTTTGCTGAGTGGTTAGGCCGCGCGCTGGCACGGCTGTATTATGGTTGCTGATGCTTCGCTGGTCGCTGGCGATATATCGCTTCCACAGGCACGGCGGTGCCAGCAGCCTTTGCGTCGCTGATCTCGGCGCGGCGGTGCCAGCGGCTTTTGCTTCTCGGATCTCGGCACGTTGTGCTGTTACTTCGCTGGTCGCTGGTTAATTGCGGTTGATAAAGCACCATCGCTGGCCCGGCGTTGCCGGAGATATTTTGTCTTACCGGTTGCTGTGGTTACAAACATATTGGTGGCTGTCTTCTTTGCCGCTGCTGCCTTGCGGTTCTCGGTTGAGAGATAGTTATGACTGACATGCGTCAGAGTTGCGACCGCTATACCGCTCATTACTGTTGATATACAGCAGTTCATGGTGACAAAGTTTGATCAGAGGTGACTGCGTGTTTCGCTGGTTGCGGGGGTTACACAACTAGGTATGGTTGATGAGCTGACAAAGTCGTTGCAAATGAGACTGCATACATCTCGACGGGTACCGATGCCTCTACTCCCTTGTCTTCCCACCGACGCGCGGGAGAACGGTTTGATAATGGGCGGGTATGCGATGTATCAACCCGCTGTTGCTGCGAGGGTTCGAGAAGCTGCGTATGCGGTTAATGCAGAGAAGCTACTCGCCGTGTTGTGCGACCCTTCGAAGACTGTGGGAGAGCTTCTAGAAGGGCTCTCGTGCGTCGCGCATTTGCTGCTCACCCTTTTCCGTGCGCTCGGGACTGCCATCATGACGGGGCAGCTGTACAATGACTTGCGGGCGACGATTCGCGGCATCGTCCACGTCGTGCTGAAAGTGCAGGAGCACTGCCCGGCAACGCCGGTGTTATTCTAGCAGATGGGCACAGATGCGCTTGAGAACATTTTTGCGGTGGTGCGAACCCTGATACACGCCAGTAACGTAGACAAGAAGAAATTTGGGGGCCGTCTGGGCGCTGCTGAAGCGCTAGAGGAAACCTATGCCAAGCAATCGGGTTGGGCAAGGAAATCTCGGCGCTTGAGCTTGACGTTTCTTGGCGAGATCGACCATAGGAACGTCAGGACTTGTGCGGAAGCTGGACCGGCCGGGAGTTGCGACGTGCAGGGTGTAAAGGTGCTGCATGTTGGAACGAAGGGCGGAGAATCGCGATTCGTGTTCAACAGGACCACGAGGGATACACCGGCGTGACGCAAGCCACCTTCGACGGCTTCAAGGACGAGGGCATCACCATGCTCTTTCCTTTCGGGTAAGTAGCTGCCGTTGTACGCGTCGCATTTTTGTCATTGGTCTCTGATCCGTCCTTCGCCAATTCGAGCGTACACGTACTATGCGGCAAGGGTAGGTTTTGCGAGAAGGTCGAACCACGACTACGTGCTATGGATGACGCCAACAATCAAGTGCCAGAAGAGTTTTGGGTGCGTTCGATGATGTCCCTACTCTCTCACTTGCGGCCCATCTTGGACTTTAGAAAAGGTCCCCGAGGCCAAGGCGTGTCACAATGTGACGAAACAACTGCCCCGCCATTCCCCGCACGTCTCCTCCAGGCCCGGCAAAGACATGCCCGGCGTGCGGATCGAAGACGGCACCGACGCATGTGACGAGGAGGACGACCTCGCCCAGGGAGTGCTGCCGAAGTGATGGTGGTGGGGTCTCCGACGGCGTCGAAATCCGAGAGGCGCTGGAGACAGAGGAGGAAGATGCAGGCTCGTCTCGCCACAGTCCATTTGTGCAAGCCGGCACGAAAAAGGTGCGATATATTTTTGTTTCCAAGGAGACAAGCACATAAAATAACACAGTAACACCATGTGACCAAACCACCAACCAACATGTACCAACACCAACGCACGACTATTTTGGTTGTGCCAAGCAACGGGCTAAAACCCGAAAATAGTATAGGTAACTTTTGTTTGTGACCCGTTCAACAATATCAACTATACCTCGCGACCACAAATGTACACCCCGGAGCACGCAAGTGCACGCACGCAAAACTAATTCCGAGCCCCCTGTTTTTCACATGCTTCGCTGTTACTGTCGGCCATGGCGCGTATCTCTCGTTCTTTACGCGTTTGTGATAGGTCTTCAAGGCCTGCGGGGTGAAAGAGTTCACCGGGTCTCACGCCGGCAAGGCCTCCCGCGATCGCCTCGCGCGTGTGTGGGCATTCACGACGGCGGTAGGCGGACACCTCTTAGAGGGTAGCGCGAGCTTGGATGATTCGGGCAAAGCGTTGCAGATCGGCTCCCCGTTTGCGACGCTATTCAGACTTCGCACAGAACGTGTCCAACCCGTGAGGTTCTGTATCAGGGTTCAAGTCGCAACTGCGCCACCAGCAGCAGTTGGCGACGCGGCAGATTGTCAGGTGGTCAAGGGGCACACTAATTAGGATAACGCTGATCGATGAGGGCGATGCTTCGACGTTTGAGTGGGAGAACCGAAAGGTGCACACAGCTCATACGTACAGCTGTTCTCTTGCCCTCGTCGTGGAACTGGACTCGAAGTTGGACATGGGCAAGAAAATATACGAATTCAGCATGGACTAGTGATCACCACACACAATGTACTTCAAGAAACCGTGGAAAGCGTGCAAGGGTGGGCAGCGGTTCCTGGTGTGGAGGCAACGCCGCCCCACTTCCTCTGCACGATGCCCTCACTTGCACGTCGGGCGCGGCTTTCGGAGCTGAGGAAGTTCCGGCAGCTTCTGTCGGTGGGAAAGTGGCGTGTCCGCTGCTTGGAGGTGGGCGCGAGACTACTGCTTCAACACATGGAGGAACGCATCCTTGAGGATGAGGTAAGGCACTCGTAAGCACGTACATGTTGTCTTTATTCCTGTGTGTTTAAGCATCCGCGGAAATTTGACGCCTAGGCTTGCTGCACCGATAGGACTGCCTGAAGTACCTGAAGGAAAGCTGACAATACTTCATCTTGGTTGCATTTCTGTTGATGGTACTGCCGTTATCTACTTTAGCGCGGATGTCTTCGTCCCAGGATAGTGCGGGGTCCCACGTTAGTGCGATTATCGTCGTCTGGCAGGCCACCGTCCTAATGAGGCATCATGACTGTCCTCGAACTGCTGCGCGCTCACACTTACGTACGCGGCACTTCTCGGTTTACGGCCGTTGTACAGCGGCAGCCGGGTCACAAAAGGGCCATCCCTTTCGGGGCTTCACAGCGAAAGGCTGCGAAAAAGATTGACGAAATATATTGATGATTACGGCATCGACGACACCAAGCGAATCGGACTGGCGGGCTTAGGAGGAGATTACTTCCCGCCCCATATTGCCGGTACCACAGCAGTCCATGGAGTTGTACTGCTGCACGGCGCACGTACAGCATTATACTGCTCATCTTGCTGCGTGCTCACAGTCCGCGGTTGACGAGGGCCCGCATGCCGATTGTTTCGATACCTGGTGGTTCGTTTAGGGTTCCGAAAGGGGAAATCAGGGTCCACGAGTGCAGCTGACATCATTATTTACGCCGGCGGCAGTTTATTCTTTGCGGTGTGTAGCTTTTTTTTTTTGTACTTGTATGCTCCGGCGGATGGGGAAAAATAAAGCTTTAATTAAGCTCACCACACTTACACGTACTTTCATACACGTCGGGTGTCGATTTAACTCAATTGCCTTCGCAATCCAGCGCTAGCAGGTGTATCCTTCGGTTCCCACTATAGCGATAGCGTGAGCTGTCCCTATCTGCGGTCCCCGTTACTACCCCGGCAGGGCAAGCTGCCGTTGTATAAGGATGCGTGAGAATGTCGACCCGGCCTGACCCATGAGGGTCAGGTGCGGTGGAGATGGCCACCCGGAACGGCATCTTTCCGGGTAGTGTGGGACTTGCGCCAGCTCACCCACTAACTAACCCCCCGGCCATGAGAGAATAGCCTTCCGCCGGACCTGGTCCAGTTGCGGTCCACCCTACCCATTCGGGCGTTGGTCCTCGGAGGTGTTTAGCGGTCGCTCATGATTTGGAAATTACGGAAACTCGGCTCACCATCATTGCTTCCGCCGTTGTCTCAGCAGCACTTGTTCTAGCGCTCACCCGAGAGTTCTTAGCGCTCATCCGAGAAGACCCTTTGTCCCTCCCCATTTCGCTCCTGCTGCTGCTCCTGGCCCACCTGCTGCTGTTGCTCTCCCCGCTCCAGCTGCTAAAGCTGCTGACACCGACTACACTCCTCCCACCTCTCTCTACTCTTACGGCCCGTAAACCCCTCTGTGCACTACCTAGGAGTGTCCCCCCAACGTGCCTTGAAAACTGCAACGTATTGCTCGCACTCCTACAGCCCCCCCGTGCTGCTGTGATGCCCTTGGGGAGCCCGCTAGGTGAGAAGGCGAACGCTGCAACCCCGCTGTTAGGAGCTGCTGTTATCACCGCCGCTGCTACAGCCGCTGAGAACAGAAAGATACCGGCTGTGTTGCTGGCCTGCTTCCCCCGTCTCGACATCTTCTTGTTCAGCGAGCGTGGGGTTGTGCAGGTGGTGCTCGAAGTTGGGCTGCTGCTCTCTGCTGGGTGAGGGTTGCGGTGCAGTGGAATCGTGAGAGTAGAATGCAACCACCCCGTGCGGTCAGGTTCTCTGCTCTCTCGCGAGTCGCGAGTTACGGCCACAGAGAAGCAGTTCCGCAAAAACAATCCAGGACCTGAGCCAGGTATAACTTCTAATTCCCCCACCCCCCAAGCCTTGCCGCGGCCGATGGCAGCGTTTGTGCTTGGAGGAAATGCTGGAGCGTCCCGTACCGATGCCGCCATCACACGACATGGAAACCCTTGATTTTACGCTCGGTTCTCTCCCACCCTAGATAACCGAAACGAGAGCCTAGGGAGGCGATAGAGAGCGCACACACGGTTTCCTTCGGCTCGGGCTAGTAGCTTCATCCACTGCAGGTGAGATCATAAGCCGCACACCCCGTTTTGGCGTGCGTCTATCCGACCTCCGCGGCGGTCCCGAACTTTCTTTCTCTTTTCGCTTGTGCCGATCATCGTCACACTTTTGTTTGCCTCGGGGGTTCGGTTCTGTTCTCTACGCTGTCCTGCCATCCACGCCACCCTCACCGCCGGCCGTCCCGGGTTGTTTATGCACCCATGTCGAGGGTTAGTGTGGCTGTTTAGGGTGACGCTGATATCGCCCCTCCCCGTCTACTTACGGTGAATCTCCTATTCTTCTTCTTCCCTTACTCCTTAGGCTGTATTTGTCCGTGCGCCGGCTAAGGCAGCAGTAGCAGCAGCAACGTCGCTCAGTGCATCATTACCTGCATCGTCTCGACAGCGTTACCTCACACTTTTAGAGACTAACTGGCTATCAAAGATATCCATATCCATATCCAAAATCCAGGGTACCCCCCCCCCCCGCCCCCCTGACTAGGCTTGAGATGTTTGGGTGAGAGAAGTTCCTTCCAACTCGTGCCTGCCGTCTTCGTGGACCGAGGACATCACTTGTACGTGCCTCTCTGGACTGAACTTTAAGGACTGGTTTATATACATATGCATATAATAACGGTACTTATATATACGTCCATTTGGTGTACGTTCCATGTGTTTCGTATATAGTACTGCTATACCGAGGAAGGCCAGACAGCATATGTCGCCTGTTATTCGGCCACCTGTCTCCTGCTGTGACAACGAACGTACAAAGCGTTTCCCGTTGATTCTGGACCCTCTATTTTACCCCCCCAGACCTTGTCTGATTTTGATGTATGTGTTCGGCGTGGATTTCGTATCCGGTATGTTTTGATGTGCTGGTAGTACGTACGAGTATTACCTCTGTTTCGTACCAGGGTATCATAATTGTAAGCTAGTGAGACCCTGGAGGTGCTAGTTTGGTGCTTTTATCTGGTATGTTTGTGGCGGTGATAACTTTGTGAAGTCTACTGTCACACAGACAGACCTTACATACGTGCACCTTTTCTAGGATAACGAAACCGCGCGGACACGTGCACTGGATGCTGGATGTCGGTCGGTGGAAAGCACGAAAGAACGAAACCGCGTCCGCGTGAGGGGGAGAAACTGCAACAGTGGTGGTCTCTTCATAGCACCGGCAAGTACCAGCCGGATACACCGGCACCATACACACCGGCTCCCGGCGCTACTCTCTCCTCACACTGGCACTACTGGTTATTCCCATCTATGCTAAGCGATTGCACAGGCGCTATTATAGCGGGCAACCAACACTATGCAATCAGGCGCTGTACGGGGGATCACTACTGCGGTACTTGGGAGTAGAGTTGGATGCTTTTCAGGGGTTTCCACGGGCCATGACGCGACCTGAGAGTCGAGTCAAGAGGGTTTCAATATGTCGCGGGCCGAGTCCGGCGGGGCCAGGAGGTGTTCAAAATTCCATGGATCGGGTCAGGGGGTTTTCAAATCTCATGGGTTGGGTTGGGTCACCTTGACTAGACCCGACCCGTGACAAGGGGCCGATCCATGAAATCCCACCTGGGGTTTTCGTGGTGTGGCGGAAGGATTACAAAATTGAGGAACACACACCGACGCATGCTTGCTGCGGTATGTTAAAAGAGGAGTCACCCTGACAAGACCCGACCCGTGAGAAGTGGCCCGATACGTGAAATCCCACCTGAGGTTCTCGTGGTGTGGCGGAAGGATTACGAAATTGAGGAACACACACGGACGCATGCTTGCTGTGGTATGTTAAAAGAGGGGTCACCCTGACCAGACCCGACCCGTGAGAAGTGGCCCGATACGTGAAATCCCACCTGAGGTTTTCGTGGTGTGGCGGAAGGATTACGAAATTGAGGAACACACACCGACGCATGATTGCTGCGGTATGTTGAAAGAGGTGCACGCTTGTTTTTCTGGGGCTTATCATTTGAGGAGCTCTATACCCGCCCTAACACACGGCGGAGAGAAAAGTAAAATTGCTACCTGATGAACAATCCCATGGCCTAGGTATACGTCGAAAAATACGACAAAACAATAATGGGTTTCCGACGATTTTGGGTCAACACCTGCCCCCAAATCCCCCCCCATTTTTTTTTTCTTTCTTTTTCACTCTTCTAGTTTCCAGCTTCTGGAAAAGCCGTGGTCACAGGTGTCGTCCCTTCTTCTTCCCTCCGGTTCTTGCCGTCGACTTTTATGGCGCATAGGACTCAGCAATCCCAATGCTCGCCGATTTTTGATCGAGCCGATTTTTGATCGGGTGTTGCCAACTCACGATCTCGCGCTTTCCGCAAGTCCATTTGTGCACAATAAAAAAGTCACTATGAGTTTATACGAGTATGCACTCGGGGGGACTCGAACTCACAAAACTGACCCAAACCAGGCTCGAGGACAACCTGATACGCCACCGGGGCGACCGGCAACCCCCTATACTAGCTTTAAAGTAATTTGTCCCCCAAAAGGGTTCCAGTTGTAAAGGTGTTAAGGAGTGCCGTCATTCTGAAAGCGTTTCACCCAAAAAGTGCTATTAATACCTCTGTCGTAGCATACCTCCACCCACAAGCGCTATTACTACGTACTCTGTCTGTATCACGCACTTGAAGGTAAAACCTCATCAGGAGGTACTCGTGCTCATCACAGGTTACGTCGTTTTACGGGCACACTATATACGAGTACTCAGCGTGATGATCCAGATTTTGGTCGTTGTGAAATGTTTGTATTGTACAAAAGCCGTTTCATGCAGATCCCAAGCATGGGCGCATAGAGCCACCCGCATCTTCAAGGCCCCACTCTCCATGATCTACGGTAGATGATCTACGGTACATGCGTAGATCTTGCAGATGGTAAAAATCGAGACTCCATGTGAACCGTATTTGACACGACTTCCATCGCCGCCGCCCTCGGTTATGTATCTTTCTCTTGGTACATTTTCCCTATTCCAGGGTAACCATACGGTACCGATAGTAAGGAAGGACAACGGGAGGGAAGGAAAAACGGGCGCAAGAGGCTACACGAGCAGGGTTTTTTA
Organism: Undaria pinnatifida; assembly: GCA_012845835.1. Classification (NCBI taxonomy): domain Eukaryota; class Phaeophyceae; order Laminariales; family Alariaceae; genus Undaria; species Undaria pinnatifida. The sequence continues at coordinate 10,352,522 of JABAKD010000025.1, read as the reverse complement.
ACCGAACCTGCCTTAACAAGGCGGGGGGGGGGGGGCGCCGGAGGGAAAAAGAGGCGGGGGGAGGTAGTTGTTTCGAAGACGATACCGGGGGAAAGGGGAAATCAAGGGAAGGGGAACAGGCGCATTTTGTTGAGTGAAGAAAAGGAAGGTAGCAGCAGCAGCAGCCGTAACAAGCAGTGGCACTAACGGCACCTTGACCACCACCATCACTACCACCACCACCAACGTCGCTTTCACCAATTGGAGACTGGAAAAGGGGAGGAGGCGGGGCGTTCTCTGGAGGGAGTATATAATAAAAGCAGGAGGGCTATAGCTACGGCTCGAAAGGGCAAGACACTAGCCGGCTACGGCAGCTCCTGCTGGTGCTGCTTGTTCTTGTTCTAGTTGTTTTTGTGGGCGGCATGGCGGCGTCTTTGGCCAATAAGGACGAGGCTGAGAAATGCCGCGATCTCGCGAAGAAGTTCCTGCAGCAGGGGGAGAACGAGAAGGCCGTTCGGTTCTTCGACAAGAGTTTAAGGCTCTACCCCCTTCCTGGGGTGGAGTCGATGAAGGAGGTAGCTCAGGTGAGAGGTTTTTGTCGATTGTGGTGTGGTTGTGGTGGTGATGCGATCTGCTGCCTGTCAATGCCTGGTCAACACAATGTACAGACAGACCCCTATGATAGCCCCGTCCTCCCCTCTCCTTCCCCCCTCTCCACCCCCCCCCCCGCCCTCCCACCTTCCCATGCCTCCCCGTTTCAAGTCCCCCCCCCCCCCCTGCCCGCCCTCACTCACCCTCCCCTCCCCCCCCTGCCTTCCCCCCCCTCACCCCCTCCAAACAAATGGCTACCCCTCCCTCCCGTGATGAACGTCTTTACACACCCCTCCCCGCCCTCTCTTCCCCTCCGATTCCGGCGGTTGCTGTAAGCAGGGTCAGCAGCAGAAAGGTTCTTCGGCACCCCCACAATCTTCTCGAGACCATTCCGTGCCGTTTTCCGCGACCAATGGGAACGTTCCTAGCAACGGGGGTGGAGCCGGAGGCGGGAGTGGGGGAGGGTCTGGGGCTGGAGCGTCCCCTGGTGTCCGACGTCGACCTTCTACGACTAGTACTGCAGGGGGTGCGACTGGGGGTGGCGGGGGAGGGGGCGGGGCGGCGGCGGCGGCGGCGGCAGCGGTGGGGGGGACCGGGCGAGCGTTTACTCCGGAGCAGGAGCGAGCTGTGCAGAAGGTGGGTGTGGAAGGATGGGGTGGAATGAAGGAAGGAGGCGCGAAGGGGGGGGTGAAATTATATCATGCATGGGCGTAGACATAAGACCGTATGTTTCCCCATCCCTTCAGCACCGTGACGGAGCACGTCGAGTTGCTCCGACCGAGCGGACATTGCTTGCACGGGGCTGGTGTGTAGTGATTCCTTGGTGGTATTGTGAGTTGGTGTGCTGTGCAGGCGTTGGTAGTGGCGGGGTGGGGCTAGGGCTGGTGGCGGTGGGAGTGTTTACATTGGGGTTGGTGGCGATGGTGATGGGGATAGTAGGGGTAGGGGGTGTGGTGTTGGGGGTGGTGGAGTTGGCGTTGGGATTTTTGTAGTGAGGAACGTGATCGTGATGATGGTGTTGGCGATGTTGGTGTTGGTGATGGCGTTGGTGTTGGTGTTAGTGTTGGTGGTGGTGGTGATGTTGGTGATGGTGTCGGTGGGGAGGGGTATGGTAGTGGGGGTGGTGGTGATTGTGTTGGGGACGAGAGTGTTGAGGCTGGTGTTAGTGTTGGCGGTGGGGGTGGAGGTGCGAGGAGGTGGTGGAGGTATTGATGGTGGGAGTGTTGGCGCTGGTGATGATGGTGGAAGGGGTGGGAGGGGGGGTGGACGTGATATTTTGGGGTGGGATTGGGATTGTTGGTGGTGTTGTGAGGAAAAGTGTTGATGTTGATGTTGATGGTGTTGGTTTTGGTGGTGTTGGTTGCGTTTCTCCCAACCTTTAGGAATATCGCGCGACCTGCCAACGGCATTTCCTTCTCTCTCCGTCCTCTTCATGGGGTTTACATATGCCTTGATTGTTTTTTTCTGCCTAGTATGCTTTCGAGGGGGGCGTTTTTTTTCGGTTGCGGGATCCGAAGAAAAAAAGGCACTTCGCGGTGCTAGGGGCGGGAAAGGAGTCCAACGTGATGTTGGTGCTGGTGTCGGTGTTGTTCTTGGTTGCGTCACTCCCAGCCTACAGGAATATCCCGCATCCTGCCAACCACATTCCCTTCTTCCGCCTATTAATGGGGTGTTCATGTGTCTTGGGTGCGTTTTTCTGCCTATTGTGCTTTTGGGGGGGCGGGTGTTTTTCAGGTGCTGGATTCGAAGGCGAAAGGGCACTACGCGGTGCTGGGGGTGGAAAAGGGGTCCACAGATGACCAGATCAAGAAAGCTTACCGAAAATTGGCCCTGAAGTTTCATCCGGATAAAAACGGGGCACCAAAGGCGCATGAGGCCTTCCAAGGTGGGGAAATTGTGACAATATGCCTGATAATATGCCTGCTGTCGTTCTTCAGGCCCGTTCCTTACGAACACAAAGAAGGTCAGGAATCGTGAAAAAAAGGGCAGAATTTTCGCGAAACGTGATATCTGTCAGGAATCCGGACTTTGAATCGTTTTGACGTCCATAGAAGTTGATGTCAAGATTCGTGATTTTCGTGCGTTTGTTAGGCATTACCCTAGCTGCCATGGTCTAAATTTGTATTCCACGTGACCAGAAGATGCAGTAGTTCGTACACGAAGCTGTCGCCAGGAGCTCGCGCGACAATATGCATCTGTTGACATAATATTCTACAGTAAGCCACATCCCACGCCACACGTGCCCCTTCTCGCTTCCTGGCGGTTCCTGGAGGTCGAAGTGTGACACTCTTCTCGAAATCATACATATCATACGGTGTAAAAGTTTTGTTGTGTTGTGTGTATTTTCTCAACAACAGATCGAGGTCGTGGGCACGTCTATATCGAGTACCCAAAAAATGTTCATAGTTCTGCTACTGCCGCTGCTGCTGGTATTGAGTGCACCCAAGAAGTACTGCGGGTAAAATGCGCAGTCGTTATTTTTTTCGGGCGAGTGTTTTTTTTCAATGTATATGTACAAACAAATGGTCATTGCGTCGGGTAGTGACAAGAAAACGTCCTTGCGCCACTCCCCTAGCACTTCCCGGAGGGGAACCTTGTATATATCATATCAATGTTTTATTTTTTTGAATATATATATATATATTTCCAGTGACATGCAACACGTGTGTAAATGCTTTGGGGCCGACGCTTTCGCGCATTGAGCGACATAAGACATGAGCATGTAAAGTACCAGCTGGGTGCAGATGACTGCGACGACTGCATCAGCTGTGTCTTTGTTGTGTTATTTCTTTTTTTCTGCTCGGCACCCGTCTCCGTGTTTTGCTAAGGTTGACCCCCGTCCCCTCTCCCTCCCGCCCCTCGAACTGAAGCGATCGGAACTGCATTCGCCGTCCTGAGCGATGGAGACAAGAGAGCCCACTACGACCGCTATGGGGATGATGACGGGCCACAGGTGACTGATTCATTGTGGTTGCTCCATATGATGGAATGATTGCTTGAATTGCTGGAGGCGTGCGCTTGTTGAGGTAGGTGTTGAGATGCTTTTTAGGGTTACTCGATAATTTGCTTATGCTTGTCATCATTGATCAGCTGGCGTAATGTACTCCTATACAAAATCGAACCTCCCCCTCCTCCCCTCCCTCCCGCCCCCGCCCCCTCTCCCCCGATCCCTCCCGCCCCCCCCCGCCCCCCTCCCCCCCGATCCCTCCCGCCCCCCCCGCCCCCCTCCCCCCCTTCCCCCCTCGCCAACCCCTCCTCCCGCCTCCCTCACGCAGGGCATCGGCGGTGGCGGGGGCGGGTTCGGGGGTGGGGGACCGTTTGGGCGACAAGCTCATTACCACGGCGCCGAAGTATCACCGGAAGACATCTTCAACATGTTCTTCGGGGTGCCAGGGGGGGCGGGGGGAGTTCGGAGACGCGGCGGGGGCGGTGGGATGGGGGGAGGGGGGCCTTTCCGGGTGTATCGGGCCGGGGGAGGCGCTGCTCGGGGCGGCGGTGGAGGGGGAGGACAGGAAAACCGATCGTAAGTATGTGTTCATGATTAGTGTGAATTGTTTGTCGTTGGGGCTGCTCCCTTATATGTCTGAGAATAATCGTTTGAAATATGCGGTGGGGGTCGAGGGGGGGAGGGGGAGCTCCTTCCGGGTGTATATGACCAGGAGGGGGGGTTGCCCGGGAGGGGGGCGGGGGTGGAGGGGGGGGGCAAGAGAATCTGTGGTGTGTATGTAGAGATGAACCGTGTGTTTTTTTTTTCCTATATAGGACTGCTCTATGTCGTCGGAAAGTGCTTTAGAACATGGAATGTGTGAAGGGGCGGGGGGAGGGGAGGGGAGGCATTCCGAGTGTATCGGGCGGGAGGGTGGAGGGGCAGGCCAGGATTGCTGCGGTTCGTTGAGTAGGTATGAGCAGTGCGTTTTTTTCCCTCTCTTGAACTGCTCACTTTCACATACCCCCTCAAAGACGGGTTTTATGGTTTCCGTGCACAGATTGATTAACATCACCCTGTTGACCCTGGTAAAAGCTAGTTCTAAGGGGGGTCGCCGACCTATATGGTTGAGGACACACACCCAGTAACACACACAGCCTGCAAGGGCGAGTTTCGACGAATTTTTCGATCTCACAGCTTGAGTGTATTTTCATTTGTTATAATGTATTTGTAGTGTCTGATAAAAAACAGTTCGGGTTGGATTTGTTCTGCGTTGTTGATGTTTCTTACGAGCACATGAAAGTTGATAACTTTGACGACGCCGATTAACAGAAACCCGTTTCGAGTTGCCTAAAGCGTCAGACGTACGCCGTTCACCAACGCACTCAATTGACGACAGTTGCGAACATCCTGTTGCGCGAGGTCATAGCGATGGCGAAGCGTGCTATGGTAGAGGTTTTAAGGTATACCTCTTTTTGGCTTATACGTTTTCTGGATGATGGGGCTATTTAACCCATTTCCATATCCAACGATGTTTTCCTAGTCTAACTGCAAGTGTTTTTTCTCCATGTCGGGAGTGCGGTGCTAAAAGGGTATTTGACCCGAAATCGTCGGAATGTCACTCTCGTTTTGCAATATTGTTCTTTTTTGATCATCGGGTTGCATTACCACTCTACCCGGAAATATATACCATCTTGGGAGATTCATATTGTAATGAAATGCTGCTTGTATTCCCGGACAGAGTGGTATCAGTTTCGTTTCAATCAGTTTTTGGGTGAGGCGTGGAGGTCAAAATAATGAGGTTCAGAAATGAATATATGCTCCTCTGCCGTAACCGTAGGATGAGTCCAGCTTCTAACTTATGCTTGGTTTTATTGTACCCGAATTTGGCGATCATCCTTTTTGCCCTTTTTCCACTTCGCTCTCTTGACAGGCCGATGAACCTGCTGACGCTGGCGCCTTTCATAATCTTCATGCTGTTTTCTCTTTTTGGCGGCGGTAACCGTGATCCTGTCTTCAGGTGAGGGGAGATACTCGTAGCTACCCCCCCCCCCCCTCCCGCTTCGTAGACTAAAGAATAGCGAGAAAACGACCGCTATTCTAGGAGATAGATGGTGGCCGCAAACGGCGAAACAGGACGGGGATAGGATAAGCAAACAGTTTATATGTAATACATGGAAGAAGCGTAATTATCGCCCAAATGTTGGAGGTGTCTCTATTAGGAGTAGGAACGGTGCGACGTCTCGAAAGGGATGCGTGGTCAATGGTCAAATGACTAAGGCAAGCTACAAATGAGTACGCCCCCCTCCCCCCCCTCCCCTCCCCCTCTGTACCCTTGCAGAATACAGCGCATAATCCACCACAATAAACTGGCCCTTTCTTTTTTATACTGGTAAATGCGTATATATAACCAGTGATACAACATGCCCCGCTTCACGCACAAAGGTAGCAGTATCGTATGTACAAAGACTCCGCTCCACGGGTGACTGGCGCCGCCCACCGCGCTTGTGCAAGAATACAACAAAATATCAAGGGGGGGGGGAGAAGAGGCCCATGATTTGGTACGACTGGCGATTTAATAGTGCCGAGAGCTACTTGTGCAGAGCTTATTGCCCAAAGGTGTGTTGTGTGCTTGCTGGCGATGTCACATTCTGATCGGCAGTACGGGTGTAATTTGCGAATACAAGCACGAAGAGGACAAAGAGAGAGAATAATCATATAAAGAAAGCAAAAGGACGAGTACACAGCAGTACACATGTACACACCGGTACATAATATGAAAGCTGCATGCGCTGTGCTGTGCTGTGCTGTGCTGTTCCGTTCTTGTGATACATGCTCGACGGCAACATACTACTACTACTACTACTACTACTACTTTCCCACTAAGAGCTACGGGTTGATGTGTTCTTATTGTGAGTTGAGCAGAGGAAAAGGGTCAAGAATAAACGTGTACGTGTATTATAGCCTACGAACAACGTGCTATATTATAAAAATAAAAATACACGCCAGCTGTGCACCGTGCTATATTATATTATATGCACATGCAATATATACGACTTACCCCAGGATATACATGATAAACTGATGCATTATTTCCAAAGCCGTCACATTTATCCCCTCAAAATAATGTATAGTTTCCACGCACAGATTGAGCTGCCCCACACGCCCCACCACCGCCCCAACCCCCCCCCTATGATAAACTGGTACATTTTTTTTTTTTTTTTCTTCCCAAAATCGTCAGATTTATTCCCTTGAAAGGATTTATAGCTTCCACGCACAAATTGCCCGCCCGTCCGCCCCCCCCCCCCCCCCCCCCCTTCCCCCCCCCCTCCAACCCCGCTCGCTTTTGATCAAAACCAGGCCCCCACGTCCTTCAAAACTCCGCCCCCCCCTCACCGGTTATTCGACTTACAGGATTCACTTGATAAACGGATACATTTCCCTCCACAGCTGTCAGATTTGGTCCCCCTCAGAAACGGGTTTTATAGTTTCCGCGCACAGACCGACTAACATCACCCTGTTGACCCTGATAGCTACACTGTAGTTGCAAGGGGAGTCGCCGACCTATATCCTTAATGAGGACACACAAATCGTAATACGCGCGATCGGAGTATCACACACAGCTTGCAAAGATGAGTTTCGACGAAATCTTCGATCTCACAGCTGGAGTGTATTATCATTTTTTATAATATACGTGCTCGTACGTATTCGGACAAACTCTTTGTACTTCACTTCGTTTATCAGCACTTTTTTGTTGATTTTTTCGTAGGAGCGGCTATCTTGCTCAGTTTTGATTATTTTCTTATTCTGACTCGAGTTTTGAAATCCTTTATTTACTTTTTTTTTATGACTTTTTGAAAAGTATATTGATGTTAGTGTGGAACAGTTGTGTGAGGATATTTATCTTGAAGCAGTACTGGTGATTTTGGCTTAAGTTATTCTCGGGGCGGTCCCGAAGAACACGAGGAACGCGAAGAAAGCAAGGACCGCAAAAAACGCCGCCGGGAAGGTTGTCCGAGATGGTTTATACTGGTTTTCCAAGAGCAGGGTTAAGGCAGGCTTGTTCCGGGTGGGAGTGCTGAGAGCGCAGCAGGACCTCGCAATCGAGTGATCCCAACACGAACTATATGACGAGATATTTGCATGTCTAAATGTATACTCCGAATACATTTTTTTAACCTTTTCGTGGCGCCGAGCCCATCTTGCAAATATCTCGTCAGTGCCCGCGAGCCCATCTTCAAGTGACCAGAGACACTGGCAGCTCCCCTGTGAACCTGTCCCCTCTCCCCCCTCTCCTATCCCCGTTCCCGCCTCGGCACCCTTCCCCGTTTGCAACTGCAGCCACGTGTTTGGGGACAAACGATTTCAAATGAGCATGGAATATTTCTTGCAGTTGTAAACCTCGGTGTTTTTTCGTTCTCTTTTTGGAAGTAGTAGGCGCGAAGTTTTCTTTACGAGAGTGCGGAGGGCATACTCGTAGCTACCACGTATGGGTCGGACCCCGCCCGGCTGGGGCAGGAGGCCTCGCGCAATCCGATTGTAACATTCTATGACAGGCGACAGAGCAAGACAATACTACATGTAACCGTTCGCACTTGGGACACGATGTATCGCCAACACCCACATATGCGTAACGCTCTCCCCTCCCCTGCCCCCCCCTGCTAATGTATGCCTGCCATAGCTTTACCAAAAGTGTTAAATTCGATACACCAAAATCGACAACTCGTGCCAGAGGGGTGGTGGAGGGGATCAACTACTTTGTGGCGCCGAAGTTTCGGCAGCAGTACGCTAGTAATCGGGAGCAGCTGAGGAAGGTGGGTCGTTCGTGATACAGTCTTGGTCCCGCTTTAGTGCGGTGCCCGTTAATGCGGTGCCCTAGTTTAGTGCGGTGATATTCGTTTTTCACGATATGCTCGTCCTATAGGGTGCTGTACTGCACCTAGCCGGGATAGTGCCGGGCCCCAACGTGCTTTTATCGTCGCTTGGCATGGCACCGCTCTATTGAGGGACCGTGACTGTATGTTATTTATCGGTGTTTTATGATTTGTTGCTTGTGATTCGGGAGTAATGAGATGATTGAGGATTTGTGATTGATTATTGGTGTGTTGAAATGGTGGTTGATTCGTGATGATTTGTTTTTGATTGCTGACTGTGTGTGTGTTTTTTTAGATAGGAGATTACCCCCAAGTTTCAGCAGCAGGACGCTGTTGATAGTAAGCGGGAGCGGCTGTGGAAGGTGGGGCGTTTTTGTGATTTATGATTGGTGATTGGTGTTTCGTGATTGGTGGGGCGGGGCATTGTCTCACTAGCATACGCATACTAGTTACGAGCGAACATGATATTCTAATTACTGTTTTTGCAGTATCAGTATCTATTATACCTATTAATATATAGGCCATCAGTTTTATTGATCGGATGTTGCGCTTTCTTTTTTCTCACAACCAAGATATGGAGCTCCTCCAGCCTAGGAGCCTAAAGGGCGAAAAAATGGCTCACCTCTTCCGTAGCACGTATGTTGAGCTTAGCACCTTTAAAGCGGGAACTCCTTTTTGGGTCCAAAAATAGTTGGAGTTAGTATAGGGAGGGGTTTTTCGGGCTCGAAAGGGGTCAACACGGTCAAGGCCGCTTGTGACGATTTCGCCCAGTAGGGTGCCGCACTGTCCCGGGATACTTGGGGGTCCGGGATACTTGGGGGTCCTAACGTAGTGCACGGGTATTGCCATCTGGCTGATCACCGCGTTATTCACGGGCCGAGGCGGCATCTTTGAAGCGTGGCATCCTACAGGAGTGGAACGCTTTGAAAGTCGTTGGGTCGGGCACCTTGAATACCAGGAGTTGATTGTTCTTCGTTATCTGATTCAGGCGTGGGTTTGAAAATTCTTTACAACCAGTCCACAAGATCTTTTCTGACACTCGAGTTTGTTTTTTAGTTCCTGTTGTTTAGTGTTTGGTGGTTGTATTTTCAAGTTTTTTTTTTTCGTGTTGACCCCCCGTTGTCCTTGCTTGTCCTTCCGTTTGTATGGGGCGTAATTGTCGTCGGCAAGCAGTACAGGGGCGAGCTGAGGCGGGAGTGTTTTTTTTGTTGTTTTGTATATTTTTTCGTACGTTTTTTTCTTTGGTTGTACATTTCCTTTACCCCCCCCCCCCACCCCCCCCCCCCCCCCTCCCCTCTGTATCACTACAATAACAATAACTAGAGTAGTCTGCGACGGAGCGGTACAGGGGCAAATGAACACGTTTAGCACTTCACATCCATTATGCAGACACCATTGGAACCCTACTTATTATCGGATGCTTTTCGGAAATCAAGCGGGCAGAGCACTCGTACAAGTACTTTTTTTCATTTTTTCCCCAGACTTTGGTGTTGTTTTCTGTTCTCCGTTGATCTCCCCTCCCGCTTGCCTCTGCAAAACGTGGATTCGTCGGTGACGGTGGTTCAATTTTCGCACGAGTCCGTTCTTATCTTCTTTTCGCACAAGAACGCTCGTGTTTTTTCTTCTATATTTTATTGACCCTGTTGCCCCGTCTCGAAAGGGATGCGGGTCAATGGTGAAATAACTAAGCCAAGCCACAAATGAGTTCGCCCCCGCCCCCTCCCTTGCTCTTCCTTTAATCATGTAACACGTTTGTAGGTGGAGGCGTCGGTGACGGAACAATACAGGATGAAGTTAAGACAGGACTGCTTCGATCTCCGGGAGAGACGGAAGTCGAACGTGCTCACGGTGAGAGCTCAAGATTTCACGCGTAGTATATCATAGGATCTAGATCGTATTGATCATTCAGATCGTGATGTACCCAATGTGTTGAGGTTTACTACAATCGTCGCGTACGCCACCGTGGGTCAATTTTTCCTACGCTGCGCGTGGCGGGGGGCAGGAGGGTAGAATGATATGTTTTTTTGCTCATTTTGTGTTTTCGTCCTCCGGCGGATGGGGAAACGTAAAGCTCAAGCTCACAACACTTCCACGTATTGGCAGACGTCTCGTTTGTGAATTTAACTCGATTGCCTTCGCAGTCCCGCGCTATCTGGCGTATCCGTTGGGTTCCCGTGGCAGCGGCAGTGCGAGCTGTCCGCACCGACGGTGTTTTGACGCATGCTAAAATAGAGGTGTCACGTTTCGTCTGAGAAGGTTTCTGATGACGGGGGTCCTTAACTCAAAATCATCGGAAATGGGCCATTTTTTTTTTTGCGTGATTCTGGTTGTGTACCTAGGCCATGGGATTTTTCATCCGGTAGCAGTATTTTTTTTCTCCAAAACAGTTTTTGGCGGAGGTCTTTAGCTCCAAAACTGAGGAAACCCCAGAAAAACAGTGGTGCACGTCGTTGGTCGCACGCGTCTTTTACCGCTTTTGAGGTCCAAGTAAGGATACGGTAGGGGGAGTGCCCCTCTTTGCACCTCCGAGGTTAGGCTCTACACGTCACTCAAAACTGGACTCTGAACCGGTTTGGTGGCGAAGCGTAAAACTCAAAACTGGACTCTGAAACGGTATGGTGGCGAAGCGTAACACTCGAAACTGGACTCTAAAACGGTTTGGTGGCGAAGCGTAACACTCGAAACTGGACTCTGAAACGGTTTGGTGGCGAAGCGTAACACTCGAAACTAGACTCTGGAACGGTTTGGTGGCGAAGCGTAACACTCGAAACTGGACTCTGAAACGGTTTGATGGCGAAGCGTAGCAAACAATCTCATGTCCTGCGTACCGCGAAACAAAAATGCACGAAGAGGGTAGCCGTTTTCGTGAGTGGTTCTGAGCAGCTGAAAAAGACACCCAAAATGTCTTTCATCAGGATACCACAATAGTACCGTACCCGTGGGGTATGTACGACTAAAAACAAGGAAGCGTGATATTGTCGATCGTATGGGAAACGCGTGCTCATGGCGAGGGACAAGTGCTACGGTGTGGGCGCAATCTAAAGGTGTATTCCGCTGGCGGGGTGTGTGTGGAACCGTAGGTATTGAGGGGCAATATTTTCTATTTTGACAGTTTTTTTTCCCCCAAAGTTTCTTTTTCATATTTTTTTTTCTGATTTTGTTTATTGTTTTTGGCCTCTGTTTTTTTGGCCTGAATTTTCGTGCAAGAAGAAAGCGAAGCGTTCTTGTTTTTTGCTTTTTGTTTGATTTCCCCACGTCGGGAATTTTTGCTGTTTTCCTAAAGTATCAGGAGAGTGGGTCAAGCTTGACGTATTCATACCACCAATTTATCTCAGCCATTCTTAATTATTCAGTGCGAAACTGTGTCGTCACATGCGCCATGAACATGAACCGTCGATTTAAGCATGAAATTGTTTTACGGATTTGACTATTTTGTCGTTCCAAAAACGAAAACTGACGACAGCCTATAAGTAGTATTTTTTATTGTAGCTATTTTCATTGGTTAACGAATCAGAAGTGATTTGGTCTTACTGTATTTCTATATCGAGAACGTTTTCCAAGGTACAGTTTATATTAACCCCTTTGAGGCTTGAGAGAGAAACTTGAGAGAGAAACATTTGTCAACGAATGTTGACGAGTACGGCATCGGCCTCTGCTGGTTGGCGATGGTAACATGGTGTCCGAACTACAACAATGCAGACACTCATGCGGGACGGGTGCAGCATTACCCTGCTCGTACTGCTGCGCGCTCACGCCACTCCTGGACCCCTTAAAACAGCACAATAGTTGTTTTTTTGGTCGATACACACGGGTCCCAAAAGTGTTACCGGTGATAGGTCGTTTCGAGAGACCAAGTTGTGGTGGGGAGGAAGTTATATGAAACCCACGAACATCATTACCCAAGGCTAGCCCAACCCAAGACAAACTAGGTTAGGTGGCGGGTAAAAGGGGCCGAAATCGCACGTCTTGCCTTGTTTTTCTTGTGTTGGCCTTGGTTTATGACTTTCGTTGGATGCATACTCGAAGTATGTTTTCGCCCCAACCCGATTTTATATCTCGCAACCACCCTGTTTTTTTTTTTCACGTTCATGAAACGAAACTGCCCCCACCACAGGCGAAGCGAAGGAAACGGATGTTGTCGAGCGAGGCGTTCGATCAGATGATACGCGAACTGGAGACCATGCCGCTGCCGGCATGCGAGGAGCTGGCGACCAAGTTCAACTCGTACAGCCGATACAATTGATTGATTGGTTGGTTGGTTGATTGATTTGAGTGGTTGGTTTGTTGGTTGATTGGTTGGTTTGTTGGTTGGTTGAACGATTGGTGATTGATTGATTGATCAGCTGGTCGACTGATTGAATGATTTGTTGACTGATTCGGTGGTTGAGTAATTGCTCGCTTGCTGGCTGGCTGGCTGCCTGACTTACTTGCTTGATCGAGTGACAGATCGATTGTTTGACTGGCTGATCAGCCTATCGATTGATTGATTGAGCTCTTGGCGGGTTTAACTCGTTAGCTTGATTGTTTGATTGGTTGGCTGATCGATCGGTTGACCGAGTCGTTGGCTGGTTGAGTGATCAATCAATTGGTTGATTTATTGATTGGCTAGTGAGTTGATCGGTTGATTACTTGATTGGTCGAGCGAGCGATTGATTGCTTGATTGATTCGTTGGTCGAATGGTTGATGGGTAACTGCAACAGGTTCAGTTCATTACGGGGGAGCGGGGTTTGTGTTGAGGTGGGACGGGGTTAGGTAAGGTAGGGTTGGGTTGATGTGTGGGGGGGGGGCGACGCGGTGGGGTTGGGGGGCGGGGGTGGTAGGGGGACGGGTGAAATGGTGGGATAATGGGCAGTCCGCGGTTGGAACCCTTCAAGTAGTTTTTGTTTGTCCAAGTCCCCCCCCCCCCCCCTCTGGCTGCCGTTGGTAGAACTTGTTACATACGTATAGGCGTATGAAGTTTGTCACCGCAGCAAGGGCGGGGCAGTACGTGTCAGTTCACACCATTTTTGTGTATGTTCCGTTCTGTGCTACTCTGTTTCGGGGTAATGATGCTAGTGTTGGTTTTGATGGCACGCACCCCATGACACTGCCGTGGATCACGTCGGACTGATTTGAGATGTCGACGGTGAGACGAACTGCAGCGACGTATACCAGTACGCGACGTATGTATGTGTACGGTACGCTAGACACCGGGCGTGTCGACGCTCTCGACCCACCACCTCCCTAGTTGCTGTAGTAGTGGCGAACGTCCCTCGCCTTTTGGGGTGTTTAGGGCGTACGCTGGCTTCGAATCAGCCAGTGCTTGACAGTTTTGGCTGGAGTCACCCTACGTGGTGTTAATACATAGCGGTTCGATGCTAAAGCCACCCCTTGTTGCCATGCGGGTAGCGGCCATGAGCTCTTGTGTGTCGAGATGGAGCATTCTACTGCTGCTTGCTGCCACCTTCTGCTGATGCTGCGGCATGCTGCTGCTGCTTGCTACTGTCTGCTGCTGCCTGCTGTTGTTGCTGCTGTTGTTTGTGCTTCATGCTGCTGCTGCTAACTGCTGCTGGACCGTTCGTGATATTAATACGTAGCGGTTCGATGCTAAAGCCACCCCTCGTTGCCATCCTGGTAGCGGCCGTGAGTTCTTGTCTGTCCAGATGGAACATTCTGTTGCTGCTTGCTGCCGCCTGCTGCTGATGCTGCGGCATGCTGCTGCTGCTGCTTGCAACTGTCTGCTGCTGCTTGCTGTTGTTGCTGCTGTTGTTTGTGCTTCATGCTGCTGCTGCTACCTGCTGCTGGCGCTGCAGCTCCTGCAGGCGGTTCCGGTACAGCCGGTCCTGGTACAGCTCGTGGTGCTGCATTCTGGTGCTAATAATGTCGATACGGCTGCTTCTGCTCCTGCTCCTGCTGCTGCCTGCAGATTGGGTCGTTCTCAAATAGTTTTGCACGGGCGACTAGAGGCCAGCAGCCAGGGGTCTAGTCGGGACGGGCAGGAGTTTCGAGTGATGTTGGCGGGAATTTTGGGCTGGTTCTAGTGTAAGGGGCGATGGCGCCCATGGTCGTGTACGGCATGTTTTTGGTCATAGTAACGTGTTGCGTTGATTTTGATGGTGCGCAGTGGAGATACGGGGGGTAAGGGCGAGGTCGTTCTATGAGAATTAAGAGTATTCCTGGTGCTGGCGACGACAAAAGGAAAACGCTAACGAACTTTGACGAAACCGAGCCCAAGGCTGTTATAACATCCAACTTCCACCCGTTCCAACGGCTTCGTTTGTTTAGGGGATCGACGTCTATGATAGCGTGAAAACGAGAACAGCACGCTTTGGTGCAGGCCTACCGACATGTTATCATATCGACTGGTACTAATAGTACTGTTGTTGTCTGCTTCACAGTTTCTTCTATTTAATTAAGATGAAATGTGAGCGTCTTATCTCTGAAACAATTGTTTCTCTTTTTCGTTTGTTTTTCCCCTCATTATTATCAGTATTAGGCTTACTCGCGACAATCGCGCATAGCACGTGCCAAACTCGACTCACGCACTCTCCCCGGAACGACCCCACCCCAAACGATTGGGGTGCTAACAATTCCTATGTGTGTTTGTTCACCTAGCTAACTGCATCTGCCTGATGTCCAAGCAAAATGGATAATATATTAGATATTAGTGGCGCCAACCGCCACGGCGGTGTCGACGGTCACGTTCTTGTTGCTCTAAGCTGTTGTACCAGTGTTCCACACCATCCAACCGTAAAAAATGTTATTTAATAATAATGTATTGTACTGCCAAGTATTATTGCTGTAGTAGCAAACTGCTGTAATCCTCGTACGGCACAGCAGCAACTGCAGCAGCTGTGTATCATCGTTGTGAATGCGTTGTTGCCAAGGATTCGAAACATGCCTCCTTTTGACTACAGTTAGTGATAACATCTCCAGCCACGGGTTAATATAACATCCGAACATTAAAGCATAACCGCTGTGCCCGGCTGTCTCTGTGCTTGTGTGGGGAAAATACGAAAATGAGTATCGACCCGAAATTCGTCGAACTGACGGCTGACGTCCTTGAAAAAATGATTGAAAAAAAATAGGCTCTGTATCGGCGCTGCAGTAAAAAAGCAATATCCGAATATCCGCGGTGCTCACCACAGACCACAGATATGAATCGCAACTACGTACAAACTATGAAAGCGAAGGAAGGCGTATTCGTTCCTGTTGAAATATCTTGCTGCGCTCGATCCACAGGGGGGTGACATGGGAGCTGCTCGAGGGCACAGGCACGAAGATAAAGATATAGATATACCTACAAGTACCTTGTACCACGTCTGCGTTGTCGAAGACAAAGTTAAGCTTCCACTTTTGGACGGAAATATAGATATCGTTTATGTTTTAAATTAGTAGTTAAATTGTCCTTATAACTTTAGTAGGGACGCCGTACGTAGCCCCTTGCCCTGTTGTTTAAACGCCGTTCAGGCCTTTATAAAACTTATCAGACGACAATACAACCAAACGTGTAGACCTGTCGACCTGTCGGACGTAGGATAAATAGCGGACGGTATATCAAACAGAGGTCACCGTCTGCCAGAGCCTACCCAGCAATACTGCTGTTGCTATGCGTGGTCGACGGTGCAAGCGAAAGGTGTGCGCCGCCACCGTTGACCTGGATCTAATGCCGGCACCGCTCCCTCGGACGCTACTGGCTGTTGCTGCGGTCTGCCTGTTGTTTTCTTCGGGTACCGCAGCACCCTCTCCCGTGTGGGAGAACCCTTCTTTCATCGAAGCGGACACAGCGGGCTCTCCTGGGGTTGACAGCACCGCTACTAGCGGTGCTACTGCTATCCTTGCAGATCCTCCTTCCCCCGAGGTAGCGGCTGCTGTGTCTGGTGGCGTGACACCATCGAGGGCTGCCGGCGATGGAACGGTAGCTCAGAGGGAAACATCGGGGAGAAATCTCAGACAGCATGGCGGTTCCATCGGAGCTGCTAATGGGAGATATCGAAGGGCAGCGCAGGAGACCGACAGGTGAGAGGCAGATACACAGCAGTACAGGGCACCAATTTTAGTGAGAAGCAGGGCAATAACAAAGTCAGGTTGGGTTTCTCTTTTGGAAGAGGGTGCGTTCTGCACCAATTTCAGCACGCAAAGGCTCCTGCCTGGATTTAATTTTTAGTTCTCGGCTCGGCCTGACTTGGCTCGTACGTAGTGCCGTGTGATGCCGTGCAGCACGCATGACAGTCACATCCTCTGATGAACCTCAGAGCTTGTTTTCTCCCCCATGCATCGAGCGGGGGGGAGGGTACGCATTGAAAACCGTCGCTTTGGAAACATCTCGTCGATGGCTTTCCGTGGTTGCATTGCTCTGCGTTTGCGCTCTTTCCACCCGTGTCAAGCAACAACGGCGGCCTGGAAATTCTTCCGAATGGGTGTGTTCTTTCTTCGTGTTGCCACCTGGTCGGAGAGTAGACTGCACCGGTAAAAATAGACACGACACTCGGACAACAAACGGATCAGCAAGCCTTGCCTGTTACTACGTACCGGTACCAGATACATATTGGATGCGATTGGTCTGTTGACATGGTGGGCCGGTTTCTGCCTCTTGAGGCTCACAGCGTTATGGCGCTGATCCCAACTGGTGCTCCGCTTGCCGGAGTGATAACCTTGTCCTGTGCACATGGTGCTCGGTGTACTCCGGGCACTCACTTTCATAGGAAAAAAAGCCCCACGAGAAATTTAACGGACACGCTACGGGGAAATGCGTAAGAAAGGCGACAGCTGTTCTACTGAAGCTATCATGCGAAGTGTACGAGCACACACCGTTTGTCAAACAAATCTAGGAGCCTAAAATCAGTAGTGGTAGCTCGATTTCTTGCCAGAAAGCCGGCACTGCTGTTGCGCTCCACCCGTTTTGTGTATGTTATGCTGTTTTTGTGTCTCAAAACCGGTGGAAAGGTGGATCTGCCATCTATCCGTACAGCGCCAGCAGTAGGGGTATCCCAATAAGGCGGTCTGAACAAGGCTGTATCCCGATATTAAGGCGGTCAAAGTCGCTTGGCGCGACTGGCGAATTGCACTCATAACTCGGAAGGAATAAGGCGGCTTCCCACAATTAAAGCGATCATATTTCTCTGGCACGCCACCGCCTTACTTGGCCCCCGTTTACGGTATTATATGTACGTGGATATTTAAGCGTATGGGGAGGGAGGATGACCCCCGTTTCGACTCATACCGGCCACTCGTATCAAATATGCCAGGAGACGGCCAGTTAAGGGAAAACGTCCAGCCGTCATGGGTGTCGAACGGATCGTTAAAGACGAAAACCTAGTAGTTTGGCCTCAGTCAAGGCAATTAGTGGAAAATTGCAGTCGGTCAAGGGGTGGAGGTGGCGTCTCCTGACATATTTGCTTGTGCATACTGCTTTTAGACCTCTACCAGGTAGTAGTTTGATGTCAGTCAACGTCTGGTAAATTGCAGGGCTTTTCACGAGTCATGACCCGACCCGCGGGTCGGGTCAAGGGGTTTCAATATCTTGCGGGTCGGGTCGGGTCGGGTCGGGTCGGGTCGGGTCGGGTCGGGTCGGGTCGGGTCGGGTAAAGAAAAATCAAAATATCGCGGGTCGGGTCGGGTGGGGTCAAAAGAGGCTTCAAAATCTCGCGGGTCGGGTCGGGTCGGGTCAAGGGGTTTCAAAATCTCGCGGGTCGGGTCGGGTCGGGTCGGGTCGGGTCAAGAGCTTTTTGAAATCTCGCGGGTCGGGTCGGGTGATGACCCGCGAGATACGGGTCACTCGCGGGTCAAGCCACCATGACCCGCGGGTTGTTTTTGGCCGACCCGCGGGTCGAACCCGCGAATCTGGCCTGCAGATTCTTCTTTTTCAAAGTTATAGCTGCCTGCCAGAGGGTCCTTGTCGTGCCGGCGCCTCACGAGTCGGACCCGCGGATCCAACTCCCGGGTCCGAAAATGATGCAAAACTTGCCGCCTCCTGCGTGAAAGCCTTCAATGTCGTGTTGGATAGGGTACTCTACCCGAGTACCCGCGGGTATTTACCCGGGTATTTACCCTATCCAGCTTGAGGGTAGGTTTGGTACTACTCTTGTACCCGTACCCAAATCCCGGGTAAGTTTTGTACGACTCTCGGTACCCTACCCAAATCCCGGTTAGGTTGGGTACTACTCTTCGTACCCTACCCAAAGTCGCTGGTAGGTTTTGTACTACTCTCGGTACTCTGCCCAAACTACGCGTAGGTATTCGGGTATCTACCCGGTACCCGCGGGTAAGTTTTGTACTACTCTCGTACCCGTACCCAAATCCCGGGTAAGTTTGGTACTACTCTCGTTACTCCACACAAATCCCGGGTAAGTTGGGTACTACTCTCCGTACCCTACTCAAAGTCGCGGGTAAGTTGGGTGTTACTCTCGGTACTCTACTCTACCCACCTCGGGGATATACCCGGGTATCTACCTGGCCTCGGGTATATACCCGGGTATCGTAGATACCCTGGCATGTACCCGAGACCTGGGTATCTACCCGGCACCCGGTGAAACGGAGTACTGGTGACGTCATATTGCGTGCGCGGGGCATTTCTGCGGGCCTGTTTCTGCGGCTTGTGATTGAGTACGCGGGTATACTTTTTGCTCTACCCACTACCCAGAGTTCCCGAGTAGCGCGAACGGGAGAGGTGGGGCAGTCATGAACCACGCAGATTCTGGTAGTTCAGCCGCATCTACCGATGATACAGGTGCATCCTCCTCACAAGATGCGGCAGGACAACAGGCAGAGGTGATCGAAGTCGAGAAGGAGGAAAGAGGGGCCTCGAATATGGCTAAGGCTACGTGTGTCGTCGAGCCCGCTAAGATCTTCCACGTGCGGACTGTAGCGGAGTTCGCCGTGCCGCAGGCTGTGATGGACGCCATCTAGTCGTTCCAGTATCGGCTGATTTTCAGCAGGAAGGGACCCGTGATCGGCTGATTTTCAGCAGGAAGGGACCCGTGAGGACTCCTTCATGTACAGCCTGGGAAACTACGTGAAGCGGAAGTCAACTTATCTCGACAAGGACGGCAGCAAGAATGCGACCCCCGAATTCTACTGCCAAGCCAGCGCCGCGTGCCGAAAAACAAGAAAGTGATACCGTGCGCAAATGGAACGCCGTTGTGGGGACCTTACCCGGAACGGGGGAAGGGGTACCGAAACCTCAAAGACTATATTGATTTTATGTACATTTCGCACCTTGGTAAATACCAGGGCTTTTCACGGGTCATGACCCGACCCGCGGGTCGGGTCAAGGGGTTTTCAAAATATCGCGGGTCGGGTCGGGTCGGGTCAAGAGGTTTTCACAATCTCGCGGGTCGGGTCGGTTCGGGCCAATAGGTTTTCAAAATTTCATGGGTCGGGTCGGGTCGGGTCGGGTCAAGAGGCTTCAAAATATCGCGGGTCGGGTCGGGTTAAGAGGTTTCAAAATCTCGCGGGTCGGGTCGGGTCGGGTGAAGAGGTTTTCGAAATGTCGCTGGTCGGGTCGGGTCATGACCCGCGAGATACGGGTCACTTCGCGGGTCAAGCCCGCGGATCTGGCCCGCGGATCCGCCTTTTTCAAACTCACAGCTGAGAGCCATTGATGCCGTGCAGGCACCCCGCGGGTCGGGCTCGCGGGTCCGCAAATAAAATACAAACATTTCCGCTTCCGGCCTCCCTCGTGCCGATGCTCCGATCATATGTCATCACAGCGTGCAGAGCAATCACCAGGCAGTACCCCTAGCTACTCGTACCAAGGCATAGAGCAGTGTGACGCGAATCCCGTACCTGCTGAAGCCGTAACAACAGTAGTAATATTACGGTCATACCAGTACGAAATGTGACCAAACGTAAAAAGGGCAGTCGTCGTCGAAGCAGCAACAGCAGCAGCACTGGCAGCAGCACTGGCAGCAGCAGACCCCGGATTCTCGCGGATGGAAGCCCCTGCTGGCATACCCACCGCCCCAGTTGTGGGCTTGCTGCCGGAGGCGGTTCAGCTAGGCTGCTTGCCGGGGCAGGAGACTGCACAGTTAGAAGATAGATACAACAGTAGCAGTAGCTAGCTCGAGCATTATCATACCAGTACGAAATGTGACCAAACTTAAAAAAGCAAGAAGAGCAGTCGTCCTCGAAGCAGCAGCAGCAGCAGCAGCAGCAGCAGCAGCAGCAGCAGCACAGGAGCTGCAGCACCCTGACAGCAGCAAGCACCAGCAGCAGACAACGCATCCTCGCGGATCGCATCCCCTGCTGACAGACCCCCCGCCCCAGTTGTGGGCTTGCTGCCGGAGGCGGCTCAGCTAGGCTGCTTGCCGGGGCTGGAGACTGCACAGATAGAAGATAGACACAACAGTAGTAGCTAGCTCGAGAATTGTCATACCAGTACGAAATGTGACCAAACGTAAAAAAGCAAGAAGAGCAGTCGTCCTCGAAGCAGCAGCAGCAGCAGCAGCAGCAGCAGCAGCAGCAGCAGCAGCAGCAGCAGCAGCTGCAGCAGCACCCTGGCAGCTGCAAGCACCAGCAACAGACAACGCATCCTCGCGGGTCGCAGCCCCTGCTGACAGATCCACCGACCCTTGGCTTTTGCTGCCGGAGGCGGCTCAGCTAGGCTGCTTGCCGGGGCCGGAGATTGCACTTATAACTTATAACTAGCTCGGTCGTCGGGTCGCTCGTCGGGTCGACCCGGTGGTCTAGCGGTACGGGCATGTCCATGCATGTGGGTTGCGGTTTCTTTTCTATTTTTCGCGCGCACTCCACATGACATAATCATCAGCTGCAAACGATGCCGGTAAAAACCCAGAGAACACGACATGCTGGGAAAAGTACGAGGGACCAAGGACCAACCAACCGACCGAGGTATACATGCTTTGACCCGTGACTTTTCGACTTTGACCCGTGAGAAATGTCACGGGTCAAGTCGACCTGACCCGCATGAAACCCGCATCTCGCGGGTCACCCGAATTGTGACGGGTCGGGTCGGGTTGGGTCAGGAGGATTCAAAACCTCGTGGGTCGGGTCGGGTCGGGTCGGGTCAGGAGGTTTTCAAAATCTCGCGGGTCGGGTCGGGTCGGGTCAGTGGGTTTTCAAAATCTAGCGGGTCGGGTCGGGTCGGGTTGGGTCAAGACGTCTCGAAATTCTCTCGGGTCGGGTCGGGTCGGGTCAAGACGTCTCGACATTCTCGCGGGTCGGGTCGGGTCGGGTCAGCTAACCCGACTCGACCCGACCCGACCCGACCCGCGAGATTTCACCCGACCCGTGAAAAGCCCTGGCAAATACTACGCGTACAGGTAGAGCACCGGACTACTCGCAGGCAGTACCCGCGGACCCGAGGGCGGATACTCTACCCGAGTACCCGCGGGTAGGTTGGGTACTACTCTCGTACCCGTGCCCAGATCGCGGGTAGATTTTGTACGACTCTCGGTACCTTACCCAAATCCCGGGTAGGTTGGGTACTACTCTCGTATCCGTACCCAAAATCGCGGGTAGGTTTGGTACTGCTCTCGGTACTCTACCCGAATTACCCGGGGGTACTAAGGTATCTACCCGGTACCCGCGGGAAGGTTTGGTACTACTCTCGTACCCGTACCCTGGTCCCGGGTAAGTTTTGCACTACTCTCGGTACCCTACCCATATCAAGGGTAGGTTGGGTATTACTCTCGTACCCGTACCCATTATCGCGGGTAGGATTGGTACTACTCTCGTACCCCTACCCAGATCCCGGGTAGGTTGGGTACTACTCTCGGTACCCTACCCAAACTACCCGTACCCTACCCATCACGACGTTGAAAGCCTCTCTCGTCCCGATACTCCAATCGTATGTTATCATACAGCGTCCAGAAACATCAACCGGGCAGCAACTTCTCGTACAAAGTATTATTTAGGTATATTGTCATCCATCCAAGTCCACTAAAACAAGTAAGGCGACACTCTTTTGCTGTATTGAACGAGGGTGCAACAATAAAGACGACAAATGGCAGTAAAATAATCCATGTACGGCGTGTACGTACACATTGGATACCCGGTAAAATTTTTATCATACATACCAGTACGAAGTGCGACCAAAATCGTAACAAGGCAAGGACAGTCGTCGTCGAAGCAGCAGCAGCAGTAGCAGCAGCACCAGCAGCAGCACCAGTACCAGCAGCAAGCACCAGCAGCAGACCCCCGATCCTTGCGGATCGCAGGCCCTGCTGACAGATCCACCGCCTCAGTTGTGGGGTTGCTGCCGGGGGCGACTCAGCTAGGCTGCTTGCCAAGGCCAGAGACTGCATAGATAGATATACAGTACCAGGTAAGAAGCTAGCTCGAGAATTATCATACCAGTACGACATCTGACCAAACGTAAAAAAAGCAAGAGCAGTCGTCGTCGAAGCAACAGCACTGGCAGCAGCAAGCCCCAGCAGCAGACAACGCATCGTCGCGAATCGCAGCCCCTGCTGACATATCCACCGCCCCAGTTGTGGACTTGCTGCCGGAGGCGGCTCAGCTAGGCTGCTTGCCGGGGCCGGAGACTGCATAGATAACTAGCTCGCTCATCGGGTCGCTCGTCGGGTCGACCCGGTGGTCTAGCGCTACGGGCGTGGCTAATTGCCCATGCGTGGGTTGCGGTCTCTTTCTCATTTTTCGCGCGCACACCACATTTTGCTGCAAACAATCCGGGCAGAAAAACCGGACAGCACGACGTCCTGGAAAATGTACGAGGGACCAGGACCAACCAACCGAACAAGGTAAATATCCAGATATTTTCGACCCGTGACTTTTCGACGTTGACCCGTGAGATATGTCACGGGTCCAGCCGACCATGAACCGCATGAAACCCGCTCCTCGCGGGTCACCCGGAGTGTAGCGGGTCGGGTCGGGTCGGGTCGGGTCGGGTCAAGACGTCTCGAGATTTTAGCGGGTCGAGTCAAGTCAGCTGACCCGACCCGACCCGACCCAATCCGCGAGCTTTGACCCGACCCGTGAAAAGCCCTGGTAATTTAGTGGAAAATTACCTTCGGTCAAGGGGTGGAGGTGCCGTCTCCTGACATATTTGCTTGTACGTACTAATACCTCGTAGTTTGGCGTCAGTCAAGGTACGGAAAATTATTGGAAAATTGCCGTCGGTCAAGGAGTGGACGTGCCGTCTCCTGACATATTTGCTTGTGCACACTTAAAGTTAGTAGTTTGGCGTCAGTCAAGGTAAATGATTGGAAATTGCCGTCGGTCAAGGACGGACAGCAGTGCCATCTATTGACGTGTTTGGCTCGTATGAAGCGTGTGCCGTCTTTTTTCTTTCTTCTATTCACCGACATCATCAGCACTGGGTGTGATACACGCTGAGTACCCTTGGCGGGCGGGTACCCGCTAAGGTTGGGAAGACGCATCCGCGGAGGCTCGCAAGTAATTGCGCACCGGGTACCCGGGTACCCGCTATTTCACCCTGGAAGCCCCGCGGATGACCAATTTTCATCCCGTAGTAAGGTCATTGTTTATGGTACCCCGATCCAGGTCACAAATGTTCCTGACATTCGTTTCGCCGCCTAGAGATCAGGATGATGGCATAATATTTCCAAACGATATGTGTGGTAATAACGAGTCCAGATGCAGAAGCTAAGAACAATGTTCAATATATTCGTTGGCATTTTTTAGGGGGGTGGTTGTGCGATTTCACAAAGGTGAGATACGTATGTATGTACAAACGCGCTGCAGCACCACAACACACCACAGACTGAAGACCATGGCGATCGAGAACACCCCTTTTCGGTGGATTTTCGGATCTTGGACATTGTCAGAACCAACGTTCGTCTCTACATGCGGTGTACGCAGATCTTACTTGAGGAGAATCTTGTAGAGATACAAGATCTATGGCCTACATCGGGGTACCATAAACAGTGGCCTAGATCGCCTTTCCTGGAATTGTGTTTTTGTTTTGTTTTGCGGCCACTGTTTTGTATTGACGGTGGCCCCGGTGGCGTATCAGGTTATCCTCGAGCCTGGTATAGGTCAGCTTCGTGAGTTCGAGCCCCGCCGAGTGCATACTCGTATAAGTTCGTTGGGATTTTTCTTGTGCACAAGTTGACTTGTGGAAAGCGCGAGAGCGTGAGTTAGCAACACTCGATGAAAATTTACGAGCAGTGGGATTGCTGAACCGTATGCGCGATAAAAATTGAAGGCAAGAACCGGGGGGCAACCGCCCGCACACACACAGAACAGCAGTAATTCGCTAAGATGCGGCAGCCCCCTGGGCCAGTTGCCGAGCAGCTGCCGCTTGACCCTCGCGCGCCTCGATCGCCATTGTCTGTAGTGTGTTGTGGCGCTGCGGCGCGTTTGTGTGTTTCGGGTTTTCGAAATCGCACAACCACCCCTCTAAAAAGTGCCAACGAATACATTGAACATTGTTGTTGGCTTCTGCATCTGGACTCGTTTTTTCCGTACACACTGTTTTGAAATCTTACGTCGGCGTCTGATCTTTATTTTTACCATACACACTGTTTTGAAATGTTACGTCGGCGTCTTGATCTTTAGCCGGCGAAACGAATGTCTCCGTGACCTGGATCGGGGTACCATACACAGTGGCCTAAAATGTTTCAAGTATTTAAAATGCGTCAGCTGTGTGTTCGATCAGTTCAAGGGTCGACTTTCGTCTTTGCAAGCTGCGTGATTCTCCGGTCCTATTTTTTAAACTATCGTAACAGCGTCAGCTGTGATTTCACCAAATGTAGGGTCGATACTCATCTTTGCAAGCAGCGTGCTACACGGGCTGCCGGTTTTTTAGTAAGTTGGCATGATTCGTCATTGTTCAAGGCAATATTCACTATATACAGCAGTACATAGTAAAACCTACCAGGGAAAATAACCAATAGTAATAATGAGCATTAAATGTGCACTGACACATGATAATGACATTAACGTTTTAGATGCCATGGAAATTATTCCTTACCGTACGAAATAGACAATGATTGTCGCTCGAATATTGTTGTATTTCGTGGTTTTCTCACACTTACATCGTACACCTGGTAAAGAAAAAGACATCCTTCTTTTCTTCATCGTTAATATTCCGATCCTATTTGTCTACGGCACGTCCGAAATTGGGATCAGATCGACGGGCCTTTGGGAACTATTGCCTCCGCCCTCGGTCGGGATAAACCGTTGGCTGCTGTACTGTCGTGTACGTTGCTGTTGCTGCGGTGGTTGTTGTTGTTGTTGCTATCATATTCGGTCGCATCATCAAGTCCGTGTTCACAGGACAGGCTGCAGCCACTGCTGTGGAAGAACACCTGAGTTACATGAAAGAAGTAATAGTGAGGGCATGCATTTCGTGTAATGTGTGTACGTAGAAGGGGCGTGATCATTCTGAGAAGGCTTTCCTGGAGGTTTTGTACAAGAACGTCCCAGAGGGAACGTTACTTAGCGCGTGATAAGCTTATATGATCCCGGGATTTTCCAGGGTGAAAAATCGGGTACCCTGGTTCCAAATACCTGGCAAGCATTGAATGCTACTCGTGTCTGTGACGAGTGTTGGCAAGCCGGGTAACATACTCGCGAGTACCCGGGTATTCGTCGCAATCAGCACACCCGGTGCCCGTCCCTATTATTTATCCTGGACATGTTCAAATTTTTCAAGTCGCAAACAGAAGATTTTTTCTTGCTGTCATGCATATCGGTCGGCCGCCTCGTAGGAAAAGAGACCCGTAGTAAGCTTGCCTAAGAAACACGGGGGAATACCAAATTCTGCAGGTGTCGGACAGATCCCCGGTTCCCACTTTATGTTCTACCGGTAGATACTTCAGGGAAGATCTGTATGGTCTAGGTCATGGTACCGGGCGGGAGCCGTACGATCTACATGATCTAGCGAATGTTGCCAAGGTTCGATCTGTAGCGTCCATCATGTGATTCTGCTCGACATCTCTTAACGCCGCTACAATTGGAAAGCTTTTGGGGGACAAATTACATGAAGTTAGTATATGGAGGGATTTTGGGGCTCTAAAGGGGTTAGCGGCAGATACAGGATCTATTATACGAGCTGGGCTAGCCAAAAACAACCGCGTTTTCACTAGTCCGGCTACAATTTTTAATCCTTACGACTCAATAGTTAGTAGCAGTGTGTTCTTGAGTTTACAGCGCATTTACAGGCGTTGCAATTTTCGACATCCAAGGTGGTTTCGTAGGAAAAAAACATGTGAAAAAAGCAATAAAAAACATGCCTTTTGGTTGAACGAGATGTATATGTCGATATTCGAGTGTAACAGGTACATTGAAGTCCAAAATCCATGTCTCGCGGATTTCGCTCAAAATCGGTGTGCGTCTTCCTTGAGACATGAAGAATCGACCGATATCCTTGCCATTGTCTAAATCGCCGTGTATCGAGAGATATGGCGTGCGTACGATTCCCTATAAAAACTTGAGATACTACCATGATATTCACAAAATCTGGATTCTCACTCCAACTTTGTTTTTCTGCCTTGTAATTGTTTTACGTCCTACGCAAGGGCAAGCCAAAGGCATTGCCTGCTGCACCTTTGTGTTTTTTATTTCTGTCGGTTGTGGCTGAAACCGATCTCCGGATTTTTCTGAAATGTGCCTATTAAAAGTTATACGGGGAAAAAAAAAGGTGCAGTAAGCAATTCCTTCGGAAGACTATTATGAAGCCGTGTCAAGTTTTCAGGTCAGAACTCGAGAAAACGGACTGAGAAAGGGCCTGGCCTATTTAAAAGCTGATCTTGGCCAGCCCAGCTCGTAGATGATCTAGATGATCTAGATCGTCATCTGTCGGAGGTGCTATATGCCTCAACGGTTATACTTGAGTAAGTATAGGACACCCCTTTTCTCGGATATGAAATCATCAAGCCTAGCGAACAATGCTTTCCTCGGGATTATTTGCCGTTGAGAAGGCCCCGCGGGATTCCACGTGATGCGGGATAATCCCGTGCTTCTGGTATATTTTCGATTGTCCCGTCGTTCCCGTCCAAAGTGATCCCGGGATGGCTTGATCCCGCTGGATCCCGACCCGAGACGAAAAATCGGTCCCGGGGAAAGCCCTGTTAAAACCCGATATCTCGGTTTCTTGCCAGAGAACCGGTACTGTTCATAGGCCATGTTCGACTTGCGTCGGTGACGCTTGTCTTTTTTTTTTGTGAGTTGGACGGAGTTCACGCCAGGCTAGTATCCGATCAGGTTCTGGCTGTCCGCTACCACTAGCTGCAGCAGCGGGCTGACCTCCTGTACCCCCGACACCCTCGTTGCTTCTCATTATCTCCCCCTCTCTCCCTGCTCCCGGTCGGAACAAGAGGCCCCAATGTGTCGCTCGACACACTTCTACATTTATAACGCGTGTTGGTATCAGTTTTATCTCGGTTAAATGTTCGGTGAAGAAGCGACCTTACCTAGTGCTATGTATATCCCTCTTCCCCTCCCCCTCCCCCTCCTCCTCCCCCTCCCCGTCTCCCTCCCCGTCTCCCTCCCCCTCCCCCTCCCCCTCCCCCTCCCCCTCGACCTCCCCTTTTCCCCCCTCCCCCCCCCCCCCCCCCCCCTCCGCCTCTCCCCCTCCTTCTCTCGCCATGGTGTGAGTAGAGGCCCGAAAGTGTCCCTGGATGCCAGCGTTGGAGGAGAAGCTGAGACCGGAGAGAAATACTCCATACAACCCAGGAACATCCCGTTCCTTTCGAAGAAAAATGGTAAGCGCAGCGTATTTAACCGGTTATTTTTGTGCATGAGTATTACCGCGGCCTAAATGAAGAGAGAAATAGCACCACCCGTGTTGCTCTGCCCACAAAAAAAGCAACATTTGGGACCAAACTATGCCGAAATACAGATCTGGCATCACCTCCACCACTGTAATATTCGTGCACGATATTCCGCAGTTCTGCCATACCTCCGGCGTCACAGCTAATCAGGAAACGCGCCAAACTTTGATGGGGTCTCAGGTGCTCTTACTACAGTGTTACAAAACGGCAGCAGTTTTGGTGACATGTAAGCACCGCGACAGTGTCCCTGAAGTTTTACAATGTGGTTCCAGGTCGTTGGATTTTCTCCTCACACTAAAAAGTATTTTTTTTACTGCTGTAGCGATGATCAGTGCCAGTACGTATGTACGTGTAGTTTTTGAAATATGAGCGTTTTTCCTGCGATCTAGCGCTACAACACTACATACAACGCAGTGTGTTTTTTGTTCACATTTCGTTGTTTATTTAGGCGCACGTCTCCAGCGATTTCGGCGTCGACGGCTTGAATCACAATTCCCGCCACCCTGGAATTCCTTCCGTCCCTTTAGACACGAGCACACGGCGAATCTTGGGCGATTTCATTTACGTTTACCACCACGACAGTGACGGCAAAAAATGCCTGAACTCGCTGCGCGACTGCTGGGACCATAGGTGGCACCTGCGCAAACGCAACACTACATGGCCGCGCGCACCGGATTTATCCACTTCCAACAAGACAAGAGCCACATCAGCTACAGATCACACTATATTATGAGTTGGTGGGGTTCCCGCGGGCGTGGTGTGGTCCTTTGAAGGCTTCAGTGGGGAGCACGGCGCCGGTGAAAGAGCACAGGAAACTGACTGACCCAGTGCGGGGACGTTTTTGACCAAACCCCGGTTTCAATAATATTTGACGTTATAGGTTGTATCTCATTTTTCCTGTTGTGGGCAAAGCAACACCGGTGGCGCGGTTTTGTTTCGATTTTTAGATTATTGTGTCGACCTAAAACTAGACCCTCTGGTTGGCTTGATGATAGTCGTATGCAGAGCGCCTTAAAACGAGACAGATAACCGCTTATTTTTTTACTAGATTACATAGACGATGGCCTTTTTTTTTTTGCTTGACTATAGTCGTAAGGCGCCCTAAAACCCGACAGATACGTTTTGTTTTGTTTTTAACTTGATTATATTACCCAAAGCGACGTCAAAAGGGCGGGTGCGGTATTTTCAATCTCCTACGAAGAGCGTGGAACAGCACGCTCTGTTGGAAAAATGCAAGCGCGGGGTTAACCCCTTTGGACCCCTAAAACCCCTCCATCCACCAATTCCAAGTGATTTTGTCCCAAAAACGGATTTCCAGAGGCGAAGGCGTCAAGTTAATGTCTCTTCTGCGACCCGGGTGTAGCGAAACGTATTCACCCTTTTGACGTGATTCTAGTATATCGACCGAAAATGGGGAGATATGCGATATTGTCGATCGTCTAGGAAAGGCCCGTAGCCGTACATACTATACTGTTAAATGATACTAATAAAAGTATGAGAATGCGGTAACACAAACTACTAGTAGTAAACACACGCACTTCTCTACCCACCCGGCAAAAAGGGCTGCTTCGTCGTGTGACCGTTTTTGTTTTCGCCAATTTGCCTTTTCGCCAATTTCTCCCTCTGAAGCCCTACCAACCCAACACAGATTAGAAATACCCAGGGCAGCACAAAAAAAAAATCTTACCCACACTGTTTTTTCAAGAAGCCAGGCACGGGGGAGTTACGAAAGCCAAGTAAATAAATGTTGGAAAAGAAACGCATTTTTTTTCTCGATTCGCGCAGAAATCGCATCGCTCCGTTTTTTGTTTTTGTTTTGTTTTGACCTTTCTAGGAGTGTGGCCCCGTTTTATCTTTTTTGCGTGCTCCTCTGACATACGTGGTATGCCATTTTGTAACATCGCATACATTGTCGTATTATTGCGAACTATGTTTAGCTTTTTGCCACCTCAACAGAGGTTAGACAGCGTAAACACGCTATGTACTGCTTTGTTTTTGTCGGTTTCGTGTTGCAATCAACAGGACGCGATGCCGCGCGTCAACCAATTATGCGGGGTTTCCTTGATATCTGGCGTTTTTTCTTGTCGGTTTCGTGTTTGCATTCAACAGAAGGCGAGGCCCCGCGTAACGCAAAAAGCAGTTGTCGGGTTTCCTTGATACATGGCGTTTTTTCGAGATGGTTTCGTGTTGCAATCAGCAGGAGGCTCGATGCCGCACGTAACGCAGATATGTCGGGTTTCTTTGATAGATGTCATTCTTTCTTGTTGGCCTCATCCTTTTGTGATTTTCTGACGCTTTTGAGTTTCCTTGAAATGTTACATTTGTTCTTTGTCGGTTTTGGCTTTACGTTAATCTTCTGGCTATTCGGGCTTCCTTGATATGTTGCATGCTCACTTGTCGGTTTCCTGTTCGTGTTATTGCCTGGTGACACGGAAGGATCTTGCGGTGTTCCTCGAGAATGATGAGGGGCGAACTGACCAGATGGCTCGTGGTATCGATGCAGTAGCTCTTGATCAAGGAGACCTCTTCTTCTTTTTTTGTGTTAGTGTCTCTTCGGCGAATTTTGAGAGGCCAGGAGAAAATTGTGCGGATCCGCTGACGGCCGTGTTCTCTTGATATCGTTTCAGTTGCGGCTCCAGCAGGAGGTGATGCCTTGCGTAAGGCCAAAAACTTTGGCCGCCAAGGTGGGAGGCTATGTCAGACACCTCGTGGTTATCGTCTCCGTGTATTATGGATTTTATTTTTTCATCTCTCGACTAGGTTTGTTTGTTTGTGTGTTTGTCTGTTTGTTTGTGTGTTTGTGTGTTTGTTTGTTTGTTTGTTTGTTTGTTTGTTTGTTTGTTTGTTTGTTTGTTTGTTTGTTTGCTTGGTTGGTTGGTTGGTTGGTTGGTTGGTTGGTTGGTTGGTTGGTTGGTTGGTTGGTTGGTTGGTTGGCTGTTTGCTTGCTTGCTTGCTTGCTTGCTTGCTTGCTTGCTTGTTTGTTTGCGTTTGTTTGTTTGTTTGTTTGTTTGTTCGTTTGTTTTTCGTGATTTTTTTTTTTTTGTAGTTATCAGTTGTTACTTTCCAGCTCAGCCCGCGAGACATTTTACGCTCAGGGACCTTCTGGACAAGCCGATGACCCAACGTGTACCGGTTAGATGCCTGGTATTCGTTCGCTTCCACCCGCTTTCCGCCTTCGTGTTCATATGCGTTTGGTATGGTATGGCCATAGAGCCTTACTGCTTTATCTTCGATGTGTACATCTCTGTTTTGTAGTTTGCGACCACAGAGCTCGTCTCTCTATTAACACGAGGCATCGGCACGGACACTGGCTGTGGTGGGTGGGTGGATGTGTATCGGTTTGTTGTGAAGAATACACACAGGCACCCGCAATCAGTCCGCACTTTTTTTGGCCCTCTTTGCATGTGTTTCGTTTTTTTTCGACCGGCAAAATATCAGGTGATGCCGCGCGTAGCGCAATAACCATCACCGCTAAAGGCGAGCCCAAGTCAGGAACCACGTGGCTTGGAAGGCTTTTGCCGCAGCTTGCCCTGGAGCTGTGCGGGAGCCCGACTAATACATGGTGAGCAGGGGTATATACGCTTCAAGAATACAAGAAGACGATAAAGACAAGCTCGATAGGGAAAACAAGAAAGTTTGATATGGAAATGAGGCCTTCCGGTACTTCTACAGTATCCTAAACCTACTGTAAGAATCGTTACTAATCGTACCACGAAGAAGATAGAGTAAAGGGTTGAAACATCCCTCGGTTGACTAATAAGACAGTACCGCACTGTTAAAACAGGTTATATTGAGGGAGCCTGGCCAATACGAATATTTGTGAAATGCGTACCCAATTATTAATAATACCTACAGTAGTGGTCCCTCTATAGTGCCGGTAATAACTGCTAGATGCAGTTTTCGTCCCTCTATATTGCCGGAAATGACTACCAGGTACAGTAGTGGCCCCTCTGTTGTGCCGGTAATCACTAGCACAGGTACAGCAGTGGCCCCTTTATAGTGCCGGTAATGACTACCAAGTACAGCGTTGATCCCTCTATAGTGCCGGTAATCACTATCAGGTATAGTAGTGGTCCCTCTGTTGTGCCGGCGATTACTACCAGGTACAGCAGTGCTCCCTCTATAATGCCGGCAATACCTACCAGGAGCAGTAGTGGTTCCCCAGGTACAGCGTTGATCCCTCTATAGTGCGGCAATGACTATATACAGTAGTGGTCCCTCTGTAGTGCCGGTAACAGCTACCAGGTACAGTTGTGATCCCTCTGTAGTGCCAGCAATCACTGCCAGGTACAGTAGTGGTCCTTCTATAGTGCCGGTAATAACTACCGAATTCAATAATCGTCCCGATATAGTGCCGGTACGAGTAAGCCAGAAACACCGGCACTATAGCAGCAACCGGTACTACTCCGGATACTGCCACTACTGGTTGTTCCCATTTGCTGTGTACAAAAAATACAGCAGTGGTCCCTCTATAGTGCCGGTAACACCTACCAGGTACAGTAGTGATCCCTCTGTAGTGCCAGCAATCACTGCCAGGTACAGTAGTGGTCCCTCTGTAGTGCCGGTAATAACTACCAGGTACAGTAATCGTCCCGCTATAGTGCCGGTACGAGTAAGCCAGAAACACCAGCACTATATCGGCAACCGGTACTACTCCGGATACTGCCACTACTGGTTGTTCCCATCTGCTGTGTACAAGCGATTTTATAGGCACTGCTGCTGTAGCGGGCAACCGGCACTATTCAACCGGCGCAATAGAGGGACCTCTACTACCGTAATCGGCGACGTTTAGCCAGCCAACATGCAGCCATAATGATCGGCCGTACCGTTGTTTGGGACACGGGTGCGAGATGGGGAGTTTTGGCCATGATAGCTAACCTGTTTTGGGTCGTCCAGAGTCTTCCCACGGGAGGGCCGTACAAGTAGTAGTTAGGACCCACGGAACCTATACATTCCCCTGTTTTTTCGAACATATGTTCCCCCGTAATAGGACGGCAACAGTTTCTGAGATCTTAACATGAGGAGCTCAATATCTAGAGCTGTGAGTCGGCACGACTTAAGTCACCAACTAGTTGCTAGTTGGACTAGTAGTTAATTGTTTCCCGGAGGTGCCGACCATCCGACTTATTAGATTTCCTTACTTGTAAGAAGGATTGTTGAATGCCGGATGCATTTTTGGCTTTTGTTGGGCGGATCTCCTCGGCCGTGGGGGAGTGATTTGGCTCGCTTCGCTTGCCTGCCTTAAGCCGGCAAGTCGGCTTGCCATCAGTTGGTTTCGCCAGCCGACTTGCTGACTAAATGCACTTACGACTGAAGCCACTTTGTTGGCTAACGGCTGCCGACTGGCAGCTCTATCAATGTCCCACACGAAGCATGACTTGGAAGGCATTCGTTCGCGCAATCCGACCAACATTTCTATGCGGCTGTCCTCGAAACATTTTGTGCTCGTAAAATAATCATACTAACCGATGGTTCCACACTTGAATAGCTTACCCGTACCATAACATTAACATCAACAACTGCAACCCCTACCGTGGGATGACCCGCCAGCTCCCAGCCTTTCTTTTCGGCCGAGCGATTGCTTTGGGACAAGTGCGAAATAGAAGGTCTGTCCGTAATAGGCTACACAATAGCGGGGACCGCAGGTAGGGATTAGGGATAGCTCGCGCTGTCGCTTCCACGGCAACTGAAAGGGGACACGCCAGCTAACGCTGGGTTGCGAATACAAATGGGTTAAATCGACACTCGTTTGGGCTGATCTGGTCGACGTTACTCGCCCGGTTACTGGCACGGTGGCTTATTGTTTTCTCTTCAGTTTTTAACAAGATTTTGTTTTCCCTTTTCAACTTGCGTCACCTCCGGAGTTTCAAGCAAACCACACCCCGAACGGGAACCTTGTAGCCAACTAATTTGTAGTTGGCCCCAGCTCGCAGCCTTATTCTTCGGCGAAACGGTTGTTTTGCACAGGTGTGAGATGGGAGGTCTCGCTGTATACCCGAACGAGCCATCACCGTACTACGAGTTCGAGATGCTCGATGTCCGCAGCAGCAAGGGTGGAGAGCCGGTCCTCTTCCTGCATTTCCTGGTACGTTTCTGGTTTTGGTAATGTAAAGTAGGCTTGTTTTGTCTCCGTTTTTTTTTTTGTAATTTTTATAGTTTGTGTTGGATGTGTCCTTTCCGCTGTTTTGTGTTTTGTGTTACGTTTTTTTTTGGTTATCCGGGATAAGAAGCATCAGACACGAGATGCTCGATACCCGCAGCAGCAAGGGTGGCAGGCTGGTCCTCTTCCTCCACTTCCTGGTATGACACGTTCCTGGTTTTGTTAGTTGGCGGGAAGACATTGTTTTTGTTATGTGGCCCCCCCCCCCCGCCCCCCCGCCGGTTTGCGGCAAATTTTGTCGCTTGTTTTCGTAATGACATCCTAACGTACAGATAGTTCATGGCGAAAATGATCTGAATTGCGAGGCTCCTTGACTGAGGAACTGCCTGATGACTGACGACTAATAACTAATCGGTAGGTGCCTAGCCAACTAACTGATTTTATTCGGCAAGTCGGCTGGCGAGACGAGCTGATGACCAGCCGACTTGCCGATTTCAGTCACGCGAGCGAAGCGAGCCAGATGAACCCCCCACTGCCGAGGAGATCCCGCCCCGAAAAGGCAAAATACACCCGGCATTTAACAATCTTTCCCACGAGCATGGGGACCCAATAAGTCGGAGAGTCGGTCGGTCGGGCAACAACTTACTACCAGTCCAACTCTTGAGAAGTTGCTGACTTTAGGTCGTGCCAACTCATTGCTCTACCAGTTTTGGTGTTTTTTTTAATCTCTCTTTGGCTTTTACCCCCTCCCCTCTCCAATGAAAAGGTGCCGAAGTCCGTCTTACGAGCGGTTCTTGGAAGGATGCAGTTCACCCTTCATGTGACTCGCCAGACACCTCACGGCGCTTCGCGCTTGGTGCTAGCAATGTCTGCCTGGTTGATGAAAACCCGACGTGCTCCGTCCGGGCATAGTAGGGATGCGAGGGTCTATGGTCATATGACTACAGCCATGCACGAACTGAGTACTCCCCCCCCCCCTCTCCGACGAAAACAGGGAAATTGGAAGCACATTATCCCGGGGATGACGGCGGGCAGCGCCCCCCAAAGCTGTCACAACGGAGGACGAATGCATAGAAATTTCTTTCAAGACGAGCCGGTGTGCATGTCGGGGCTACCCCCAACGAGGGAGCGATTAAGGGATTGCCTCTGGGATACTTCGCCGAAGTGCTTCGAGTTTGGGAAGAGCTCGGCCGATAGGAGGTGATAAACATCTAATGTATGTACCTGGTATGTTTGTATATGTTTGTTTTTTAGCTTCGTGCTTCTTTTTTTTTTTTTTTTCTTGGCTGTTGTTGTCGGCTGAACCCGTAGGAGGCTCCGTTTACCCTTGGGGTGGCTCGGAGACGCGTCGCGTCGCTGTTTCGATTTTGGGAGAAGCGCGGCCGATAGGCGGCCTGAGAAAACTTATTATCGTCGTCGTGGTTGGCATTGTTGTTGTTGTTGTGGGCATGTCCGTGGGACACGGTGCCGCGCTGTTCTAAGTTTGGGACTTTTTTTTTGTTTTTGACGTTGCCGTACAGTTGTTCCGGGATCGACTCGCCGGAAGTATTTTCTTTCCCTCAGCCGTCTTCACAAACGATATTGCCTTCTCGTATATCTGGAACCACACGCGGGTGATCTCACGCTTTTACTTTCCAGCTGCTGGACAAGCCGTGGTCACAGGTGTCGTCCCTTCTTCCCCCCGGTTCTTGCCTTCAATTTTTATCGCGCGTAGGGTTCAGCAATCCCACTGCTCGTCGATTTTTCATCGAGTGTTGCTAACTCACGCCTCGCGCTCTCGCGCTTTCCGCAAGTCAATTTGTGCACAAGAAAAAGTCCCAGCGAATTTATACGAGTTTGCACTCGGCGGGGCTCGAACTCACGAATACCAGGCTGGAGGATAACCTGATACGCCACCGGGGCGACCGGTTTTTATATATGCCACACCGGCTGTGATTGTGAGAGCCCCACGGAATGTTGCCTTGTCTGAGGTTCGCATATGGTGCACCACGCTTGACGTGCCTCTCTACTCTACCGGTGCTGGTTCGTGCCGGTATTGCGCAACATAAGCTGACATGCTTGTTCATGTATCTTCTCTCTCTTCTCCCCGCATCCCGAAAATGATTGCCTGATGAACAAATACGAAGTAGTTAATCACCCCCCCCCCCCCCCCCCCTCCCGCGCCAATACTTTGCCGCTCTTTCTCTATTTTTTTTCTTTTGTGCACCAGGACGGCTGTTATCGTGAGAGATCCGCGGGACGTAATTTTGTCCGAGCGGAAGATGCGGCTGGAGTTTTACCGCCAGGAGTGGGTGGGGGAGATTACCTTAGACGAGTTTGTTCGACAGCGCTTCGAGGTGGGTAGGGTTTTGTCGTGCATGGCTTTTTGACCATCTGCATTGAATACCGGCTACCGATTGCCGGGAACTTGAGTAGTTTGGTGGGAGTCGACGAGGGAAGAAATGGCTAAATTTTTTGTCGCGATAAAAAAAACCGAGGCGCGTACCGTAGTGGAAAAAAAACCAAGGCGCGTACCGTAGTGGGGAGGGGGGAAAAGGGCCTGCTTGGTGAACCTGGCTTTTAGCGAGTCGTAAATTCAACGACATTATTGAAAGACTAGCCGGCCTCTCTTACATGTGTGCTCCGCATCGAGCAAGAAACTATGGAAGGGATTTGCAAGGCTGCTCTTATCACGTGATTGAAAAAGGACGGGGAGGTTCGGAGTATTAGTTGTTTTTTACAAAGGAGATGCTCTGCTGCTTTACATGGACAACGTAACTTCTGAGTTTCCTTGTGCTTGCCTGGATCGCGGACACTAACTCCGACCCGTACGTTTTGGACCCAAAGTCCCCCCTCTGTTGTATAACCAATGTGTGGTTTCTGCTGCTTCTATGATATCGGCCCCCCCCCCCCCCCCCGGGTGTCACAACAATGGAGAGTAGGACTCATATAGTAGGAGAATGTGAAATGTACAAGGAGGAACGGGATGCGTCAGAGGAGATGAGGAAATTAGACGTATGTGACATGGAAGAGTTTGGTAGACTAAAGAGTAGCGAGAAAACCATCGCTGTCCTAGGAGATACCTGGTAGATGGTGGCCGCAGAGGACGAAACAGGACGGGGATAGGATAAGCAAACAGTTTCTATGTAATATATGAATGAAGCGTACTGAGCGCCGAAATGTTGGAGGTGTCTTTATTAGGAGTAGGAACGGTGCTCCGTCTCGAAAGGGATGCGTGGTCAATGGTCAAACGACTAAGGCCAGCAACAAATGAGTACCCCCCCCTCCCCCGGCCGCCGGGAGCAATGACCAAAGCAATGATAATTCAACATACGAGACAGCATCATCGTCTCCACTCTGTAGTGCTTATTTTCTTCGCCATTGTTACTGCATTGTTGTGCTTGTTTTGCGGCTTTTTGTTGCGCAGACCCTGGTTTCGTGGACGCACCAGCGATGGGTCTGGCATACGCAAACGGCAATGAATGCATCGTCGCACGTCGTGTTCTACGAAACTCTTCAGGTGAGAGCAACCCCCCCCCCCCCCCCGCCTCGACCGGCATGTTACAGTCGAAGCGGGTTTCTAAGATATGGAGGTGTGCTACGCTAGAGGTGTCGCTTTTTGCCATAGTTTCTGAATGACGGGGCTCCTTAACCCCTTTAGAGCCCCCAAATCCCTCCCTATACTAACTTCAAGTAAATTTGTTAAAAAATGGGGTTTTCAGCAGGGAAGGCGTTAATTGGAAATCGCCGGAATATCATTCTCTTTTTTTCAGCACCAGGATGGTATGTTTTTTTTATATGCCTAGACCATGGGTTTGTTTCGTGATCGGTCTGTTTTTTTTTTCTTTTTGTGCTAAAAAATCCGTTTTTGCTGTGGGGTATAGAACCCCGTAAGCGAGAATCCCGACGAAACTAATCTGTGCACCTGTACCGAAGATTGTTCCGAAAAAAAAAAGGAAAAAAAAACGAGTAAAAACCTTTGTTTTTTGTTTGTACCCAAGGAGTTGCTAAGAATGTTTTTTTTTTTTTCTTGAAAAAGTCGTAAACCAGCAAACACTAAACCAGCAACAACAAAAGGCATTTGATACACCAGCCCCCTCCGCAGTAAACCGGAGGTGCGTCGGAGCAATACGGCCGCCTTATTGAGGGAAGCCGCCTTATTCACTCCAGGTTATGAGTGCATTTCCCCAGACGCCAAGCGATTTTGACCGCCTTATATCGGGGTGCTTCCTTATATAGGGATACCGCCTCATTGGGGGTACTGCCTTATACAGGGATACCGCCTTATCGGGGGACCCCTACTGAACCTCTATCGTAGCACGCGACGTTGGGGGGTGTGACTCTTCCGCAGAAGGCGCCCGGCTAACGTGGCTAGGCTAGCTGCATGCTGCGGTAGCGGAAGCAGCGATTTTGTTTCTGAGGCTTTTCTCACGCGAGGAGGTCTAGGCGCCTTACCCAAAGAACTGATTACGTTGGGAGAAACAGGACGAACGGCCTACCACCGCCATATATGGCGCATAAACGATTGTATCGTATTAAAAATGAAGTTCTCTCCCCGGTGGACAACTCCCATGCAGGATATGGCTCAAGACATGCAAATAAATACGATGAAAAAAAAACACAGGTTGAAATTTCGATGATGTTTGGGGGGTTAACGCCTTTACAACTGGAAACCCTTTTGGGGGACGAAGTTACTTGAAGTTAGTATGGGGAATAGGCTCAGGCCCATCATGTTTTTTTTTTTTTTTTCTTCAGAATTTTATGCTTTTTTTCCCCAAAAAACTTAGCTAAAAAGGGGCAAATATGCGCCCATATATGTTTTTTTCTGGTGTTATTCCCCGCTTATGCTCCGTTTCATGGCAGCCATTTATGTTTAAAATAGCAAGGCCAGCCATCTTTTTGTGTTACAAACTCTGTCGAAGCTTTTCTGATCATGTTGTGTTGTATATCCAACCTGCTGTTCCCCGGATGTCCGCCGCATGCGCTTGACAACGTACTTTCGAACGCCGTTGTCTATCGAGTACGAATCGTTCGCCTCGAAAACTATAGGCAAAAAGAAATCAATGGTGTGCGTTCAACATGTCTGAAAATGTGCTTGAACGTGGTACTGAGTACTCCGATCATGACAATGTAACGTGCATTGTTTTTAACTGAATTTCATCCTTCGTATTATAGCTTCCGAAGAATGTCGACCGCCGACTCGCACCTTACAGCTTCTTACAGCATACAGCACTACTAGTCATTCGTTGCACAAAAAGTAACCTCCCTCTCCTGCCAATTTGGAAAAAAACACGAAAAAATGTCACTCGTCTAACCAAGCAGCACGCAGCGAACAGCAGTGCTACGTCAGTCAGTAGGAGATGGCGAAAAAGCACAAGCAAGCAGAAAGCCCCAGCCCCTCTACCATACTACCTAGATGAGCTAGATGAGCTAGAGCTTGATGACGAGGACACCATCATGCACGAATTCCGCAGATGATGTGTGGTCTTGTGGTCTTATGGTCTTCTCTGTGCTGTGTGCTGTGTGCTGTGTGCTGTGTGCTGTGTTCTGTGTGCTGTGTGCTGTGTGCTGTGTGCTGTGTGCTGTGTGCTGTGTGCTGTGTGCGGTACTGTGTCGTTGCTCGTTAAAACAAAACTACTCTCCTTATTTTAGGTCTTGAGGTATATACTTGCGTTATCCGGCAATCTTATACGAAGAAATCAAAGTAGTCGACATTGTGCATAACTGCAGGCTGCTCGTAGGCGCTGTGGAAATATCTCAGATACCCCTTGTGCCCGCATTTGCAGCCGGTACGCTGAAAAATGAGCAGGGTATGCTCGTCGCTGATGTGTATATGCTTTGTTTGAGGCATAATATGCTTAGACAATGCTCCCCGCCACTTATGCTTTTACTTACGCGAAAGAAGGCCAAATATGCTATAAGCTATGCTAGCATTATGGGCCTGAGCCTATCTGGGGAGGGGTTTTGGGGCTCTGTTCTCCAGAAAAAAATATTCGGCCGAAAAATGGCACCTCTATCGTGTTAGTAGCGCGCGTCGCTATTGCTGTGTTGACATGATCGCCGTCCGAATGCCGCTCGAAGGAAAAAGCTACCTCGGCATGATCTCTTTGGGTAGATTCATCGCGTCGCTATTGCTGTGTTGACATGATCGCCGTCCGAATGCCGCTCGAAGGAAAAAGCTACCTCGGCATGATCTCTTTGGGTAGATTCATGAGCAGCGACTTGACACACGCTAGGCTATTGCTGTATTTTCATGATCGCCTTCCGATGCGCCTCGCAGGAAAACTACCTCGGCATGATCGATTTAGCTGGATTCATGGGCCTTGAATGCTCCCCAGAGCAGGCGGAGAAGGTTTGGCAGTCACACCAGAGTTCGGCACCGCCCCGCGACTACTCCGCCCAGGGACTCAAAGTGGAAACGATCGAGTGGATGAACGCTACCATGGCGCGTCTCTTGCCCGTATCGATGGTGTTCCACTATGGCTTGGTCCCCACTGATCTCTGAACACCCTTCTTCTGTTTTTGAGATAGGTGGTGGTGGTGTTGGTGGTGGTAGTGGTGGTGGTAGTATTGGTGTTGGTGGGGGGGGTGGTGGTGGTGATGGTGGGGATGGTAGTGGAAGTGGTCGCGGTGGTGTGGTGGTGCTGTTGCTGCTGCAACTGGAGACCATGCAATGGACAAACCCTACCATGTCGAGGCTTGCATCTGTGCCGATCATTT
The DNA here is from genome assembly GCA_012845835.1 of Undaria pinnatifida. Taxonomy (NCBI): domain Eukaryota; class Phaeophyceae; order Laminariales; family Alariaceae; genus Undaria; species Undaria pinnatifida. The sequence goes on along the minus strand of JABAKD010000025.1, from coordinate 10,311,652 downwards.
TTCATTATGGGTTGGTCTCGACCGATATCTGAAAGCACTTCTTCTTCTCTTTAGATAGCTGGTGCTGTGGTGGTGCTGCTGCTGCTGCCACCCTGTCTTGGGTATGTGAAGTGTGCCAGGCATCACGGCTGTCTTGACGTAGCTGTTGCTGTTGCTGTTACGGCTGGGGATGGTGACGGTTTGGGTGAGGCCGCTGCTGCACCGTCGTGAACGTGTGAAAAGCGCCAGTCATCGCTGCAGTCTTGAGATAGGTGCAGCCGCCGCCGCCGCCGCCGCCGCCGCCGCTGCTGCTGCTGCTGCCACGCTGCCGTGGACATGTGAACAACGGCAGCCATAACAGCACACGGTTGAGAGCTGTCGCTACTGATGGTGCTGCTTCTGCTGCTGCTGGTGCTGCTCACGCCACAGACTTGCTGCTGCTTCTGCTGCTGCCACAGAATTGCTGCGGCTTCTGTTGCTGCTGTTGCTGTTGCTGTCGCTGCTCCTGCTGCCACTGCTGTCAGCCTGTCCACGGAAAAGCACCGACCATCGCTGCAGAATACCAAGTATTCAAGGTCAAGAATTACCCGATTTTTTTTTTTAGCGTTTCTACCGTACCGTTTCTTTGGCGGTAGTTCGTCCGGTTCCTCTGCCTGCACCCGCTCGGGGGGTTGGGATCGATGTGTGACCGTGCTTCGATAGAGTCAGCACGTTTTGGCCATTTTTAGTTCTGAATGGCGAGGTTTTTATCCCCAAATTGTCGGAATATCATATTGTCGTTTTGCAAAATGGTGGTTTTGTGTTCCTGGGCCATGGGTTTCTTCATAGGATTGCACTTTCAGTTTGCTCATTTTTTTTTTTTCTTGGTGAGGTATACTGTTAATAGTATAGAGCTCCTCAAGGGGTTAGGCACCTCAGAAACACAATGGTTGGGGCACCTCAACCGTACTATTTGTAGAGTGTGGAGCTCCTTGCTTGACGGCTGTCCGTCAAGGGGCAAGAGTGCCGTCACCGTCAAGGCGTCTTTGGACGTATCATAATAGTTTTAGGGTGTGGAGCTCCTTGACGGCTGTCCGTCAAGGGCAGGATTGCCGTCCATCTTCTGGTGCTAGCATGCAGCAGTACGAGTGTCTGTTGTCGCCATGCTGCGCGGGCGTATGCGTGTTGTACAACTCCGTGCAGTGCGCTGTTGGACTCATCCCCTGCCCCCAGTAGCCCGGGCTGTTTCGTGTGCCCCGCGCTGCTGTTATCGTCGTTTACTTTGTGACATTTTCTCCTGTGAAGCCCCAACGGGGTTACCCCCCGTTTGGTTGCTGCGCCCACGGTTTCCGGCTGAGACTAACTCGACTTTGTGTAGGATCGTCTTCGCAGCAGTAAATGGTCGGTACCCTATACAGGTCTAGCGGTGCTGTTGGACGATAACATTATTACTCTCTTGGGTGTTTTTTAGTGTCCCACGTTCGTTTTGGGAGCGACAGTTTTACTGGTCGCGCGGAGGCAAGACATGTGTAACTTGAGGGCTCCGCATCCCCGGGCGGCGTGTCTGTTTTTTTTTTTTTTTTTTTCCGGACGTCCATCCTGTTCTCGTATGGATGGGATACGTGCGACGTCATCGCAGTCATGTGGGCAGCCTATTATGGATTGGCGGGTCCCCACGCCTCTACCTGGTTGGCAAGTGGGGTAGAGCTGCGTGTGCTTTTTGGTGGTGGTTGGCGGTGTCATGCAGGGGCGCGAGGCTACGGTAACGGGGAGGGGGCGGGGGGGGGGGGGTCATTGGTTGCTTGCCGTAGTCGTTTGGCCATTGACCACACATTACTTTCGAGACTAAGGTGCTTGTAGGACTTGCTTTTTCTCAGCGAGTCTGGGCCACTCGCGCGAACGGGTTGCACTTTTATTTCTTTGCACAAGTCTTGAACTTTTTTTTCGTGCTTGCCTTGGTGGTACAGGTGTTTTGGGCGACGGTGTCCGGATCCATCGATATCTTTGCAACGGGTCCCTTTCCGCCCTTTCCACCTGTTTCTAGATGTGTATGTGTTGTTTTTTAAGCCCAAAGGTAAAGGAGGCCGTGGCATTTGCTGTGCTTGCATCCGGTTGTAGAGGTTTCCAACCTGACCGGCACTCGTGCTCGGCTAGTTACGGGCGTCGCATTGACTGCTCTAGGTATTGGTGTTTCAGTTTGTGAACGCTTTCAGCCTAACAAACAAGGACTCGTGCCTGGCTTTGTTTTCGGGACGCTGCATGTGTTGTAATTGGGCTGTGATTGGTGGATGTGTTCAGCCGTGACGAAAACTCGTGGAACTGTCTGTGACCCACATTTTTCTTTTGGATGTCACATCATTTTTATTTTTTTGTGTTGCGGGTTGTGGATGTTTTCAGCCTGACGGGGACTCACTCTTACCCCGCTGTTTGTGCCGGCTGTGTAACAACTACGTGGTTATCATGGGGCCCGCGTCAAGCCGCGGTAGGGGCTGGGGAGACGCAAGTCCCCGTTAGTATAATATTTATTTCAGATACAAACCGTGTACATTTACGCGGGAATAATACGCCCATATGCATTTCATTGGCGTATAATTGTACGGCGATACGAAATGTTTAGATTTCCTAGGGAAAATCACGCCAAATAATTTCATTGGCGCTGTGTTAATTGCATCCCCAGTGCAGTTGGGGGTTCTGGTGGACCTAATCGGTTGTTCATCCGCTCCGTCCGTCCGTCTGGCTGACTTGGTTTTAATGTACCCGCCTGACTGCCTTTTCTCCAGCACACCTGGAGTGTGGTGGGGCAAAGAGTTTCGGTTGTCCGTCCGTCCGTCTTTCTGGCTGACTCGGTTTGAAAGAACGTGCTTTCAAGACTGATTTTTCTCCAAAGTACTTAGGGTGTCTGGTGGCTAAGGCATATATATATATACATATATATATTTTGGTTGTCCGTCTGTGCCTGGCTTGGTTTGAACCAGTTTGACTTTTCTCCAGTTTAACTGGGGTGTCCGGTGGTACAAAGAAGTTCAACTGTCCGTCCGTCCGTCCGGCTGGTTGGCTTGGTTTTTATGTACCCGTCTGGCTGCCTTGGTTTGCTGTGTTGCTGCTCTGTGGGAACCAAATTTCGAATATCGACAACCATCCGATGTAACATACTCATATGCCAACGACCTCGGCAGTTTCACACCTTGACCACCGCTCGCACTATTGCATCTATTGCGGGACCACGATTGTATACATGTTCAGCACGATAACAATGAAGACATTGGGGCACGCTTGATACTGCTGTCTCCAGCTCTCCCTCCCGTACGTAACCCAGATACCGAGTCACCTGGTACGAGGTAGTGTACTCCTATTGCCACCCATCCACCCACCCACCCCCCCACCCTCCCACCCCTCCCCCCCAACCAGCTCACTCACCAACCTACCTGGAGCTCTTCACTTGAGTGTGGCTCTATTCATCACCCAAAACCTCTCAACCCCGAGGGCAATCCCACGGCCGGCCCTAGGGATGCATCGAGCACTATTGCTCCAAAAGACAACATGTGGACTTGCAACAGAGAAGTTGAGTTCCTCAAGTAAGTCAGAATTGTTCTTTGTCCACCAAGGGATCCCCCAATAGTAGCAGGCATGTATCGTGACGTCTTGACGCGTTCTACGCTTCGTAGGAGGGTGTCCCGCGGCACGTTTCAGGCGCACAAGAGGTTTCGAGTGTGGTTCCACGGTCTACCCCCCCCCCAACTTTTGCTTTTCTTTAACGAAATCGCCGGTTATTTGAAACCAGCTTCCGGCCGTATCTCTTGAAATGTGGTGCCCAGGGCTTGCAACCCCGACGTCATCGTTCGAGTGTCCTTTGCAAGAAAGAGAACGTGTCGAAAAAATATTTTTTTCGCGTCATCATCGTTCCTCGTAACGGCGCGTGCTACGATAGAGGTGGACCTTTGTTTTTCTGAGGTTTCTCGCATGAGGACCTTAAGATGTCTCCAAAAAACCGATTTGGTTAAAATTTTTGCGGTGTCCGAAATGAACCATCCTGCATGGCCTAGTGTTAAGATACGGCCTCGAAAGACCTGTAATTATCCGAATTTGAGATCACTTGGATGGGTTTCGTATGATAAGGTTGGCGTTTTATATTCGGGAAAGTTTGGAAGTAGATCGGAGGCATGTGCCTCCGATCTCAGAAGCTATCCTGGGCTCTGGTGGAATCGAAAAAAACTATGTCTCTACGAAGGAAAAGAAAGTGAGTACTCTTCGAGGACCTGCTCAATTGGCAGACCTGCAGAGGGCACTCTGTGTCCCCACCGATAACATTACATGTGGCGTCGACGGCAGCCTCAGGCCCAGATGCTCCCCCTGCCATGGCTCTTGACACCTCTTGCCTGCTACCACGGCCACTTCGCTGTGGACCGTGCTCGGGGACGAGGACGAGCGGGAGGAGGTTGACGAGCCGTCCCACGCTGAACGTCCTCTCGCGTCATTCCTCCGCCCTCCGTTGCCTCCGCCAGAGCTGTGGCCAACTGCCCCGGTGGTTGGACCAAAGTTGCCCCCTCGTCAGCATCCTTAGGCACACCAGCACCCGATGTGCTGTCACCCCCGCGGCGGTGGTGGTGGTCGCCACCCCCACCATATTTGCCGCCAACCCCACGGTTGCGGTCCCCGCGGTCGCGACTGTCGCTGCGCCGCTGTTTCCCCCGGTTTCGTTTTGCCAACTCTTCCTCCGGGGTTCGGCCAAACGACGGGTCGGGGTCCTCGTCGTGGGATCTCAGCAGGACCTTGACGAGGGCAAGAGTCGGGGCGGCTCGCGTCTGTCTAGCATAGGGCGTACAATCCACGCGAGTCCAGGCCGCTTCCACTGAAAGGACGTCCGCTTGACGCGACGCCGGCCTCTTGTCACCTTGGCACCACGCGCACGTTGCGCATCTTGGAGCGTTTTCATTGGTGGGTTGGCATGAATGTGTGCACCCGGTGGTGGCTTCGCCACTGCTTGAAGTGACAAGCGCGGAAAATCCCACGGCTGACTGTCCGCTGGCCCATCATCACAATGCCTCTGCCGGAAGGTCCAGGTATCGCCGTCAGTGTTGACTACTTCGGCCCCCTTCCAGTCACACCACGAGGCAACACCTACATCCTGATGTTCACCGATCGCTTCAGTCGTTGGGCCGACATGTTCCCCGTCACTGCCGCTGACTTCACCGTGGAGGGTACAGCCAATATCCGGGTGAACGAATACATCCCCTTGTGGGGGTGCCCGCGCACCATACTATCGGACAACGGACTGCAGTTCTTCTCCAAGCTTTCACAAACTGTATATCAGCTGTTGGGTGTACTCAAGCTTGCTACAAGCTCCTATCGTCCCAACTGTAACGGGGGCGTTGCGCCGGTAAATCACACTATGGCACAAATGCTGGCTATGGTCGTCAACGAGCGACAAGATGATTGGGACTTGCATCTGACCCACGTAGAATTCGCGTACAACAACTCCGTCAGCGCGGCGACGGGTCTGACGCCGAACGAGGTCCACATGAGCAGACTCCCACGGCTCCCCCTGACGGTGTTCGACCGCACTGGTGTCGTGGGACACCAGAGACTGGCCCGTGACCACCTGGCTCAATGCGACTTGGCCACCGACCGGGCAAAGCGCGCGAACGACATTGTCCGCGCACACCACGCCCTCACCGTTTCCCGTGTTAACCGCAGAAACTCCGCCCTCGCCGACGCGCTGCGTCCAGCACCTAACTTCACTGTGGGTGGTTGGGCGTGGGTATACAATTCTGCCTCTACCATCTCTCAGGGTGTGAAGGCGAACACCGACACCAAGGTACTCAAGGCCAAACTCGCGCTTAACTGGACGGGCCCGTACAAGGTCCTGGCCGTCGGTCCCTGCTCCGCCGCCGAGACCCCGGACGGCTCGCCGCTCGGGAGCAACCTCCTCTATTTGGATCTCCCTTCCGACCTGCCTGATTCGGACGCTCGTCGGCGTGTGGCCATCGAGCGCTGCAAACCCCACGACAGCGGGGATATGCCCAAATACCCACCGGTGGGGCTGACACAGTACGTGCTGAACAGGGTTTCCAAGAAATCCCCGCCGTACCACGTCACTCGAGACGACGTTTCGACTCCCCTCCAACGACTGGAGGTGGAGCAGATCACTGGTCATCAGTCGGTACGGGGGCGAGGTGGGGTCATCGCGGTGCTATACAAGACGCATTGGGCGGGGCTCTCCGAACCTTCCCGGGAGCGGGAAATGGACCTCCACCTCTCCCGCTCCCACATCTTGCGTTATTGGACTGGAACCCCGGACCAGCACCGCCAAACCAACCGCCTTTACCGCCGAATGCGGATCGGGGCGGCACAGCGTGAGCTCTCCCGCAACAACGGGGAACGTTTCCTAGCGCCGGGCTACGCCTGTGTTTCCCGCGCCGATTGGCTCCGTCGCTACCACGACACAGTACTCCCTAAGGGCTATGGTGGCTTGGAAAAATCATTGCGAGCACTACCGAGGACAAGGTATACCTGGTTCGCTTTCTGGACGACCCGGGACCGATCAAACTTCATCTTTCCCCGGCGCGCTACACGACTTCGACGGAGCCGTACGAGGCTCTTGGTGCTTGCAAGTTCACATCGCCAGTGCGTTTCCTCGGGGAATCCAACGTAACGTAGATGAATCTCGAGGCGCGGCCGTGGCCAGTTGACTTTCAAGCCGCCGCCGCTCCTCGATAATTCTTCATTTTTTGGAGTCATGAGTTATGAGTCTTTATCTTTGGGTTGTTCGTAGTGTCCTGAGGGTCTTCATCGGGTTTTGGGGCGGGTCTTCCGTTTTATTTTCGTTCTGTCCTGGCGAACCCCTTGCTCAGTGCCGGGTCAGGGTTCGGGTAAAACGCCGCTATCTGAGGCGCAGGGCTGGCGCCTTTTTGTCATTGTTCAATTTCGCCCTGCCGATGCCCTCCTCAGCCCAGAGCCGTGGGGCGACCAGGGTACCCTGTCCGCGCGTAACGTGGTACAAGGCTATGTACGGGCTTGTGTGTCATGTTGTATCTTTTATGTGTTGTATTTGTTCTACTTTGTTTTTTTTCGTCTAAACACTTCCCCCCTAGCGGGGCTGTAGGTGTTGCCACCTTCCATCCCGGGTATTTGTCGTTTCCTCGTCTAACCCCCCGCCTTGCCGATGACCCGCGGGAGGTTTTTCGCATGACTTCTCCCTTGTGTTAGCGCCTGTGTTCCCCTCCATATCGACGAGGGCTTGCCTCGCCATAGCACCTTTTCTGTGGTTGGTTTGCCATAGAGCCTTTCCTGCCCCCCCCGCCACACCGGCGGCATGCGGCAGGTTCTAGAGCCTTTTCTGCCCCCCCCGCCACACCGGCGGGCATGCGGCAGGTTCTTGATGGGTGACTTTTGCCTTGTTGTAGGGTCTGCGCTTCTTTCAACTGCTTTTCTTCGCGTGTTTCTGGCTCCATAGCCAGGCGGTTAGAGGTGTGGGAGTGGGTTTTGAGGAGCCGCATCTTCGACTCATGGTCTAGTTCGTAGAACCGGAGTTTCCCCGAATCTCCCATATTTCTGCATATGAGACTCATCAGGGTGGGCTAGTGTCAAGATACGGCCTCGAAAGACCTGCAATTATCCGAATTTGAGATCATTGGCATGGGTTTCGTATGATAAGGTTGGCGTTTTATATTCGGGAAAGTTAGGAAGTAGATCCGAGGCACGTGCCTCCGATCTCAGAAGCTATCCTGGACTCTGGTGGAATCGAATGAAGCTACGTCTCTACGAAGGAAAAGAAAGTGAGTACTCTCCGAGGACCTGCTCAATAGGCAGACCTGCAGGGGGCACTCTGTGTCTCCACCGACAACATTACACTAGCTATACAACGAAAATCGTGCTGAAGCATATGTAACGAAATTCCGACGATTTGGGGTTCAGGAAGCCCGTTTTTCAGAAAACGTAATTAGATGAAAAGTGCTACCTATACCGTGGCACGCGTCTGTCGAGCACGCATAAAACTTTCGTTAAAAGAAAACTACTGCTTTTAGGGGGTGGCCATCGTAGAATCAGCCAATCCGGGCTTCTTAACCGCAGAAGAAGCTACCCAACCAACATCGTCGGTGGATCGTTACACTTGTGAGGCGTGCTATACGACAGAGGTAGCAGTTTTTGGCATAATAAGTCGTTTCTGGATGACGAGGTTCCTTAGCCTATTAACACTAGTAATAAAATCAATCGGAAAGCCATTCTTTTACTTTTTTTGTGGTCATAATCATTGTTTTGTGGGCCTGGGCCACAGGCTTGTTCATCGGATATTGCGCTTCCACTTTGCTCGAAACGAATATATTTGTTCTGGGTGAGTAGAAGGTCTAGAAGCAAGCTCTTCACCTTCAGCCACACCACCCTCACAGCCCTCTCAGAAGGAAAGTGTTCGCGCACCTCTACCGTGCACGTAGCATTTGTCTTGCGTCTTCTTGTGTCTGGCAATATGCGCGTGCTACGGTAGATGCAGGAGTACTGGGGCAGTACGGGCCTAGGGACCAACTACTGCTATGCAGAGGTGCTTCTGGCTCTGTAGTGATCACTTACACGAGGGTTGATAGGGTCTCACATCCCCGGTATTGGTTGGTTGCTCTCCGCCGGATACCTTCTGACAGAAGGGGGGGCGAAGCCGTTCGTTCCTGCAGGCGACAACGCCTGTCAGCTATAAAGGGGACATCTGCTATAAATTGTGACGCCGCAATGGGAGAGAATGGATAAACCACAACACTAGCCCATCCTGAAGGAGCGTATATATGCAGACTCATAGAAAGATCAGGTGGGACTAAATCCATCCGGAGAGTTCGGAAAATGGATGGAAGATGCGGCGCCTCACAACCTACTCCCACATCTCTAAACTTGAAAGGTGGAAGCCAATTGGACGGGTGCAAAAAGCAAAGATGGTACCAAACGTCCCACATACCAGTACGTGAAGCCAATAGAACGCGTATGATGCGAAGCAAATATTAAATTAATGGCATAACATATCGGTACGTGAAAGTCCATAAAGCACGTATAATTCGAGGCAGGCGTCAAAAGTCCGAACACAGCGGTACGTTGAAAGCCAACATAACGCGTTCAAGATAATTCAGAAACCAAACGTCGGAACATACCGGGGCGTGAAAGCCAATGTTACGCGTACAAGGCAAACCAGACACCAGAAGTCTGAACGTACTGCTACGTGAAAGCCGAAAGAGCAAGCTAGAACCACCGGAAAGCTAAACGCGAAGAACCATGCTTGGGGGGGGTAGGTCGCTCGAATAAACTAGCAACAACATGAGCTATAATCTGTTAGGCGAAACACCATTCTGATACTGAAGATCCAGGTATACGTAGCAAAAACCTCCTCCTCGGTCAACGACGACGCCGTGAGGCACGTCGGACCGGGGCAATTTATGGCAAAGACGCAACGCACTTGGAGCCAAGGTAAGTGAGTCATCCCTCTATAATGCGGAATAGTTCCGCATAGTGCGGTAGGGGTCGCACTTTCTGAGTTAAATGTTTTTTCTGGCTGATTGGGCTCCTCGATTAAGGAACTACCGGTTATTCTGATATTTTTAAGAGTACATTGTTTTTCAAGACTACGAGTTCGTAGCACATGGAAGCGTTTGTCGGATTGCGCAAGCGAACGCCTTCGAACTCATGATTCGGGTGATACATTGAGCTCCTCATGTTTGGAGCTGAGAAACCTCCGCTGCGTCCTTACTGCTGGATGACTCGTGGCGGAATACAGGTCTGCTCCTGAAAATAAAAAATAACATTTCAAAGTTCTGCTGCCCGACCCACAGCAAAGGCGTGAAGCACTTCTAGCTAGGGCAATCCACGGCGAAGGCACGAAGCACTTCGAGCCAACGGGGGTAGAAACTTGAATACGCGTTTATGTGAGGTGGTCAGGAGTGAGACGCAGAGCACCCCTACAGGTCGACCAAGTCGGCATGTCCCCGGGTGCTCAAAGTGGGAGAGAACAAGCTTGTACTATTTCCTCGAACCGATGGTGTCAGCTGGGACAAGAAGCAAGAGTCTGTCCGTCCCCTGATGACCCCGAATATAAAACGCTCTCCTATCATACAAAAACGGCCAATTACCTATCGAATCATGTTATCACCGGCCTTTTAAGGCCGCACCTTAACACTAGCCCGTGGCCACCCTGATGAGTCGCATATGCAGAATAATGGGATTATGAGAAACTCCGGTTCTACGAACTAGACCATGAGTCGAAGATGCGGCTCCTCAAGATCCACTCCCACACTTCTGAACGGCCTGACTATGAAGCCAGGAAAACGCGAAGAATATCAATTTAAGGAAACGCGACGCCTATGGTAAGGCAAGCCACCGATCAAAGCCCTGCCGCGTACCGCCGGTCTTGCGACATGGAAAAGGCACCACGGCAGAACAAACCACCGAAGAAGGGGCTATGGCAAGGAAAACCATCGTCGAATGCCTTCCGCGCACCGTCAGTGTGGTGGGGGGGGCGAGACGAAGAAAGACGGATTGAAGAAAACACAGGCGCTAATACAAGGGGAAGTCATGCCAAAAACCTCCCACAGCTCCACCGACACGGCGGGGGGGGGAGATGAGGAAGCAACAAATACCCTGAACGGAAGGTGACACAACCTACAGCCCCGCGAGGGGGAGGAGGGTCTAGCCGCAAAAAACAGAACAAATGTAACACAAGAAAATTGATAACAACATACAGTTCCGTGCCACGTTATACGTGATGCGTGAACGGGGTACCCTGGCCGCCCCCCGGCTCTGGGCTGAGGATATATATATATATATATACAAACGAAGTATTATATATAAAGGCGTCGACAAGGCGAATTTGAACAAACACGAAAATCCGATAGTCCTGTGCCTCAGACATGGACATCATTACTTGACCCTGGCCCGACACTGAGCGGGGGGGGGTCGGCAGAACAAAAAAAACAAATACAAAAAAGGTAAAAACCGCCCCACAAACAATCCAAACGCTCGAAACTCCACAAACAACCCAGAAGGGCAATGATTCCAAACCTCGTAACCCTGAAAAACAATGGAGAACTATCGAGGAGCGGCGGCGGCTTGAAACTCAACCAGCCATGGCCGTGCCTCGACATTCATCTACGTTACGTCGGATCCCCCGCGGGAAGGTGCTATCGACGTAGACCGGAAGATGTCAAGAGCCTTGTACGGTCCCCGTTGAAGCCGTGTAGCGTGCCGGAGGGAGAGGAAGTTTAATCGGTCCCGGGTCGTCCAAAGAACTACAACGGGGGTGCATTACCGGTTATTGTCGATGTTCGTCGGCGCGTCCGAGTTGAGATGGATGCGGCCCGAAGGCGGGGTCGCCCACGAGAGGCGCTGGAGTGCCAAGCGAGGCAGACGTGGACACGCTTGAACCGGTGGTCGCGGTGGAGTCCGTCTCTTGTGTAGAACTCCTTGATGGAGGAGTCGACTCTGCGGTGGTCGTCGCTGCAGCCAGAGCTTCTGCGGAGCCCGTGCCGCTCTCGATGGGTATGGAAAAAACCGAAGCGAAAACGGTGTCGGCGGTAGGCGAAATCGACCCGCTTTAGCAGTGGCGACGGAGGCAGAAACACGAGCGACGGGTTTCCCCGGGAAAGCAGAAAGGCCGCCAACCCTTATACGTGGCTCATATGTGCGGAAGTTGTGGAAATTGGTAGAGGTGAGGGGGAGCCCACCCCCCCCCCCCGCCCTCCAAATGAATCACCGTAGGCAAAACCTTATGTCAGATTTTGAACGAGAGAATGGGAACAATGTTGGAGAAGAACAACAAAATGAGCGAAGGGTAAGCAGGGTTTAGGCCAAACTGTAGCCGAATAGACCATGTGTATACATTAGGTACGATAATTCAAGGTAGAGAAGACGCCGGGCTAACGACGTACTGTTTCTTCCTAGATGTACAGAAGGCCTAGGACACAATATGGAAGAATGGGTCGTGGAAAAATATGTGGGGAATTGGGACTGGAGGAAAGGTGCAGAGAATGTTAAAAAGTATTATGGAAGGTGCGAGAAGTGCTGTGATGCTGGACGGGGAAATATCCAAGTAAGTTAATTTTGTACAAGAAGTTGCACAGGGATGTACACTATCACCTACTCTATTCGAGGTATATATTGATGTCATGATAGGAGCAGTCGAAGCAGCAAAGCCAGGAATCACGATGGGTGAAGATACGGTGTCGGCGTTGATGTTTGCGGATGATTTCGTGTTGATATCAGAAACACCCGAAGGATTGCAGAAATAGATAGAGAAATCACTACCAGGTAGAGCACACTAGGAAACGGAGAGTGACAGCGAACGTGAAAAAACGCGCGGTAGTTGTATGTAACCGAAGAAAGTGTAAATCCGGTGAATTTCAAATGGAAGAAAGTGGGGAGAAGATGAACTACCGAAATCGTAGACCAATACACTTACCTTGGCGTAGAAATATCAAAGAAAGGGCCGCTCCTGGGGTACACACATACATACCGAAAGTAATAGGAAAGGGTAAAACACAAGGAGGCGAGATGCATGCAATACTAACAGACTCGCACCTTGACAACAGGATTGAAGTATGTATTATGATGAATGCGATTGTACCAAAGCTAGAGTATGCACGAGAAGTATGGGGAGGGAACGCAAGTTCGTAAAAGAACTGCAAACGGTGCAGATGCCAACAGCTAAAAATATACTAGGATGCTCAAGTACGACGAGCAATACAATATTAAGAGTGGAACTGGGAGTGTACCCTCTTGAAACTAACAGAGACGTGAGAAAGTTGAAATGCCACTAGTAAGTAAGGTATATGCCAGAAAAGAGTTCGCCAGCCATAACTGATAGGGCTGTATGGGAGAAAACAACAAAAGGGCGAAATGGAATAACATGGGATAAAATAGTCGAGAAAATATGGAAGCATATATGAGACCGAGAAGAGGTACTGTCCATAGAGAAGTTTGGCGGGTACAAGACAGAAGTAAAAGAAAGGATAGAAGAAAGGGAAAGGCTAGCGCTAAGAAGTAAGGTGCAAGACGACAAACACTTGAGAGATATTCAGGGGGTTGAGGGAAGATATTGGAATGAAATTGTATCTGCACGGCCGAATGGACTACACGAAAAGCTGAAATTGCGATTTCGTGTAGGGGACCTGGACCTACTAGACAGAAGGAAGAGATGTACCAGAAGTCGAGAGGAGGAGGACGTGGATGCACACATGTGCCCGTGTGGCACAACAATAGAGAGTAGGACTCATATAGCAGGAGAATGTGAAATATTCAAGGAGGAACGGGATGTTCAGTGCCGGCCACGAGCCCACTCAAGGCATTGCTTTCGGCGCGGCGCGCGGGGCACGAGCCCATTCAAAGCAGTGCTTTCGGTGCGCGGCACGAGCCCACCCAAACCGCCCCCTGGGATCGGCGAAGAGAGAGTGCGCAGCCCGTAGGTCCTTGGGAGGTAGAAATCGCTATCCCCAACTGGGTTGGAGATCGTCAACCCACGTGGTCGAGGTTTGTAAGCCCCCTGCAGTCGCGCCCCGTAGAAGCCTCTGGCGAGTGGGCCAGAAAGTCGGCGTAGCCGTTGGCGCTGCCTTTGCGGTACTCGAGTGTGCAATCGAACGCGACGATGAACTCAAGTTACCGAAGGACTCGTGCATTATGAGTCTCCAACTTGACAATGCTCTCCCGTTCCTTGTGGCCGGGGAATATGCGGAACGCGTCCCCCCAGAGTACCCTCGGAGGCGTTTGGGAGCCCCAACAATGCTGCCGGGTAAATTTAGAGGAGTCCAGTGCATTTCCGAGTCGAGCGTTCCTCGACTGATACACGCGATCCGAATAGGGAACGAAACGTCGTCCCGCGTCACAGTACCCCCCATGAAACAGGGGCCGTGGTCTGACAGCGCGGTGTCAGTGCCGACGCCAGAAGCTAATTCCACACCTTCCACCTTTACGGCTTTTAGTCGGCCAGCGCGTCTGAGAAATAGTCCGAAAACTCCGAAGGAGGACCTTTGCGAGCGCTGGCCACTGTTAACGGCCCGGCCGCGGCCCTGACGAATTCTCTTGGGTTCCTACATTCGCAGTACAAGTGCGGAACGAACTAGGGGAGGCCGGGTGCGCCGACCAGGTCTCACTATCGCGAATTGCTTCGCGGACGGCAGAAAGGGCCTCACCGAGCAAAGGTTTCCCCCTCCACTGGCGGATCGTTGGCCCTGGGATCATCCGCCCCGAGACCAATGCCCCAAACTGGACCCAAAAGGCTGGCTTCATCCAGAAGTTTGTTGTGAGAGCTCAAAAGGTGATTTTACATGTCTGGGTTCTGCATGAATTTGGCGTAGGTGCGAGTTAACACGACGTTTTGCTTCTCCCTGTCCCCGACAGCGCAGCCCAAGTTGCGCACGCCTCGAACGACGCGTTTGTGTGGGCTTGGGCAAGGCGAGGACATGATGAGCTCCACTGCTCGATGGTCTTTAAAAAGCTGTCGCCGAAGCGCTCAACACCCTCACCAGCGCCCGCGCGCCGCCGCCGCTGCTTCTGCTGCTGCTGTTGGTGTCTACTGCGTAAGCTTCTAAAGATAAAAAACAGCTGTCTGTGTCATGGCTTTCGCCTACTACTGTATGTAGTAGCCTGTCTTACTTGTTACATCCTCGTTCCATGGAGGAGTGAAATGTCCAACGAGGCTACCGACGGGTTGTCACGGTCGGTTTTTGACCATTTTTCGGGCGCAGTTAGAGAGGATTCTCGCGTTGTTCCGCCAGCGAGCGAAGAGGACCCGAGGCGAGAAACCGTGGGTTCACATTCGCGTTGTGCTCCCGAGGTCTGGCGTTCCAGCAAGGAGACACAACAGACTCACGGTACCGAGGCCTGGTGTTCCCGGACGAGGGCGGAGGTGTGGATCCATGCCCAACCACCCAAGGTGTAGATACATAGTCGTTTGAGCGCGCTGCTAGTGAGCGCCGAATTACGGTTCTCTACGCGGGCGGCGGTGAGCGCGTGTTCTTTTCGCACCCGGCCATACGTACTCCGTTGACGATCAACTACAAGATCGTAAAACTTGAGGTGATCGCACTCCATGTTTGGCGGCCGCGAGCGCAGAGACGCTTGACGATGGCCAGGGAGAGGCGGAGGAGGCGATTCACATGCACCTCCATGGTGGCCAACCCGGTGGCGGTAGGTGCCTGTCGCAATTTTCGACGTGCCTCGAGGCGTGTACACCGTGAGTGCGCGCTTGGAGCAGACGCAATTTTTCACATGCCTTGAAGCTTGTACATGGTGAGTGACAGCTCGGCGCAGACGCGTTTTTCCGCATGCCTAGAAGCTTAAACACCAAGGTGAGTGTCAGCTCCAAGCAGACGCGAATTTCCGCATGCCTAGGAACTTGTACATGGTGAGTGCCAGCTTGGAGAAGAATTGAAGGCTGGTATCGGGTAGGAGGCTGGCCGGACAGTGTGCTCTTGCTCGACGTACCTTCGAGCGCCAGCACTCCCGCCGCTCCCTCAGAGATACCCACGTCGACAGAAATGGAGTTCGTCGCATGGGTCGAGTGATACTCGCACACTGGCTGGGCGCGGGAACAGCGCGCCCGACCGTGCGTGACGCCGCAATTCGTGGTCTCCTTCGTGAAAGTCCCTCGAGTCCACCTCGGGCGAACTCCTATTACGTGTTACGTCCCACAAACAGCCCCTGTTTTCAACAGTTTGCTCTGTATCAGAAAAATGGCGGCTTACAACGGGCAAAGGTGAAGCCCTTTTTCAAGTGGAGAAATTAACGCCCCCCCGCCCCAGCAGCTTCCGACAAGCCCGACGGGCTTGCAGGCTCGCCTCTTGGACGACGACCTCACGCGAATATACGCCTCGCCGTTCATGCGGCCGTAGATTATGCATGAAATGTCACTGAGGTGTGCTGCCACCTCGGCGTGGTTCACACACTTTCTATGCTCGAGAACTTTACTGATGGATCGACATCATCGTTTGCGCACGTCGGTATCTTCGTCGCTTCCTTGAGCACCAGGCGCGCGTGCCTCTCGGCAGACGGTGGGCTGGCCCATTGTCGCCCTTCTATCACCGTCTGGTCCCGATGTTGCGGTGAGGGTCAACTGCTTCGGCCTTCTTCCGATTACACCACGGGGGAACTACTATTTCCTTCCATGCACGGATCGGTCCAGCCGACGCACAGAATTGGAAGCTATTTGTGCAGCGGATTCACGGCGGGCCGCACAACCAATGTTCTGGCAAACCAGTACATCCCTCATACCCTTCGACCCGGACGCGCAGCCGTCGGCCGTCAAGTCGCCGCCGCTGGTACGCCCCAAACGGCCGTGGACGACTGATTCAACGCTTCGAGCATACGTTACCGCCGCCAGAGCCGTGCAGACACCCCGCCGGCCTCGGATAGTTTCGCCCTCGGGCGTTTCGTCCACCCCATTGGCCATATTTATGCAGTATCGATCCGGCGCTCCCCCCATGCAGTCAGCAGTGCTACACATGGCCGTCTGAGATGGTAAAAACAGCCGAGGGGGAGCCGCGGCCACAACAGAACGGTTGACCCCGATGACACGCGAGGCTGAATAAGGCAAAAACAGAGGGCGTCTGAGGACCGAGGTCCGTCGTACACCCGGCTGGGTCTGTACCGACAAGGGGGATAGAAGGGATACCTCCCCGCGCCGCTTTGTCGAGGGTGGTGGCCGAAACGTCCCAGGCAGTGAGAGGGAAGGCTCGGAATACACAGTGAGTTGACCGAGGCCGGCGCCCCTAGCTCGGGTTAGTGAGGGTGCAACTAGCACTGCAATTCCGAAGGCGACGATATTGTTGTCGGCCCATGTTGAAGGAGTAAAAGGTCAGCTGCCCCTTCGTGGGGTGACTTGACAGGGGGCACATATAACTAATTATCCAGAAGGAGTGGCGAGGCCGTCAACCCTCATCCGCGTCCTGTTTTTGCGAAAAAATCGAAATCTTGCGGGGACAGCGGGGACCCAACCAAGCCAGAACTCGGTTTTGGGGGCGCGAGCCCACCCAAGGCGACGCACACGGCAGATGGTCCGCCGAGATAAAGGCCGTGGGGACGGACTAGAAAAACACGCTTGTCATCTGACGGAGTCAGGTCGCTGCGACCTGCACGGCCACTCTCGGTGGCGGGTAGTGGTATCAAGCATCACAGAAAATCGATATATCTCTGTTTTCACTGCCCTTGAGGTTTTCCAGCGTTAATCTGTACGCGGAGGGAAAAACAAAAAAAACCATCGCTGCATGCGTGGATTGTGGTCCGCGCGACCTCGTCTCAGTGGTTGTGGCGTATCTCTAATAGAGGAGCTCATTATGTACCTCTCCATCCCAGACCTGATTTGGGAAAAACTGAAAGTGCTACCCGATGAACAAATCCCATGGCCTAGCTAAGTATTCAACGAAAAACGGTTAAAAAAAAAAAGACCAAACCTTTCCGACGGTGAAGGGTTAATGAGCCCCCCATCATTCAGCCAAACGTGATACCTCGATCTCGTACCATTCCTCGAACGACCAAGGCTACCGTAGGGAGTTCCCGTTTGGGGGGATTCGTCTCGGCAGTGGCTCGGGGTCACTCGCGCTAGAGTGACCCCCTCCCCCCCCCCCTTTTTCTTTTTTTTGGGTCGTCTTAAGTTATCCTTTCGTGGTGTGCCGGTGAATGTTTTTCGATATGAATCCACCCGCAATGCCATCTGGCAAGCTACACGCTGCGCCAAGCAAAATTGAGCCTTTGACGTCTCTTTGTCGGCGAGGTACAGAGTCACTCGTGCGACTGGCTCAAACCTGTTTGTGGAAATCGGAGGTACCCCCCCCTCCCCCACCTACCCCTACCATTAGCCTTCGTCCTACCGACGGAACAAAGCTCCCGGGTAGTAGTGCAGTATTGTGCGCTAGGCCCTTTTCGGGCTCACTCAGGTGACGAGTGGCTGCTCTTTTGCTCTTCTTTATTTAATATTCATTCGTGTTTTTCGGTTTCTTGGCGATGGTCACCATTGCTGCCATGGGATCGCTTGTCAACCCCTGCGACAGATAAACAAGTGCATCGTATGTTTTTATGAAGGTAATTTTGGAGCGAGTTTTTACAGGGTGACTCGCCCGAGTAGCCTGGACTCGAAGTAAGCATAGAGCTAGAACAAAGCGTGGACTGCATAGCTCACTCAGTGGCTATGGTCTATATATATATCTATTAAATAAAAGCACAACTCAGGGTTCAGTTCAAGCACCCTCGACGTCCTTCTATCCCGGTTTTAATCTTCTTTGTTTGATGGGAATTGCCGGTCGATTTAGATGCCTGAAAGTCGGGGCAGGCATTTTTTCCAGAGGCAAGCGCAATAATCTCACGTGTTTGGGGCAGCGCTGGGTAAAAGGGATCGAATCCCATGAGCAGATCTGAGGTCCACGCCAAACCGGCAGTGGACTCCGGATGATGTTTGCATTAAAGAAACATCATCACCACTGAGTGAGGTATGCGGTCAGCACTGACTGCATAACTCGGTGGGGAGGGTGTGTGCCAATAGAAAAAGAAGAACGTCCCGGGGACCTGGCCTTCGGATTGCGCTTTTATTTGAGATGCCTAGTATTTCTTTGAAGGGACGTTTCTACGCTGAAGATTTAACTTCGGCAAATGCTTCTATCTGCAGATGTTTGTGTGACTAACTCTTCGATTGGGTCAGACGCTTGATTACTGCCGAACCAGCGTAGTTGGCGTGAATATAAAACTAGCCAAAGGTCTGGCACACAACCGAACATTTTGTTATGATACGATCTAGGCCCACGCTACCACTCACAGTAAGGGCGCACCGATTTTGTCTCCTGAGGGTAGAGGCTTGAGGAGCTATATTTCTCACCCAAAAGCCAGCTAGGTTTGAGTACTCTGAAAGCGCAACCAGATTGCCAAACAAACTCATGTTATAACCGGTATCAAAAATAGCCACACCGCGAGAGACGAATGCACTTCTGACGGTCTTGGGTGAAGGCGAATGGTACGACATAGAGGCGCCGCTTTTCGTCTGAAATTGTTTCCGAATGACGGGGTGGGCTCCTTAACCCAAAATCGTCGGAAAATACGCCCCCCTTAGTTTTTGCATGATTCTCGTTGTGTACCTAGACCATGCGACTTTTCATCCGGTATGATAGCAGAGTCTTTATTTATTTATTTTTCTCCAAATCCGTTTCTGGGGGACGTCTTAAGCTCCTAAATTTAGGGGAAGCCTTTAGAAAAACCGTGGTTCACCTGTATCGTACCGCACGCGTCTTGACAACTCCCGTCACGACTGATTGTACGATAGCCCCCCCCCCCCCCAAACCAGCGATTTTCTTCACAACGAACGTTTCATGGCTGCTCGACACAAGGCAGGACACTATTGCCAAAAAAAGGTATCCATATATGTTCTTGTGTGCAAAGGTCTATAACGATTGACGACGTTCGGGGTGTCGAGGGACATCGTATTTCAGGAGATAAAAGATACGACCGGGAGCTGGTTTTGACACCGGCGATTTCGTTAAAGAAAAGTTGGGGGGGCTACCGTAGAACGGCTCTGACTCATTTTTAGGTTTTGTTCGTCCGAAAAGTGGTACCTCCATATACCGTAGCACGCGTCGGCATGTGCACGCCTGCTGAATAGCTGACCGATTTCGCTTGAACCTATTTTGTTTTAAATGACCACACGCCAAGAAGAGACCTCACTCACTGAGGGCGCACGCCCTGCGTGGAGAGCACCTTGTCTCGGCTCCCGTCACATTCGGAACCTTCCCTCTATAGTGCGGTAGGTGTTGAATTTTTGGGAACCATATCTTTTTTGTGACGGATTGAGCTCCTGGAGCGAGGAACTACGGGTTTGTCCGACAAGTTTACGGGTATAATTTGTTTCAGGGACTAGGGTATCAAAGCGTGGTCCAAGGGTTGCGCGAACGAATGCCTTCGAGAGTCATAGTTCGGGTGAGATATCGAGCTCCTGACGATAGAAAGCCATAATTTTTCTGCCGCGCCCCCTACCGTGTGGTGGCTACAGCACAGCACCAAAGAGTAGCCCGTTTCAGAATCGCTTCCGCGTGGGCAGAGCGGCCTCCTGCGATCGATCGATCATTAAGCATGTACACGTCGACAGTTTGAAGTCGATAACGCCTCGCGAGTACAAATACGTGCTCTGTCTAGCGAAAGCGATTTAATTTAGCCATTGATTTTTGTTGGCGTTTTTTCCCGTGATGGACCTCTCTACATCATCACGCACCCCCCCCCCCCCCCCCGTTGCGCGAGGTCCAAGGGGCAGCTATCCAACCAACTTCACATAAATATACCTGTTGCACCCGGTATCTGTTCCTCGGCACGCACTTTTTCAATTATGGAGTCTCGCCAGTCCAAAACTGTTGGGGCCAAAATTTCCCCTCCGGGAATTAGACGTACCTCGCGGGGCGCAAACGGACACCTCGGGGACCCAAACGTACCCCTCTACCGCGACATGACCCGCACTGTGAACGATTGTCAGCTACACATACATCACCAAACTTGATCCCCTCTTGTTTCCGGGGCCACCCCACACAGACGAATCACGACGTCATTCACAGCATGAACAAACACGGATCACTTTTAAAACACTCCCCAAACCACACATACCGCGTCGCATTGCAATATTTTGTTCTCGTCCGCCATGCCGCCCGGTTGATACACCATTTTTTATCGCCTTTCAATTGCACAAGAGAAGGCCACACTGCGCTAGGGGAGGGATATGATGTTTCTCAGGTCCTTGCATGAAGAGCGTTATCAGATTCCTAAGAGTAGGATCTCTCTGATTCCTCGTACGAGAAGCTCTCACATTCCACACGAAGAGCTTTCAGATCACACGCATGAGGAGCTTCTCAGGTTTTCCTCATACGAGAAGCGAACAGATGACGCATCATGAGGAGCCCCCAGATCCTCCACACGAGGAGCTCTCAGATTACTCTCAAGTGAGAAACTCTACAACTCTTTACATGAGTGAGTAGCTCCCTGATTTATCAATTGATGGGGTTTCACGTTCCTCCCATGAGAGGTCATAGATGATCCCTCAGCTTTAGACTACCACATTCCACGTTTCCCACATGACCTCTAAAGATTCTCCACGTGAGCTCTAAATCACGCATATGACGATCTCTCACATTCCATGCTCAGATCACACAACACACGAGGAGTTCTCAGATGTCTCAAACGAGAAGCTTCACGTTCTTTACATGAGCGCTCTTGGAGACGCCTAGGTCCGAGGAGCTCCCACATTCCTGGTTGGAAATCCTAAAAGACTGCTCACGTGAGCTCTCACAGCGCGCACGCACAAGGAGCTCTCAACTTCTTTACATGTGGAGCTCTCAGCTGACGCGTGCAACGATAGAGGTGCACCGCTTTTTTGTTCTGAGGCATCCTCAAAATGGCAGCTTAAGACCCCCCCAAAAAATTGATTTGGAGAAAAAGATAACTGCTACCGGATGAACAATCCCATGGCCCTCAAGTACCCAACGAGAATCATGAAAAAACAATATGGGCTATTTCCGGCGATTTTGGGTTAGGGAGGCCCCGTCATTCAGAAAAAAATTTCAGACGAAAAGTGCTACCTCTGTCGTAGCATTCGTTAAATATTTATCATGAAGAGCCGTCATATTCCTGAAATGAGGGCGTTTCAGGTTGCTGCTCAGATGAGAGTTCTTAGATCTGCCAACTGAGAAGCTTTCAAATCTCCTCGCATGAGCTTCCTCAAACACGAGGAGCTCTCAGATCCCGTACACGAGGAGCGCTCAAGAATCCTCATTGCCAAGGAGCTTCCGTATTCCTCGCATGAGGAGGTCTCAGGTCCCCCTCACACGAAGAGCTCTCAGGCAGCAGACAAAACAAGCTCTAGCTCAGGTTCCTTACGGGAGGAGCTCTTGGCATTTCCCAAGCGAGGAGGGACTGAGGCTACTATAGCATACCATGGTATTACTGATGCCTCTATAGTGCGCCGGTTTGTGCCACAGCGCCGGAAATATCTGCACTAGAGCGACAACTGGCGCTACTCCGCAAACTGCCACACTACTGGTTGTTTCCATCCGTGCCAAGCGATTTCACACGCGCACTCAAAAGCCGGCACCAGGCACTACTCAAAACCGGCACTATATAGGGCAACCTGCACTACTCAGCCGGCACTCTAGAGAGGGAAACCCCGGCAATGTAGAAGAACCTCTGCTGTACCCCCTTTTTCACTACTAGGGTGGAGGTTTTCACCACTCGCACGAATGACTCTGTACCTGACTGACAAAAACGCCTCCAGGCGTTTTTCGGGGCGAAGCGCTGCTTACCGTTCCACTGCCGATTCGCATCGAAAATCAACACAGCGCGAAAGCTTACTGCCGCAAACGAACAGAGGAGGGTGTCACTCGCGCGAGCCACCCCCGGCCCACCGCAAAAAGAGACCCCAAAACTCACCCCCCCCCTGTGATGTACCGCACTCAAAAAACGGCCGTTTTTTTTATAACACACCTTGTCGGCGAACGCCACAAACTGTGCCATAACCATGAATGCATACAGTAGCCCCCCCCCCCCCCCCCGAGAGCAACGACCCAGCCTACGGTAGGGGGGTCCCCTTTTGGGCCTTTTATTTCAATGGCTAGGGGTCACTCGCGCGAGTAACCCCTTAGTTCCTATGCAATCTTACGTTTTCTTTATGTTTTACATTGACGAAATCAATCCGCAATGCAAAGGTTATCTAAGCTGCGGCAAATCAAGTGCCTAAACCATCTTCATCCGTAGGGTACAGAGCTACTCGTGCGAGTGGCTCAAACACACCAGTGAAAATGGGGGTACCCCCCCTACCGTAGCCTTGGTCAACATGACCCCCTTATTGCGGGAAGCCTCCTTATTCCTTCCAGTTTACGAGTGCTATTCCCCAGGGGCGCGCCAGGTGGTTGTGACCGCCTTGTATCGGGATACCGCCTCCTACAGGGAGACCGTCTTATTGGGGGACTGGACCCTAAATGAAGGACAGCGAAACCGAAAGCAAGCACAGCATAGAAAAATATATCCATAGACTATATATGACCCTTCTCTACCGAACACCTTGGTCGAGGTCCACACCCCACCTAAAGCACATGTATCTATGCAAACGATTTGTACGCACAACACCGATGAACAATCAACCCTCTTGAAACGAATTCAGGTTACGAGCGCGATTCCCCAGGCGCGTCAGGTGGTTGGCACCGCCTTATATCGGAATACCGCCTCATAAAGGGACACCGCTTCATTGGGGGGCTGGACCCTAACTCAACAGCGAAACCGAAAACAAGCACAGCATAGAAACCATACCCTAGAATGTACCCTCGTACCGAGTGGCTTTGATCGAGGTGTACACTCTAGCACACCTGAAACCCGTTTGAACGCGAACGATTGTACGCACCGCTGAATGGTAAAATCAATCCCAAAAGCCAAGTGAGGCACAAACCTCAAAGAAAAACAAGAGAACAAATGGCATCGAAGACGAATCGGGCGGTTCCTCAGTTTCGGAAGAGCTTTGCCTTCAGCAAGGGATTGTCGGGTACACACTGGCCCGCCGTAGGACGGGTCGGGAATCTATTACGCCCGAGAGCGCGGCGTCTCAGCTCTATTACTACAATAAAACAATAAAATCAAACAGGAGATCTACTGTATCAGCAGACACGCGCCTGTCAAATATTTGGCCAGCGAGGGTCGAAACGATTACCGAACCCCGCTCCCAATTTTGCTCCCCTATCCCAATCCGAAGAGCAATCGTTCTTAGTAGACACGCAACGCTTTCGGAGAAATCCGCGAAGTTGGTCGACAATTTCATGGCATTTCAAGGATAAGCTCTATCACTACGGAGAAAACTAATGAACAGGAGCTACTGTATCAGTAGCCCCAGCCTGTTGAAACAAATTACCAGGCAGGGTCGAAACGATTACCGACCCCGCTCTTCCAAATAGCACCATCATCCTGATCGCCCGACAACAAATCTTTCTACCGTACACGCAAGAGGCTTCCGGGAGAGTTCCGCTCGGTCGGCAATGTCGGGGTTTTTCAAGCATAAGCTCGCTTTTCGCCGATCGAGTCGGATCAGGGTGTCCCCGACCCGACATGACCTGACCTGACCTGACCCGTGATATTCGCCTGCTGCCGATCAGACCCGCCCCGTGAGACCCGACCCGATCCGACCCTCGAGAGTTTAAAGGCCTCCTGACCCGGTCTGTGGGTCGGATTATGACTCATGAAAAGCGTTGGGCGAGTTGACCGACCCTGCCTCCAATTGGCACTCTGATCCCACGCTGATCTGATCCCGCGCTGACCTGGTCCCTCCAAACTAACCCTGGGTATACATATTTCTCCACCAACGAACCGACCCCACGCGGGTGTTAGCCCTAAACACTGACCCTATAGGCATGCATCTAGGCGCCTAATACTTTACCTCACCCCCGTCTTAGCCGTCCACACGGGGGGTCCTATGCATACCATTGGCCGCCCCAAAATAGAATACCACCCAGGTACCCCGTGCGAAGCGCTCAGCGGAAGGGGTTTCACTGGCGGGCCTGATCCGAGGCGGGCCTCATCACGGACCAACCGAGGCATCGCTGGGGGGTTACCCCCGTGTGCATTGCTGGATTTGAGGCACGCACTCGGACCAGTGACTCCGTGCCTCACTGCTAAACGTTGGGTTTTTGCGCAGCGTGTAGCTTCCCGGACCATTGTGGATTTACATCGAAACATTAACACAGCCCAATAAGGCTCATCGCCGCAAAAGGAACTGGGCAGGGGGGGGGTCTCACCCGCGCTCGACCGAACCCCGAGCAACGACAAAAAAGGAGCTCTATCCCCAAAACGACCGCTCGAACGCGTGCTACGATTAACAGAGGTTGCACCACTTTTTCTTTTTTCCCCGAGGTTTTCTGGGACACAATGTGGGAGCTTTGAATACCTCTTCCCCACAAAACTGATTTTGGAGAAAAAATAAGCTTCCTAGTCCGGGTGCAAAAGTCCCATGGCTGAGGAACCACGACGAGAACCATGGAAAATAAGTTGGCTGAGATTCCGACAATTTTGGGTGAATTAAAAAGCCTAATCATTCAGAAACCCTTTCAGACGAAACGTGCTATCTCTACCGTAGCGCGCGTCGCCTCCCCTACCGAGGCCACGGCCGACCGTGAGTCCGTTGGATCTAATCCGCCAACGGTTTCAGTTTTTTGTTTTCGTAGCTTCGTTGGATCCGATTCCTATCGGAGGGCCAACGGCTCTTGACACGAGTGTTGTCATTTTCATCCTGATCATAGATCGGTCGGATCCAGCCCCCATCGAACAGCCAACTGTTCAGGAAGCAGTCTTGCCATGGTTGCGTTCATCCACAAAATGGTGTCCAACAGTAGCCCGTGTGTTGTGTAGTCCCCGTGGGGGGAGGCGTTTTTGTGAGCGTCCCGCACCGCCTCCGCCTGTTTTTCAGAGCACTGAAGCCCGATAAATCCGGCTAGGTCGATCAGCACCATGTGGGTTTCCTGCATGTGACGGAAGAAAAATACACGTTTTTGACAGTTCACACGCGTCAGAGGACAAAACAGTCTGGGGCGCTACAAGCGCAGCAGTGGGCTTTGGAGCATTTGCTTGTATGCGCACGCCAGCACGTAAAAAACCGTGAATGATTGGTTGACCTTAACCATACGGGTTTTCTGTGGGAGATGGCGGTAAAAAATACGAACAACTCAAGTCACGGGTCATTGCTCTGCGGGTCTGGGGTGCTATCGTCGCAATGCGTTCAACCTTTTACAAAACTACACCTTTCTTTGTGGCGCAACCTCTCTTGTACTTGGGGCACTCGGGATTTCTGTTGCAATGGTGAAAGGCCTCCGCTTGTTTTTCCGAGCACTCGAGCCCAAAAGAGGCAGAGCTAGGACGATATGAACCAGAGACGTGTCTCCCGTGTGGGCAGCCGGGAAAAAATGACATCTAAAAGGTTCACTCGCGTTAGGAGCCAATGTAATCGGGGGTGCCACAGGCGCAGCACTGCGGTTAGGTTGATAAACACAACGTGGGTCTCCTGTGTAGGCTGGTGGTAGATAATCGGCCCACTGGATTCGGGGTCGATAGTCTGGGGTGCCACGAACGTTAGTAATACGGGTAACTGCGTTTATTCTTCTTAGTGCTGAAGCCCGAAAAAGGCGGCCAGGAGTCGTCCTACGGTACTTCCCCCCAAGCTTTCCCTTAACGAAATCGCCGGTTTCAAAACCCAGCTCCCGTTCGAGTATCTCCTGAAATACGGTGTCCCTCCGGACTACCCCGACGTCATCGATCGATAGGCCTTTGCACACGAGAAAACCAGGACATGGATAATTTGTTTTCAAATCGTATCCTTCCTTGTGTCGAGTAGCCAAGAAACGTTAATTAAAGAAGAACGCTGTTGTTTTTTTGAGGGGGAGTATCGTAGAATCATCCCTTAGGTCTACATATGCACCAGGGGGAGGGTATCCTCTTTTGTGAGAGTCGTCACGCGGCAGGGGTGCAACCGATTTTAACCTGAGCTCTCCCAACATGAGGAAGGAGGAGGTCAATACCTCACCAGCATCGCCCGAAACATGGCTTTCGAAGACATGACGCTCGCTACGATATAGAGGTAGCACTTTTCGTCTTAAACGGTTCCTGAACAACGGGGAGCTCCTTAACCCAAAATCGCCTGAAAAACTGGACCATTTTTGTTTTGCACGGGTCACGTTGTATTCACTACAGGAACCATAGGATTTTTCATCCGGTCTACGTACGTAGCGGTTTTTGATTTTCCTCTGCCAAATTTGAATCAGTATACATGGGAGCGAGGTCTTAAGCTGCCAAATCGAGAAAACCTAGAAGAAAAAAGTGGTTTGTACCTCTATCGTAGCCCGTGTGACATTCCTTCGCGCAATTCGACCAACATCGTATATGCACTAGACACGAGTCACGATCATAGAGGTGCACACCACTATTTTTTCTGAATTCTGAGGTGTCCCTCAACTTGGGCAGCTCAAAACACTCTCCCCAAGAACTGATTAGGAGAAAAATAAAACCGAGCTAGCTATCGCGGATGCAAAAAAAAACAAAATGCCACCTCTGGGGCCGAAGGATCAAACACATAACGAGAATCATGGCAAAAACAACAAAAAAAACGGACCCTTTTCGACGATTTTGGGTTAAGGTGCCCCCGTCGTTGAAAAACCATTTCACGCTCTCGTCCAAAACCGTTACTACTTCTATCGTAGCATGTGTCACTAGCCCTTAAATCAGCATTTGTTTTACTCCAAAAAAACTGTCATACGTGAGTCACCAATAGTTCCATACACCTGAGGAGCGCAACCGGTCAGGAAAGCTTGGGCCCAAAAGTGCAACCGCCTGCTGTGGGATGATTCGGTGGGTTTCCCCTTCGGGCGATGCCGGGAAAACAGCGGGTCCAGTCGCCGCGTCAGAGGCCGCCCAGACAAGTGCCTCGATAGACGAGCGCCTAAAACAACACAGGTGGCACCTATTGGCCGAATATCACTTTCAGAATGACCGGGGGCCAAGGCTACGGTCCCGTAGGAGGGTTACCCCCTTCTTTCGCTAACGGATTCGAGCCATCCTACTCGCACGAGTGACTGCGTACCTCATCACCAACGAAAAAAAAACACCACATGCTTTTGGCGCAGCGAGGCTAAGTATTGCACAGCGTGCTAACGTCACCTGGTAAAAATATCACCGCAGCTCAAGACCGCGCAATGGAACAGGGGTCACTCGCAAGAAAAGGCCCTTGAAAAGGGACACCCCCCCCTATCGTAGCATTGGGCCGGGCTCCTTAACCCCTCCTTAACCCCTTTAGGAGCCCCAAAAAACCGTTCCCAATATTATTTCCAAGTGGTTCTTTTGTCCCCCCCAAAACCAAGTTTCCAGTTGTAGAGGCGTTTTAACCCAAGATCGTCGGGATGTTATTACTCTTGTTTCATCTCAGAACTATGGTGCTTTCTGCTATTTAATAGGCCACGTATGATTGCTCATCTCGGGTTGCACTTTCGTCTATCGGATGGGGTGTGCATAGAGCTCCTCCATGTGAGGGCTTTGGCTTAACGCCTTTACGACTGGAACGCCTTTTTGGGGGAAGAAATTACTTGAAGTTGGTACAGGGAGGGATTTTGAGGCTTGCGAAAGGGGTTAACTGATTCCGACCTCGTTGGAACGGCTGGAACAGAACGAGGCTGTTCGCATACGTTCGGTGTCCACTCAACGCTGTTGCTGCCCGATGAGAACGGGTGTATTCTGGGCAACCGACGCGAACAGAAACTAGCTCAGCTGACTTTTCGCGACGGGGTCGTGCAGCTCGACTCCAGGAGAGGGGGCGCGCTGTCACATTGGCAGCGAGTGCTCCTGACACAGAGAACAGCTTACTACCCATATACCTCCGCAACGTGGCAAGCTTCACGGATGTGTAGAAGGTTTTTTGGTGTGGGCGTCGTGGCTACGAAAACTTCTACGAACATAGGTGCCACACGATTACCACGAAAAACACTCACCGGAACCAATTTCGCAAAACACGGTCTTTTGCTTTGTGAGCCCTTCCTGGTCAGGCCATATGGCGATATCGCGTGCCCCCTGCCGCGGGTGAGCCGTACGACACGTACACAGACAGGCTCCATATCCCGTGAGTCCTATGTCATACCATGTGCGCGTTTTCTGTGGCAGGCCTTCCGGCGTATGACAGGCAGCACTCCCAGGACCGAACGGTTGACGTAATTCGTGTTCCGCGTGCGCCGTGTTCGGGTTTGCTGCACGATATCAACTCTACTATTGACACCTCTCACCTTCCCAAACTGACAGCCAGGGCTGGGAAACTCGCTCGGGAAACCATTCGATTCTTGAAAAACCAACCAACCCACCAACCAACCAACCAACCACACCAGCAGCAAGCAACCCCAACGTTAAAGTAGTTCTGTTCCACAAAGGTTCCAAAGCCTTTCCCAAACGCCGTTGTGGGGGGGGGGGGGTTAAGACACGCCCTGCTGAGGAGCTGCTGGGGAGCCTTACGTTCAAAAAACGTGAAAAAAATGCCGCACCTCTACCCGCGGCGGCATGGGCCTAAAGTTAATACAGGGCGGAGGGAGCACTTTCTTCGCCTAATCGTTTCTCATCGGACACGTGCTAAGAACCGAAGTAGCAGTTTTCGTCTGAAACGTTTGGTTTTAGACGCGTGCTATGATAGAGGCGCACCACTTTTTTTTTTTTTGAGGGACTGATTCTACGGTAGTCCCTCCCCCCCAAAAAAACACGCCCTTTTCTTCTGGACGGACGTTTCAGGGCTGCTCGACACAAGGAAGGATACACTAGATCGGGAGAAAAATGTCCACACATTTTTCTTGTGTGCAAACGTCCATCGGTCGATGGCGGCGGGGTGTCGAGGGGACACCGTATCTCAGGACATACGACCGGGAGTTGGTTTTGAAACCGGCGACTTGGTTAAGGAAAAGTTGGGGGGGCTACACCGTAAAACAACTCTGCACCACATTTTTCTGGGATTCCTTAATTTTGGGAGCTTTAAGACTTCTCCCAGAAAACTGACTTGAAGAAAAATTGAAACTGCTACCTCGGATAAAAAATCCCATGGCCTAGCTATAGAACGAGGATCTGGAAAAGCAAAATGGCCAATTTCCGACGATTTTTTGCTCGAGGAGCCCCGTCATTTCAGAAACCGTTTGACAAGAAAAGTTATAGTTCTATCGCATCATTGGTCTTTCCTGAAATGACGGGGCTCCTTAATCCAAATTGGTCGGAAATCGGCCATTTTTATTCGAATGCTTCTCGTTGATCACCTAGGCCATGGGATATTTTCATCCTGGTACATAGAAGTGTTATTTTCGTCCAAATCTGTTTTTGGGCTAAGGAGGATATGTCTTTATCAGCTTCCAAACCGAAGAGCCTGAGGGAAAATGTGGTTCACCACCACACACTTCCACCTTCGAGGTTTTGAACAGGTCGTGGTCGCAGGTGTCGTCCCTCCCCCCCCCCGGTTCTTGCCTGGTGTCGTGCATAGGGCCGAGCAATCCTCGTGTTCATCGTTTTTCCGCCTCTATCGTAAGTACTCCACTACAAATAACCGATCAGGCTAACGACGCGTGAGCTACGATATAAGAGGTAGCGCTTTTTGGCACAAAATAAAACGCTTTCTCATCCTGTTGACGGCGGCTCCTCAACCCACACAATCGTCGGAATGACATTCCCTTTTTCGCGCTATTTTGTTTTCGGAATACCCCTGTGGGCTATGTCATCGTTCATAAGGCGCTGTTCATTTTC
Organism: Undaria pinnatifida; assembly: GCA_012845835.1. Classification (NCBI taxonomy): domain Eukaryota; class Phaeophyceae; order Laminariales; family Alariaceae; genus Undaria; species Undaria pinnatifida. Next base: position 10,281,436 of record JABAKD010000025.1, on the reverse strand, counting down.
CTCAACACACGAGTTTTTGTGTGGTGTGGTGAATAAACCTACTGAAATCCAAGGTGTCTCAGAAAAATGCGGGGTCGCCTCGGCCGCAAGATGTGTGTCATAAGTAATGTATACTTCAAACTATCGCCAACAAGTCATTTGTGTGTCATGTGCTTCGTACTCTGACTCGGCAAAAAAGGGATTTTCTTCAACATCGGGTCGAGCACGCGTTTGCGTACGAAGCACAGTTGCATCGGTGACGTGTGGGAACCCCCCGCGAAGGCGACGACATGCTACGGTGTAGGAGGCTGCAAACATTTTGCCTCGTGACCCGGTGACCACTTGAGGATGTCCAAGCCTCACCGGGTCCCACACAGTATGCTCGAGTATACTGACAACGTGCAATCTGATGACCAAAACCCATGACCTACGCATACAAGGAAAAAAATTGCAGAACAAGAATATGCCATTCTCACGATTTTGAGTAATACGTTATGGAGGCAATTTGCAGAACAAGAATGCCATTCTCACGATTTGAGCAATACGTTATGGACGCAAATTGCAGAACAAGAATGCCATTCTCATTATTTGAGTAAAACGTTATGGAGGCCCGTCCCCGTCACTCAGAAACATAAGCTTTCGAAAAACCGCTAACCTCGCCGCAACCCGCGCCTGAGGAGCCCAACAAAGAATGCTTTTGCGATAGCACACAGCCCCCTAAAAAGCCCCGAGATTATCCTGAACGAACGTTTCATGGCTGCTTAACACGACGAAGGATTTGCTATGGGAAATATCTTGGTATTTTTGTCTTGTTTGCAAGGGGCTATCGAACGATGGCGTCGGGATGGGACGGGGCACGGTATTTCAGGAGATACGGCCGGGAACTGATTTCAAAACCGGCAATCTCGTTAAAAAAAAACTTGGGGGGTGGGGCTACCGTAGAACCACTCCAAGTCTTTGGGTGGACCCTTACCGCACGATAGCATAAGTCAGGACACGTTGCGAGGTGAAGCCGCGTGTGTAGGTGGGGGCGGGCGGTGGGGTGGCAGGAGGGTGGGGGGGGGGGTATGAGCATGGCACGAACCTGAATGTCCTCGTACAGGATAACGTGCGACGATGCTTTCATCACCGTGGCTGTGTGCCACATATATCGCTGGTGCGTCCACGAAACGATAACCTAGTCAAAATTGCGCACGATGGCAGTTGCAAACATGGGTACCAGTTAAATAATGCGAATGATCACAAAAAATATATTATCAGGACGAGCAACTATATATCACCTCGGACGAGCATGTTATCAGGATCAATGCCAATTTCACGCCTCGAACACAGATCTGCTCACTATCAACTCACCGTATCTCGAGCTAGCTCTGTTCGAGGGTAGCACACTGGTGAGCTGTACGAGCTATACATGAGATCCATCAGCTACGCACCTGTTTTCCCGGCTTGAGCTAACAGGACGTAGCTCATTTACACTAGAGAAAATGACGTAAACTAGGCCCTCAACGTGCAATCCTCAGGCGTTAGTCGAGCACCCATCGACACCAAGCACATCGTATTCGACGAAAAAGCTCGATCAAGTACTGAAATAAGGACCCTGTTCGAATAACGCGCGACGACTAGGACATCGAAAAAATGCACGAGCCTGAGAAGGCAGGGAAGGGGGTCTGACGGAGACACGTGCTGAACGGCAGACGTGCATCCTTGCATTTCAGAGGCTCTTGTTAGTGGAGGAGGTTTATATATCCCACCCAAAAAATGATTTGACTGATCATGAGAAAAAGGAAAGCGCAGTCCGATGAACAATCTCGTGGGCACCCTAGGTACCCCCCCCCCGCCCACATCGATGTACACCTCGGCCACGGATTTTTTCATTGGGCAGACCACCTTCGTTTTTCGCAACAAGTCTGCTTCTTCGGGTAAGGTATGCAGAGCTACTCAAGTGAGAAAGATGCGTCAGAGAAAAAAAACAATGCATTTCCCCAGTAGAATGCGCCCCCCATCGTTATCGTTCGTACCACATGAAAGTCCGGACTGCAAAGATATCGCTACCAGGACAAGCACAACCTACGCCACGGTCGGCGAAGCACCTTTCAAGGTATAACGGTACACACCAGTGGACCAGGGCCATTCGCTCGAGTGGCCCCCATTATTTGCTACGCTGCACCAATGCGCCAACGATGCTTTTATGTACTCCGTGTTTGTTGCGTGAGGCACAGGGCCGCTCGAAGCGCTCGAAGGCTGAACCAGGGCCGTGATCACGCGGGTACCGCCCCCGCCGCGTAGGCCGGATCTGCTTACAATGCAATCCACCCGCCATTAATCGTAGTGTTCGGTCTCTACAGATATACACGTGTGTTATCTCCGACCGCCGACCATAGACCCACCTCGAAGCGTTGCCTGACGAAGGCGTCAAGGGTCATTTCCTCCACCCAAGCCATCTTGTAGTACTCGATGCGCATTTTCCTCTCAGACATGACCACGTTCCTCGGATCTCGAATGATTACAACCGTCCTGGAGATTTATATTGTGCAGAGACGTGAACATGGCGAGGGGGTGTGACTCGTTTTCCCCGAAAACGCCACACCCTTATCGTGAAATACACTTTTTTTGTTGTTTTTCAGGAGTCGTTCTACGGCAGTCCCCCTCAACTTTCCTTTAACGAATTCAACGGTTTCAAAACAAGCTCCCAGCCGAATCTCCCAAAATACGGTGTCCCTTCATCGCCACCCACCCCGGCGTCATCGATCGATAGACCTTGTTGCACACAAAAAAAAATGTATGTAGATACCTTTTTTCAATAGTATCCTTCCTTGTGTCTTAACAGCCATGAAAGGTTCGTTAAAGAACGCTGGTTTTCGGGGGGGGGCTATCGTAGAATCAGTCTTATAGCCACAACGTTTCTCATTGGCGGGACTCCTCAGCTCAGGAGCTAGCTACCCGATACATAATTGGGCAGCGTTCTGCGACAAAGGCTGCACTTTTTCAGGCTCCTTATTATCTCAAAATCGTCCGATTTTTTCGGCTGTCTTCTGTATTTTTTTGTGACAATGTGTTTCGTTGTACGGCTGGGGCAAGTGGGATCTTTCGTGAGGTGGAACACTCTCCAATTTTCTCCGAATCAAGGTTCTTATGTGTCAGGCGTGGACGAGAGAGAGAGAGAGAGAGAGAGAGAGAGAGAGAGAGAGAGAGAGAGCTGTGCGAGGGGCGCAGCAAATTCTGACAAGTTTCTGAGCCCCCAGCAGCAAGAGGAGAAGGAGGAGGAGGAGGAGGAGGAGGAGGAGCTCAACGTTCCACCCCGAAACATGACTTGGAAGGCGTTCGTTCACGCGACCCCATCAACATTTCTGTGAGCTATTGACAGGTCCTAAAACAAATACTTCGAGAATATTCTTGAAAAAATCACACCAACCGATAGCTCCACGCTTGAGGAGGTCAACTACCGTCACATTAACACGAACATTAGACCAATGCTACAGTAGGGCCGGGGGGGGTACCCCCTTTTGGCCTTTTTTTTTTACGGTGGCCCGGTGTCACTCGCACCAGTGACCCCCCCTGTTCCGTGCGGTCACCGGCCTTCTTTCGTTATCACTGCTCAACATTCTCGGTATTTGTACGACGAGAGGGGTGGTTAGCTACGCTGCAAAAAAAAAACATCACCGAACTGTTTTGTCCGTGAGGAACAGAATCACCCGCGCGAGTATGATATGGTATGATATGATAGCTCAGACCCGGTAAAAAAGTGAAAATTGGGGGTCGTAGCCTTGATCATCAACATTAACACCAACATTAACAACTGCAAACCTCTACCGTGACATGTATGACCCAGAGAGAGATAGCATTGTTTGGCAAAAACAAACAGAATCCGAGTGGTTGACGGGACCTCGTAAGCCCAAACTCGAGTCAGAATTCCAGCCTCATTGTTTCGTGTACGTATGAATTTAGTTGATGTGTGTACTTGGGCCGGATACGTTTGGTCGTGTCGGATTTCATGTTTAAACTTTACTTAAAGTACCTAAAGTTTTTGGCCGACGAAAATAGAGCTTCCCTCAAGCGAGAAGTTGCAGCAAAAAAAAGGGCTCTAAGCGCCTTTACCATGGAGCACGTGCCCCCGAGAGCTTCTCAGATGACGAGCCACGAGCAGGAAACAAAATTGCAGCACATCTACAACGTAGCGTGCTCCCTCGACATCAGTGTCTGTTGGATACTTTGCTTTGCTTTTGGAGTTAATGTGTAGCAAGAGAGTCCTCCCACGGTGGCCTCGCCAATTTTTTCTTTAACGAAACCGCTGGTTTCGAAACCAGCTCCCGGCCGTACGTCCTGAAACACGGTGCCCCTCAAGCTTGTCACCCCTACACGCCATCTCATGATAGCCCTTCATCAAGCAACCAAGAAAACATGGGAGGATATAATTTTTCGTGGGGCATCCTTCCTCGTGTCAAGCAGCCATGAAGCGTTCTTGAAAGAAGATCGCTGTGTTTTTGGTGGGGAAGGGCGGCAAATCTTACAATCACTCAGGAGTCTACCTAGCACGCGTCAACGGAAAGGCGACGCCAAAAAATGGGCGGGCGCTTCGGCAGCGGGCACCGTCTCGATTTTGAAGCGGACGGACGTGCGCTACGATAACGGTATTAAGGTATACCACTGTTTGGCGCAAACACTTTTTTCTGAATTCAACGGGGCTCCTGAACCTAAATAGCGTGGGAATTATTTTCGTTTCGTTTTTTTTTGTAGATTTTGTTTTTTTTTCGATCACCTAAGGGCGCCATGGGATTTGCTGATCGGGTAGCACTTTTTTGTCCCCCCCCGAAATCAGTTTTTTCCGTGGGGGGGTATATAGAGGTCTTCAAGCGAGGAGTAGCAATTGAAAATAATGGTTCACTTCGCTACCGTGGTGTGCGTCAGCGCCTCATTTAGGGAGCTCGAACATCCTCACCAAGACCAAAATCGTATATTTTTCGAGAAAACTGAGAGCGAAACCCGACGCCCTAATTCACAACCCGCCTAGGCTAGATTATACGTAAAAAGTCCTCAGAGTTTGCCAAATAAGAAGGAAATTCGAGGTGCGACGACATTTCGTGAAGCACCTCACCTTGGAGACCTCTAACGTTCGTCACTCTCCAAAATCCGATTTTGAGTAAACTGAAACAGCAACCCGATTTATAAAATCCATGGGCCTAGATATACAAAGCATTGAGAGAGATTCGATTTCCCCCCCCAATTTTTTTTTGTTTTTTTTCAACGAAATCGCCGGTTTTTAAACCCGCTCCTGTCTTTTATCTCCTGAAATATGGCGCCCCTTGCCACCCCGACGCCATCGTTCGTTAGTCCTTTGCAAACAAGAAATTACAAGAAGATAGTTTTTTCAATAACACCCTTTCTCGTGTCTAGCAGCCGCATAACATTCGTTGAAGAAAATCGCTGGTTTTGGCGGAGGGCTATCGTAGAACCAGCCCAGAGCGCAAAAAAAGAACAACATTCGACGTGCACCATTCTGCCTCTGAAGCGCCTCCTAAGCGCCTCACTTGAGGAGCTCTGATCCCTGAGACAGAATATTGTTTTGAGTAAACTGAAAGCGCAACTCGATGACCAAAACCATGGCCTAAAAATACTACGCAATTACAGGTTGTAAAATAAGAATGAAATTCGACCAAAATGCTACGGGAGGGGGGGGGGGAGGCTATCCTCATTTTTACCGCAAGGTTTGGGCCACCTGCCCATTAGAGTGACTCTGTCCGTTTGTGCCGAAAAGGTGTTGGGCGATCTGTTTATGAAGCAGCTTAGCTAGCAACCATTCCATGCGCGAACGAACGCCTTCGGAGTCCATCTTCAGGGGAGTGAGAAGACTCGTGCTACGCTAGAAAGAGGTGCACACCACGTTTTTTTTTCTGAGGTTTTCTCAATCTGGGAGACTACAAGACCTCTCTCAAAACCTGACTTAAGAGAAAAGTAAAAACTGCTACCACCGGATGAAAACTCCCATCGCCTAGGCACACAACGAGAATCATGCCAAAAAAGGGTATACCTCTATCGTATCACGATCTTGGGTTAAGGAGCCCCGTCATTCAGAAAATATTTTCGTCAAAAAACGGTATACCTCTATCCTAGCACGCATCATAATATTGACCTCTCCTCCTGTTAGGAGCGCGGGATTTTTCTTCTGTACACCCCCCAACCGTGGGATGGCTCTACCGCGCCGTGGAGGGTGGGCCCCTCTTCGTTTCTCGTGCGCCACAACTTGACCAACTACTCAGCTCCTCGTACACAAACTGGTCTTCAAAGGCACTCGCACACCGAGAGTGTAGCAACTCGAATGTATGAACAAAACTCCATGGCGACTCAGTGCTACATTTATTCAGAGGACAAATGTAGACACTTTTCTCGCGACAAGATTTTCTGAATGGCGGGTCTCCTTAACCCATTCTTAACCCGTTCTTAACCCAACTCAACCCAAACTCGTCGGAATGTCACCCTTGTTCCGAAACAGTAATTGATCCTGTGCGCCAAGGCTGCCGTTTTTTCATCACAAAAAAGAAACACTTTTCAGGTTCGACCCAGGCAACGGTCGGGGGGGGGGGGGGGGGGGCTTTTATCCCATTTTGGGGCCGAGTAGCCCCCCCAAATTTTCTTTGACTAAAAATCGGCGGTTTCAAAACCAGCTCCCGGTCGTATCTTCTGAAATTCGGTGTCCCTCGACACCTCGACATCGTCGATCGTTGGACGTTTGTGCACACATGAAAATGTATGAATACATTGTTTTCAATAGTATCCTTCCCTGTGTCGCGCAACCATGAAACGTTCGTTAAAGAAAATCGCTGTTTTTTTTCGGGGGGCTATCGTAAAATCAGTCGGTCGTTTTTTTGTTGCATTGATTGGCTCGGGGTCACTCGCGCGTGTGTAACCCCTCTGTCCCCCCCCTAGAGTCTTATGTTTTCTTGGTGGCAATGAAACTTGACCGAACCAACCCGCAACATAGGAGTCGCTATCTTCGCTGCGCCAAAACAATCGCCTAAAAAGCCTTCTTGTCCGTGTCCGCGAGATACTGAGCCACTCGCGCGAGCGAGTGTCCTAAACACGCTAGTGAGAACGGGGGGTACCCCCGACTGATTCTACGGCAGCCTCCCCCCCTAAACCAGCGATTTTCTAAAACGAACGTTTCGTGGCTGCCCGACACGAGGATAGATCATGCAAGAAAAATAAAGAGCTTCATGTCTTTTCTTGTTGGCAAGGGAAAGACTATCGAACGATAACGTCCGGGTAGAAAGGGGCACCGTATTTCAGAAGATACGACCGGAAGCTGGTTCTAAAACCGGCGATTTCTCATTAAACAAAAGTTGGGGGGGGGGCTACCGTACGACGACCCCTCCCCCCGTACCGTATCCTCGGTTTTTTGGGTGAGCTATGACCGCAGGCTACGGTGGGGAGGCATTTTTTTGGGGGGGTCCTTTCCTGCAGTGGCTCGGGGTAACCCGCGCAAGTGGCCCACCCGGTTCCTTGGCGGTCTTTATGTGAATCCGCAATGGAATGGTGAGCCCCGCTGCCCCGTACACGTAGTCTATAGTAGTTTTTGTCCGCGAGAGGGCACACGGTCACTCTTTGGACTAGTGAAACACCCGGTGTCGAACATGGGAGTATATCATAACATCATCATAACAGTCGTTCTACGGTAGCCCGCCCCCAACAATTCTTTAACGAAATCGCCGGTTTTGGAACCAGCTCCCGGCCGTATGTACCTCCTGAAAGACGGTGACCCTTGCCATCCCGACGGTCATCGATCGATCAATAGCCCTTTGGGAACAAGGAAATAATGAATATTACGTTTTCATACCACTCTTCCTCGTGTCCAGCAGCCCTGAAACGTTTGCTAAAACAAACTCGCTGGTTTTTTTGGGGGGGCTATCGTAGAATCAGCCATAACGTCATCATAACATCCCCCCCTAGTAATACGGTAGCGTTGTCGTAGCCGTTGTGTGTAGGACTAAGGAACCTCGGTCATCCGGGACATGCGTAAGCGCAAAGCGCTACCTCTCCGTAGTAGTAGCACGCGTGAAGAGAAGGAGTTAATCACTCCTCCCACCATAGGGGGGGAGGGGGTGCAGCCGATTCCAAGAAGTTTCCTGAGCCCTCTTGACACGAGGGAGGAGCTCAATATTTCACCATCACACGAAACATGATTGCGAAGGCCTCCGTTCGCGCAACCCGACCCAGCACTTGTTGTTAGTATGCCCTCGTCTTTGAACAAATTATTGTCGAAAACATTAACAGACTAACGGCTAGTTTATCCCCTGAGGACCTCAACCGGACAGGTACACTATTAGTTAATCCAACAACTGCAGCCCCTACTGCACTACAGAGGGACGGCTCGCAACTCAATCCTCACCGTCTGACCGAGGGGTCCATGCTGATCATGTGCTCGAGGCAGGTAGACGACGTGTTCCACAAGCAGCTCATCAGGCGTTCGCGCGTGGGGGGTTCCGCGGATATGCACGGGGGTTTTTCCTCGAAGAAATTAATGTGCTTGATGCCGCCGCTGTGGCAGCCGTCGTACTCTTTGCTCTTATCCATTCCTGGGATGAGGTGTTTCTCGTTTCCCTGCAAGGCGCGAAGCGACAAAACACGCCAATGGAAAATGTGCCCCCCCCGTTGTTCAGAACGCTAAGAGATTCAGTAACAGGCATAAGACGGACGCCAAATAGGTCTAACAAGCCATCCCCACGGCAGGGACTTGCACTTTTTTAGCCAGGTATACCGCAGGCGGTCGGTTGAGACCCTCAAACGTGGAACTACCGGCCATAAAGATACTTTTACTGGTTAGTTGCATAGAAATGCTGGTCGGGTTGCGCGAACGAGCGTCTTCGCGAGGTCTCGTTTCGGGTGAAATGTTGATCTCTCCTTGTGTTACGGGCTCAAGACACTTCCTGGAATCTGCTGCACCCATAGCGTGGGATGACTCTAACATCTAGCGACTTGCCGTCGGAGATAATCTAAGAGATACACCCATCAAAAATACTGTTAGCCATCAGTCACGGGCCCCAGACTGTTGTTTCGTTCGAGATACAGAGGTTACCCGATCTACGATCGTCCACAATATGATAAAAAGACGGACTTGACCGCTTTGGAACCACAAAACCTGTCCCCATGCTAAATTCAAGTGATTTGTGAAAAAACGGGTTTCCAATCATTAAGGCGTTAAGGGCGGCTAAATTGGCTTCTCACGCCTTGTCACGCCTACTGTACATGCTACTATGATTCTGACGCACATACCAAAACCTGCACGACATCAAATCTGAGACATCAACGGCATTGAGAAATATAGGCAACATACACACATTGGCCTGTCCCGAGGCACTCTACAATATCTGACACGGTTAGAAATACACACCACAAACACCGAGCCAGCCGCCAGAAAAAGAGAGAGATCTATAATGTAACAACTGGGCTATAGACACTGAGCCAGCAGCCAGAAAAATAGAGAGATCTATACCGTAACAACTGGGCTATAGACACTGAGCCAGCAGTCAGAAAATAGGGAGATCTATACCATAGCAACTAGGCTTGGGCTTGAAAAAAATATATATCTATACCATAAAAACTGGGCGTGAAAAATAGAGAGATCTATACCGTGACAACCGGGCTATAGTCTAGACACCGAGCCAGCAGTCAGAAAAGAGGGAGATCTATCCCATAGCAACTAGGCTTGGGCTTGAATAGAAGAGAGATATATACCATAAAAACTGGGCGTGAAAAAGAGAGCGATCTATACCGTGTCAACTGGGTTATACACACTGAGCCAGCAGCCAGAAAAAAGAGAGACCTATGCCATAGCAACATTTATAGCAGGTAGACGGGCCGCAGGCTGATTTTTGTTGTTGTTAGGTCCATTAGACGAAACACCAATTAAGCGGAAGGAGGTGTGGCACACTCTCTTGCCTTCTGAAGGTGGTTGATTTGGAGGAGTTCCGCATATACCTCTGATGCGCGTCCTACGATAGGCGGGGTACGTCGCGTTTTTTTTTTTGCCGTTTTTTTTTCCCCCCGAATGACGGTGCTCCTTGACCCAGGATCGGCGGAACTATATTCTTTTTGTCGCAACATTTTCAGCTGAATACCTAGGCTTCATGGAATTGTTCATGGGATTGTACCTTTCACATATATAATGAAAACAACCATAAGGACGCGTGCTGCGACAGAGGTGCACCGCTTTTCCCCAGAGGTTCCTCGATTTTGGGAGCGTAAGACACTCTCCCGAAAACACGAATCGGAGACAAATACAACTGCAACCGGGAATGAAAAATCCCATGGCCTAGGTACACAACGAGAATCCATGAAAAAAAAAATGGCCAATTTCCGACGATTTTTGGTTCAGGAGCCCCGTCACTCAGAAACCGTTTCAGACGAAAACGTGCTACCTCTATCGTAGCGTGCGTCCCCCCTGCCGTGTAGCATTCGTGAAAACTCGCGTGCCCGCCCCCCCGCCCCCCCCATTGGCCGAGGGTGTGCGGGGAGGGGGGTTCGACCACTGGGATGCGGGCTGGGAAAATACAGGGATGAAATTCTCTTGCCTATTTTATTAGAGTCATCGAGTATTCATCGCGTGGTTGGCCTGGGCCTTCTAGTTTCTTGAGTCGCCCTCGTTGTTAGTATATCGTGACCCCGAAAGAAAAAATTGACTGACTCTAAGATAGCCCCCACCCAAAAGGCAGTGAATACGTGGATACCCCCGTCTACCGTAACACGTGAGCTGTACGTAACCAATATATAAACTACGCGCCTGATGCATGCTGTGGGAGAGCTCGCCGTTTTAAGGTCACCTGATTTATGTACGGCGATCTTCTCCAAACTCGAGCACTACCACACGGTACAGAACTACCACACGGTACCAAATATACTTGGACTTGGACATCTTTTTTTGAGTTGCCAACGTTGTTAGTCCATGGGATTGTCCACCATCGAGATGTCAAGTGATCAACGTTCGTAAAAAGTACCTGGTATAATTTTCTAAGCTTTTATCAGTTATACATCTAGCCCATGGGAATGCCCATAATCGACATGTTAAGTGTGTGTGTGTTCTTCACATTAAACCGTTCTTCTACTCGTCGACATCCAGCACACCCAGTGTCCGTACTGATTCTTCACCCTAGAAAGATCAGCTCTGTGGTCACAAGCTACGACACAGAGATAATGCATCGTAATGCATTCGACAACGCAATGTCATGCCCTAGTACTGGGTACGACAGGCACAACATACATACGTCAGCAACAGAAATACATTGGAAAGGAGAAATACGAAATAAACAAAAACAAAAACAAAAACAAAAAACAAAAAAAAAATAAGAAAAAAAAATAAGAAAACAAATAAAAACAAGGATAAAAATAAAACAAAAAATGAAACAAACAAAATGAAGGGGAAATCGAAGAAACAACCCAGCCGGAAAGGAGAGCCAAAGCTCGGAAAAGAAACATAATAAAATGAAATAAAATAAAGTAAAGTAAAACCAAAATAAGATACTCCGAACACGAGCCAAAAACCTGGACACGGAAGGAGGGAACAAAGGGGCAAAAAATACCCCAGAAAAAGACGAAAAGTGCTACGAGTACCTACTAGTCGGCCTGGTACCTTGCTACCCTGTCTGCCATCTCCTTCCTGCCTTCGTCCACCGCGGTCTCCCTTCTATTCCTCCTGTTGCCCCCCCTGCCCCCATTCCCTTGGACGGCTTTCCTTCTACTCCTCCTGTTTCCCCCCCTCCCCCCTTTGTGTTCTTCTCATTAAGCCAAAATACCTGAGCAAAAAACTTGGTATCCAGCTGCACTGAATCTCGTGTTGCCGGGCCGTCGAGTTTCCTGCAGGCCAACGAAGTCACAGCCGAGTTGCTGGCCTATCGCCAGTACACGCTCGTCATGCCCATACCCGTTCTTCCCCTTTACGGCCAGGGTACGCACGTTGTAGGTCGCTACCGCCACAAGTGCCGCCTTCCGTCTCTTACGAGTCTCGCGTGCTGCTTTCTCAGCCAGCCGACGAGAGGCTCGTCCCCTCCTCCGTTTCTGTTTCTGTTGTTTCTTTTTTCTCTCTATTAATGTGATGATTGTGGCTCTCCGTTTCGTAGCCCGGTTCGCGCCTTGGTTTCCGCTGGCTGGGTGCAGCCGTCCCAGCCAACGCCGACACTCCCATCCTTCCTGTCGTGCATGCGTACCCACGCGGTGGCCAGCCTCTCCACTCCCCAAGCTGCCCACGCTGCGCTCTCTGCTGTGGTGATGTACCCGTACTGCCCCGGGGATGAACTCCTCGGCGTCGGGGTTAAAAAGAAAACCCATCACCACCACCCCGCGCGGTCCTTAGAGTGAGCAGTTCACTAGCCAGACCGCGCAAGGTTCCCTCTCTACCCAGCCCGAGGCTCGATGCCCGTGTGACTGCCGCTAGACCGCTGCAGGTCCTCGCGGGCTTCCTCGGCCCACCCCAAGGATGGGGCAGGCCGAAGGAGAACGGTACGAAAGTAAGTAAAAGTGAACAGCGTTCGTCAAAAGTATTAGTTTTACTTCCGGAAGTTTATTAGTTATACTCCTAGCCCATGGGACTGTCCATCATCGACATGTAAAGCGAACAACGTTCGTCGAACGTAGTGTTTTAGGTGACGGATGGAGCTCCTACTCTGCGCTAAAGCGAGGGCCTTCGGAACAAAAGAGGAAGCGAGCCATGGGTGGTCGACGAGTGCGCACCAATTGGTTTCTGGGGGTGTAGGCACTTAGGGAGCTCCATTTTTTCAAAGTAAACCGAAGAATCAACCACCGTTGAACAACTCCATGGCCCAGGCATACAAAACAACACAATTGAGCGTCAACAATGTAAAATTCCGACGATTTGGGGTTAAGGAGACCCCGCCTTTCAGAATAAAAAAAACGGACAAAAAAGTGCCATCTCCACCGCGTGGCATGCGTGGTCTATCCCCTTAACCCCTTCAGAGCCCCAAAATCCCTCCCTATACACAAACTTCAAGTAAACTTGTAAAAAAAACAAGGGTTTCCAGTAGTGAACATACAGTAGCATAACCGCTGAGAGTCATCCGACGCTAGAGACCCAGCAGAAGTACACGCGCAGCTCCTAACATCAGGACCTGGCTCAGTATTTCCCCCGAAACATGACTTCGCAGACGCCTCGTTTCGCGCAAACCCGACCAGCATTTTCTGTGGAACGCGCGGCAGTATATAATCGTGAAAATAAAGATATCATACCGACCGATAGTTTCGCGCACTTGACCTCAACCGGTTAGGGATGTTTTGGCCTGAAAACTGCAACCCCTAACGCGGGGTGTGTGACTCCTGAAGACGGGGCTACGACAGGTGTGGTTTTTCTGAGGTCCGTCACTTTTGGAGGTTAAGACATGTCCCTCTCTTGACCTCAAAAAAGAAACGATTTTGGAGAAAAAATTAAACAGCTCATAAGCCAAGATTAAAAAAACAAACAAAAAACGGACACAACGAAAGTCATGCATGCAGAAAAAAAAAAGGATTTCCGACAATTTTGCGGTAAGATTGAAGCCGCGTTATTCATAAAACCACCTCTTCAGACGGAAACTGCTACACCCTTTCTATCGTCGAGCACGCGTCGACTCCTGAGCTACGATAGCGATATAGCCATAGACGCGTGATACGGTAGCGTTAGCATTTTTCGTCCGATCTGTTTTCTGAAGGACAGGGCTCCTTATCCAAAATCGTCGTTCAAGTGCATTTTTCTTGTGCATGATTCTTGTTGTGTTACCTAGGCCATGGAATTTTTCATCCGGTCAGCAACCTTCTTTTTTTATTCAAATCGGTTTTTGGGAGAGGTCTTAAGCTCCCAAATTGAGGAACCTTGAGTCGTTCCACGTAGCCCCCCCAACATTTCTTTATTTAGCGAAATCGGCGGTTTCGAAACCATTTCCCGGCCGTATCTCCTGAAATACGGTGCCCCTCGCCCCCTCGACGTCATCATTCGATAATCCTTTGCAAACAAGAAAATATATGAAGATTTTGTTTTTCACATCATCCTTCCTCGTGTCGAGCAGCCATGAAACGTTCGTTGAAGAAAATCGCTGGTTTTGGGGGGGGGCTGTCGTAGAATCAGTGCCTCAGGAAAAAAACAATGGTTGGTGGACCTCCATCGTAGCACCCGTCGATTAGCAGAGTCACCCCACCACAGGAGTTGCAATTTTCAGGCCAAAACGTTTCCGGCCGATACGGATCTCTCAAGGGAGGAACTAACGGCTACTCTGATGCTCTTAGAAACCCGTTGAAACTTTTGTTTTCTCGACTTAAGAGGCATAGAAGAGTGTTCGAGTATCGCGCGAAAGTCATGTTTCGGGTGGAGACAGCTGAGCTCCTCATGATAAGGAGCTCAGAAAAATTCTCCGAATCTGATGCACACCTTAGCTTTGGGATGACTCAGCAGTCAGCGCCGACTGCTAGCTCAGGAGACGCGAACCACGGCAAGGGAGGTACGTGAGCCCATTCTCATTACTCCGTAGGCACAGCCCCACATACAGCTCCGCCGCGCGTATAGCCCGAGGCTACTTAACTATTGTATCATTACGCCGTAGTCGCCGTTGGTCCTGCCCAAGTCTACTGCACTAAAATGTACTGATAATGTTAGTATAATGATGTTAGCATGATGATCTTAGAACATGATGGTATGATGATGTTATGATGTTTATATTATATGTTGATCTTATGATGTTACGATGATGTTATCATGATGTTATGCTGATCTTAGTATGATGATCTTAGTATGATGGCGTTATGATGTTATGACGATGTTATGATGATGTTCATACCCCATCTTTCACTACTTATCATACCATCATACTATCATAACATCACACTATTATGCTATCATACCACCATACCATCAAGCTATCATACTGTCATACCATCATACTATCATACCATCATACCATCATACTATCATACTATCATACTAGCATCATGTCATACTATCACACTAATCATACTATCACACTATCATACGATCATACTCGCACAAGTGACTTTGTTCCTTACTGACAAAAATGTCTCAGGCGAGATATTTGGCGAAGCGGGTAGTGAACCATGGCATTGCGGATTCTTATTGCAAAAGTTAAAACAAGTACAAAAGCCTAGGACAGCAACAAACCGGCGAATCACCCGCCGCGAGTGACATCGAGCCACGCGAAACCAGCCCCCAGAAGCCGCCGCCCCCTACCTAGCTTTGGTACCATGGCCCAATATACGTAAGCACTTATCGATGTCCAGGCGGTTCCATTTCGTGAGGATGTTGCGAAGACCCTTCTTCAAGTTCGACATCAGGAACGTCCAAACCGTTGAGTACTTGTGGAAGGTGAAATTCGAACCCACGACCCCAAGCCCTATGGTATGTCCACGACGCTATTTATAACGGTATTATCACAGAGGGTATTTCTTGATTATTATAAACACGTCCGCTGCGAGTTCGGTAAGCTCAGGTTCGATACTCATCTTTGTAAGCTTGGCGATACACCGACCGCTCGTTATTGTAGACTAGAGGATATCAGTCGGGCATTGCTACTGGTAAACGGTTAATCAGAGTTGCCTACCGAAACTAACTCATATGAACAATACGATATCTACCCGTGGAGGCGTTGTCGACAAACCCACAGTTAACGGAATACTGAAGAACGAAAGGCTTTTCTGTACTGTAAGCAGCGCTCACCTCGAAGTGCAAGAATAGGGTCGAATTGCCGCTGCCATCAGCGGTCTTGTTCATAATCTCGAACTCGTACCTCGGCGCCGGGTAGTTGGGTATGACCACTAGTCCCCCCATTTGGCACCTGTACGAGTACATCATGTCAGTGCTCCAACCCATCCACGTCAATTCGTACAGTAGGGGTCCCCCAATAAGGCGGTCTGACTAAGGCTGACGTAAGGCGGCATCCCGATATAAGGCGGTATCTCGATATAAGGCGATATAAGACGGTATCCCGATATTATCAGGCGGTAATAAATTCCTTAGCACGAATGAAGAACTGCACTCATCACCCGGGATGAATAAGACCGGTTCCCCCAATAAGGCGGTCACATTGCTCTGGCACACCATCGTCTTGCTGGGGGGTCCCCATATAGTGCTGTACAGAGAGTACTGTACAGAGAGTTGACTTTGTGGAAGGCATGGGCCCACTGGATCGCCGGTAAAAAGTCAAGTTTTTGTCGATGCACACGCTACAGTAGAGGTCCAGATTATAGGCAAAACCGTTTCCTGAATGACGAGGCTTCTTGACCGATTCAACAAAATCGTCGGAAAATACCATTTTTGTTATGAAATATAAGTGTTTTTATACCTGACCCATGAGTCCATTCATCGAGTCGAACGTTTTACTGACCGAACAATTCAGCATCCCCTTTCAAAACGCCCTCCCTTGCAATCCCTGCCTTCACGGAATATTGAGAAATCGTTCTCTTCAGTGGCAATTCAACTCCCACCCTTCGGTGAAAATATCTAATCGCCGTTAACTTCTCATCAATCGTCCAAAGTCTTCTTCCTGCTCGGAAAGTACATATACGCCAAATACTTAAAAATCTCTTCCGCAATGGACTCTTCCCCAGATGTTGGCATCCAAATATACACTCGCAGTGTTTCTTGGGTAAGGTAAAGAGATCTTAACGCAACCACCCACGGAAGGCAAAATGGTGCACCTACATACAGTGGAGCGTCTTTTATCTTTTACCCAACCTCGGCAAGCTTGTGGCGACAGTACGCGACAGCGCCCCGAAGCCTTTAGGAATCCTATCCTCTAAGATCGACCGTAGAGATGTCCACGTAGGCCGTATAGCTCTTCATAACAAAGCTGCCGTGTGTTCGTTGTGCCCGAAAATATTCCTTGACCTAGATCAAGATCGATATCGAGATCAAGATCAAGATCACACGATCAAGATCGATATCAAGAACAAGATCACACGATCATTATAAATATCAATTTCTCAAAATATCAATATCAACATCAGCATCAAGAGCACGATCAAGATCAATATCACGATCAAGGTCAAGATCTAGATCAATACCAATGTCATTATCAATATCAATATGAAGATCTAGACTAAGATCTCACGGTCAAGATCCCCATGATCAAGATCACACGAACAAGATCAGACCAAGATCAATACCAAGCAAAGATGAAGACGACCTCATCAGGACGAAGGAAACTTGAAGCTTTTACTCGCAAGACGATCAACGAAGCCCTTTCAATCTCCGCACGACAGTTGCACGTGACGGCGTAATGGCGCCGTAGCACGATTCAAACGTCTACGTCGATCATCGTGTTGGTTTATGTGTTGGTTTACGCCTGTGCACAACCCTGATGTATGATGTGTATGACTGCATAGAATCTATGAAGATGGTAGAGTAGAACTATTGATACGATTCGGGGTCCCAATCTTCGATATGCTCGAGTTGATCGTAATCATGACGTGCACACAGGCAGCAAGAATGTGGGTTTATGCCTGTGCACAAATCTGATTTATATGTAGTATTTTGGTGTAGCACCTTCGGAGATGCGGGGGAACCTATGGTTTCTCGAAAGGATACAATACAATAAATAAGCGGTCCCTAATCTCATGATTAGGTTCACCACGTGAGGGAGTGGGAAACGCCCCTGAGTGGCACTGCATGTTACTGCACTTTACTGAACTTTTCCTGCCCTTTCGTTCCTTCTTCCCTTTCATATATGTTTTCTACTTCTCTTCCCAGCCCCGGATGGCTCTCCGGATTACGTGACTTCTGTCTCCGTGATTGAGCCAGGCATTTGGCTACCACCCGTGTACGTGGATGGTCAAACATACTAGTGTAAGCATCGATCCAGATATCTCGTGCACATGGTGAGCGCAAGGATGGAGACGCCATTCGCCGGCCTCACGCTGGAGCAGCATATATATGGGCTACATCAGGAAAGCTACCATGGAAGACCCACAGAAATCAAAATATCCAAAGTCCGCGCAATAGCAGCAAAAACCTTGAGGGCTTGGAAAGCCCACAGGGATGCAAACCACAACAAGGCAAGCTTCGATGATGTACGTCGTAAGCTGATCCTTACGGTAATCCTGCACATATTGTTCCTGAATGGTATTTTTCACCCTTTTATGCCATTTTGAGAGTTATTCCAAATAAAGTTGGCGGTATTCTTACTGTGGGAGGGACTATCGCTATAATTTTTATACATTTATGTCCAAAGATCAGCGCCGGGCCAGGAAAGACCTAGCACCCGCGCGTTCCAGACACAGGGAGGCCGTGAGAGCATGGAGGCGCTCTGGGGTCTTGCTGCATGGTGGCACGAGCAGCAGCTCACAAAACAGACGTTTTGGACCGCCGGGATACTTGATGAGATAGAGGGGGATATTCTGGAGGCGAGAGATATTGCTTTTCTTATGGGCTATTTGGACGAAGACGTGAGTATGGGCGATGAAGAGAAGGCGGGGGCGGTTGGACAGGAGCGTCTGCCGCCGGGGCCACCGCCGCCACCGCCACGATCGACACCGCTGTCGCAGCTTCTCCCGCCCGGGAAGGAAGAGAAACAGCTCCCGCTTGGACAAATCGAGATGCGAGGAAACCAGCAAAAGGCAAAAAGAGGTGGGAATATTTTGGTTTTGGTGGATAAGGTGTCAGGTTGCGGGGACGGAGCAAAAGAGGAAGAAGGGCGAGTTGCTTTTTGGGACAAAAAGGACGGGGTCGAACATCAATGGTGGAACGAGCTGGTCTTGGCGCAGCCACTGGTTGAAAGTCTGCAGCAGCAGCAGAAGCAGCCACAGCTACCTGGTGCTGCCGCCCCAACCCCATGGCTATCCCCACAGGCGCCGTTACCGCCGCAGCAGTCGGTGGAAGTGCAGCGGCAGCCGCACCAGCAGCAGCCAGAGCTATCTGGTGCTGCCGCCCCGGACCTGTGGCCACCCCCATTGTCAGCAGATCTTGATGAGAGCAACAGCGAGCGGGAGATTGGAAGGCATTATTTTCTGGTTTTTGTTGTGGGAGGTCGGAGCGATCGCGAGCGGGATGGAAGCGATTGGAAGCGAGAAGGCATTGGGACTGGTTGGTCCTTCAGCATCTTCGGGGGATGGGGGCACGAGACGCCTGGTCGGCGCCTAAACCGTCCGCGGCGAACACGTGTACGCGAAAAGGGGTGACCTGCTACGTACGAGATTCGAGATCAGAAGGCAGGTATTATTTTCAAGTACCACAGCACTATTATAATAGCATCAAAACATGCTTGTTAGTCGAATGTTGATATATACGGAGTATATACTACAACTGGTATAATTATTAATATCGCTTCATAGCGATTACGATTGTTTTGGTTGGCAAAGCGCTTACTCGAGGTAGGGTGAGTCCAATGATGCTATACTACAACTGGTATACTTAGCGGCTGATACTCTTGCTCATCAAAGCGCAACTACGAACTGAAATGCTGGGTTTTTGGAGAGATGAGCGATTGCTACTCATAGTACCGATGTTTGCCGGGCATATGATACATAGCCCTTGCCTGTGATGACCGACTTTTCTGTCATACGTATATGATATGAGTTGGAACTTTGGTTCATTTTCATTCGACCATTTCCCCTCAGTTCCAAGGAGTCAAGGAAAAATGGTTGCTGCCGAAAGCATGACTTTTGATCCTGGTCGTTGGAAAAAATCATGGTATTGTTTGGTGTATTAGCGGTCTACACCGTTAATAGACGTACGTGGTCGTGGTGGTACATGTTTTGTTTGGTTGACCGGGAAAAGTTCACAATATAATATGATGTACGCATCTGTGCTTCATTTTTTTGTTGCGACAACGAGAGGTGATGGATAGGGCGGTTGCGTTTTTAATACACAACTGAGTTTTCAACCCTGCCTGGTGTTATGCCTTCATTAGTACAGTACCTGTGGTACCAGGTACGAGAATATCGTAGTGTATTAACGTATTTTCTGAGCAACAGTGGATGATAGGATTGTGTTCACCCCAATGCCGTACAAAACCGAGTGATCAGGGGGGAAGGGTGTAGATAGATAAATGGCTTATACTATCGACAGGTGATCACACGTCATATACGAACGAACGCACAGCAGTAGTATACGAGCAAAATATTTGTTGTTCTTGGGAGCGTTTGACAAGAAAATTTGAGGTTTTTATCTTTGAGCTGGTGGGGCGGAAAGAGATATCGATCGTCCACGTGGCATGTTCTTTTCAGCTCGCGGCTTTACCGCGGCACATCACCACCGCCGTAGTCTTGCGATGAATTCCTGGTGATATGATTTGGAAGTCGAGCTGGCAGGATGCTTGATTTCTTTGAACAGGTAGAGTAGGTAGGCATGATGAATGCTGGCTTCTATCGTTTTTTGACATAGCACATGTCCTCATCAAAGTGTCCTGTTTTTCCAACGCGTGTTGAGAGCTTGGTATGGACTAAATCAGAGCGGAACTGGTTGGACAAAATGTGGCTTGACTCCGGAGTGGGGGGTTTTGACTGCGGAGTGGGGGAGTTTGACTCCGGATTGGGGGAGTTATATCTTAGCTCAAATTTTGGGTCATGAAATGATAGTTGAAGGCGATGCTCTTACACTTTGTTTGAATTCTAGGATTATACTTTTGAATTTGCATTAAAATCTAGGATGTGATGAACATTATCGTGATCGTAGTTTTCACGAGCAGGAGGGATCTAGGATTTACAGTGTGCTGGTTTGATCGAAGATTTGTAAGTATATTACTTCGGGGGGACAGCAGTATTGATTGGTTGTTTTTGAGTAGTGGATGACTGAATTGAATTCCTGGTATTTTTTATCTTGATTTCAGAATTGAATTTGCTTGATCGGAGGCTTGGGAGTACGATAACTTGAGGCAGGTACGACCTTGTTTGAATAGGCAAGATTCGGATGGTGCGCTTTGATTGGATGAACGCTATCATGACGTGCACACAGGCAGGGGGAATGTTGGTTTATGTGTTGGTTTATGCCTGTGCACAACCCTGATGTATGATGTATATGACTGCATAGAATCTACAAAGATGGTGGAGTAGAACTATTGGTATGATTGGGGGTCCCAATCTTCGATATGCTCGAGTTGATCGTAATCACGACGTGCACACAGGCAGCCGGAATTTGGTTTAAATTCCTGTGCACAAATCTGATTTACTATGTGGTATTTTGGTGTAGCACCTTCGGAGATGCGGGGGAACCCATGGTTTCCCGAAAGGACATGATAAAATAAATTAGTGGTCCCTAATCTCATCATGATTAGGGTCACCACGTGAGGGAGTGGAAAAAACCCTTGAGTGGCACTGCAATGTTTTACCGCCCTTTTCCTGCCCTTTCTTTCCTTCTTTCCTTTCATATATATATTCGACATCTCTTCCCAGCCCTCCGCATTACGTGACTTCTGTCTCCGTGATTGAGCCAGGCATGCGCCTACCACCCAGGAAAAGTTCTACACTATGATCAACATCTGGGACTTGTCTTTTATCCGCTGCCACGGCGCAAGCAAGGCCTCCGCATGAGGTGGCCCTCACGCGAGCAAGCCGACCCTGAGCATGGGTTTTCCCATCACATCGAATTGTCCTTGGTCTTCAGGATTCTGCCCGGCAAATGCTCACCATTGGTTATTCCAGCTGCCGCAAAGTTCAAGCGCCAGCTGTGGGAGGATCCTCCCGATCCACGTCGTGCCCGACTTGGGCTCGCCCTTGGCGTCCAGCGATATCCCATGCCCGGGAACTTGCCAATCCTCTGTCGGTCAGACAATCCAACAGGATGAGGACGACGGAATACAAAAGGGAGTTACACTTCGTGCGGCGAAAGTCTTTCTTTTCTGAGGCCCCTTGTTTTGTCTATCTTCTTGTCTGGCATTATAAAAATTCCACACACACGTCGGACAGATGAGCTATCCCCGATTGATGATCTAGATATGGTATAGCTCATGTTGCCGAACGCGACCCGCACGATCTGCATGATCAAGTCAAATGTTTCTTGGGTTGCATCCGCACTCTATGAGCACAGATCCTGCAGACCATCTAATGACGCCAGATGTAGGATCTACCCCAGATTATACAGACCATGATCTGTTTTTGTCCGAGGCACGGAATGCTAGTATACAATGAACGATAGACGTTTATTGTCGGATGACAAAACCATAGGAGTAATACAGCAGGAGAGTAACGGAAACACGGGAACGGTCGGGGTGCTCTACCACGTCATTTGTTTTAGCAGTGGAAGTTGGTGGAGTTTTCGCAGAATGCCTAGAAACGACTTAGGTCGGGGAACTTTCCAGGTAGCATTCAATCTTTCCAGGAGACTAATACTCACGACTAGTGTGAGGAGGAAACATAGAGGGTTTGCAGTGAGCTCGCCTAAAGATCCTGTCACGCGGATCTTTGGGGCGGTAGGCGGATCGTGGTTTGTTTCCAGCTAGGAAGCGCTTCCTGGTGGGATCAAGGTACGTACCGGCATGGACCCAACCCAACCCAACCCAACCCAACCCCCAATCCTAATCCTAATCATATCCTCGCCCCCGGAGGCGCCTTTACGGGCTTTGACCCACAAATCGTACAGATGAAGTACCAAATATATTTCACTTTAGAGAGGTGATTAGGCTGTTTTTTCGTGTTGTTTCTTTTTGTGTCAAATCGCGAGAGGGCGTCGACCCATCCTAGCACTAACCCTAACCCCAACCCTAACCCAAGCTAAGGCTTCGACCCGAGCGCTGCTTCGCCGCGCGTTTTGGAAAAAATGAGAAAAAATGTGCGGAACGCCACAGACATCGAAATATATTTTGTACCTTATCTGGTGTGATTTGTAGGTTGAGCGAGCATCGCAAAGGCTGCAGCAACCCGGACCCATCACGGGCGAGAAACGCGGCTGGGCCAGTTTTCGATATTGTGACATTTTTTCCGACATGCGGACCACCACAGAACCCTTGGAGAGAGCGAAACGCTACCGTCCAAGATCCGCGCAATGTGTGGTCTGCTGTGTTTACAGTTCGGAGATCGTGGTCCACAGATCGGAGCGATTTGAAAAAATCGAGGACGGCGCAGCCGCGTTTCTCGCTCGTTCGTGGCCGGGCTTTGGTCCGGGTTGGGGTCCGGGTTAGGGGTTGGGTTGAGTCTACGCGCGTGGCTTGATCCCCATAGTCGGAGGTGTGTGCTATAGCACGAACAATCGTTCCGCACGAAAACCCTGACCCTAGGAAAATCTATCCTAAGTAAGTTCTGGCTTCGATCTACGTCCATGGAAGTACATGGAAGCTTCCATGGCGACACACGACGCATTCTCTACAGCAGCTAGGGCCAAGGCTACTGGGGGGCCTTTTCACGACCGGGTTTTGACCACTCGCACCAGTGGCCCACCCCATACCTCACACGAACGACTATAATTTTGGAGGTCCAGTTGGGGCGCAGCCTGGCTTACCACTACATTGCGGATATATGTCGCCAAAATATGGTACACACGAAAGCTCAAGGTCGCGAAATAACAGGGGGGGCACTCACGCGATTGATCCCAAGCCCCTGCCAGTAGTAGCCTTGGTGTCTTGCTACAGGTAGCAACCTCTCCAAGTCAACAAGGCTCCTTTAACCGAGGAGTTGTTTTTCGTTGTTTTTTGCTTTTTTTTCGCGTACCTTAACCTCAAAAAATATTTCGATACAATATTTTCCGGCCAATTCGATGAACAGCCCCAACGAATGGCCTAGGCATACGCCCCGACTAATTCAGTGTTGTGACCAAGGCTACGCTACCAGTAGAGAGGGGGGACGTTAATATGATGATGTTATAATGGTGATGTTGTGATGATGCTAAAATGATGACGTTGTGATGATGCTGTGATGACATTGTGATGATGTTATGATATGCTCCCATGTTCAGTCAACACACCGGGTTCTCACCTCTCGCACGAGTGACTACCGCTGCACCCTTCCCGACGGAAGTGATCTTAAGAGAGGTTTGTTTTCGGCGCAGCGTCACGGGTTGCCATTGCATTTCGGAGCCAGGTTTCAAATGGCACAATTGGAACAGCACGATAACTATCAAGGTCGCCAAAGTAAGAGGGGGGTCACTCGCACGCGTCAAGCCGAGCCACTACAAAGGCCGGGAAAAAAAAACAACGCCTACCGTAGCCACGATCTGATATAAATCGCAAACTCAAGAAAAATGGGGGTTTCATCTCCATGTGGCTATTCACAGTAATTGGACGCATGCTGCAATACGTAGGGGTGACGCACCAGTTTTGTTTTTCTGAGGCGTCGTGAAAAATTGGGAGCTCAAGACTCTCCCCCCAAAAACTGATTTGGAGAAAAAAGACAATAACTGCTACCGGATGAACAATCCCATGGCCC
The DNA here is from genome assembly GCA_012845835.1 of Undaria pinnatifida. Classification (NCBI taxonomy): domain Eukaryota; class Phaeophyceae; order Laminariales; family Alariaceae; genus Undaria; species Undaria pinnatifida. Next base: position 10,257,127 of record JABAKD010000025.1, on the reverse strand, counting down.
CCTAGGTAAACAACGACAAAAATCGTGAAGAAAAAACGGTATATTTCCGACGATTTTGGTTCAAGGAGCCCACGTTATTCACAAACAATTTGAGACGAAAAGTGCTAACTCTATCGTAGCATTGGTCATTAATACCAGTAGTCACTTGAGGAACCCCGGCCATCACACAATGGTGGGCCTAACTTTGCTACCTCTAAATATAACAGCACATGTCCCTTGCCACTGCGCGATGAACACGCTTCAGCTTTCAAAAATACCTACCCACGACAGAGTTCCGAGACTGCAAACTTTTAGCTCTCTGCGCGCGAGGAAAGTTGCTTGAAGTACTCATTCTCGTTAGGAAAGGGAAGATGTGCAGAAAAGGCCAGATCGACTGAGCCTCCAGGACTCAGCTTTTGCATGCACCCTGCGAGTGATTCGTCGGCCGCGGGTGTTCCATGTTCGTTCGCGAATTTTTAGCACAAAAGTTGCAAACCGGAATATCACGCACGTTGCAAATATGAGTATCGACCCTCGTTGACTTGATCGAGCTCACGGCGCTGACGTATTTAAACCCATTGTTAAAAAAAAAACATGTTTTTTGGTGAAAAAATTGCCCAAAGTTGCAAAATTGGACATAAAGCTTGAGCAGCCGACGTGTAACAAAACCCGACCTGTTCATAATTATTATTGTGAACCCGGGTATCGTGAAAAAAAGAAAAAGTTCAAGGTGACCGCGGACTGACTTCCTTCATTCACCGCTCCTCTTCATGAAGACTAGAATGGCATGGACCATAAGACGCGTTAGCGGGCCCAGTACGGCGGGTATCCTATATTCTAGAGTATCAGCCCTCTCGCAAGAACCACGAAATCCGGCTCTAGGCGAGTGACGCGTGCCACCATGGAGAGGCGCACCATTTTTTTCCTGAGGTTTCCTTAATTTGGGAGCTCAAGACCTCTCCCAGATCCTTTATTTGGAGAAAAATAAAACTGCTACACCGGATGAAAAATCACATAATGGCCTGGGTACACGACGAGAATCACGCAAAAACAAAATGGTCTATATTTCCGACGATTTTGGGTCAAGGAGTCCCGTCATTCAGAAACAAAAAAGCCAAAAATGCTTGTACCTCTATCGTAGCACGCGTCCAGTAGACTAGTTTTGGGAAAAGAGACGGGGGCACGAGATTCTTACAACCGCCCATGAGTCGTTCTACGGTAGCCCCCCCAACTTTTCTTTAACGAAATCGCCGGTTTTGAAACCAGCTCCCTGTCGTACCTCCTCAAATACGGTGTCCCCTTGAAACCCCGACGTCATCGTTCGATAGACCTTTGCACACAAAAACATACGGTATGTGGTGAACTTTTGTTAATAGCATCCATCCTCGTGTCGAGCAGCCGTGAAACGTTCGCACGATAAAAACGCTGGTTTCGAGGGGGGACTATCGTAGAATCAATCGCCTAGGCTCCCACCCTTTTGAAAAAAGTAAAATTGTAGGTGATACTCAAACGGCCACCGTTTTATGGTACCCCGATGTCGGTCATAGATCTTCATCTCTCAGCAAGGTTCACGCGAAGTGAGATTTGAGTACACACTGCATGTATGTGGGGACGATTGCTGGCTCCAAGATCGGAAAAATAACCTAAAAGTGGTATTTCGTCCCGATCTCAGGCGGAGATCGGGACAATGCTGAGATTGGGACTATGTAGTTCCTCTCCAGATGCTGTCTCGAGAGGTTAGGACGCATTTCGCCCCCGCGCGCACGCACACAGGAACTCAGTAAATTCGCAAAGACTCGGCAGAATTCTGGGCCATTGGCCGCGCAGCTGTCGCTTAAACCTCGCGCGTCTCGATCGCCATGGTCTGTAGTGTGTGGTGTGCTGCGGCGCATTGTTTGTGTGTGTTTCCGTTTTCGAATTCGTACAACAAACCCCCTAGATAATGTATTCGTATGTATTGAACGTTTGTTGTTAGCTTCTGCATCAAGACTCGTTTTCACCATATACACACTGTAGGAAATCTTTTGTCGGTATCTTGATCTTTAAGCGGCAAAACGAATCTCGAGAAGATATATGGCCTAGGTCGGGGTACCATAAACAGGCCTAATAACTTTCATACTAGAGTCTATTTTCTTGTGAGCGGGCCGATACCGTAGTCTACCTGTACGTACGTTCTTAGTTTTGTCTTTTTTCTGGGCGGGCTCAGCTGGTACATCCTTGACTATCTCAAGACCTACTCCTTGGGCACCGCCGCTTCTCATTCCTTGCGGAACGGTCAAGTTATTCTTTGATTTCTTCCTTCACCTTGGTTTTTTCAAGTTGCACAAAGTACCACCATACCAGGTCCCAGCTGAGCTCAGCTTGGCTCAACAGCTGAGCTCAGCTCAGCAGCACATCGCGGCGCTATTAATAGCTCAGGAACAAAGCTCCGTGCGGTACCGTGCGGTGCCTTGCCCGGCGTTCGGTACTGTGCCGTGCTGCGTGCTTTGTAATTACTCTCTCGTACAATGACAGGTATCGTTCGAAGTATCATACCAGGTACTGTCATACATACACGAGGTTTGTGCGTACTTCATCGTCAAAACATCAAATGCAAGAGGCCAGCTCTCAGCTCAGCCCAGCTATAGCTCAGTAACGCAACGCAGCGTTGTGCGGTGCCATGCGGTGCCATCCGGTGCCGTGCGTCGCCCTGCGGTGCGGTATTGTGCCGTGCTACGCGGTGCCTTATTTCGAACGTAAAGTACCAGGTACCATGCGACGTTCCTGGTAACAAGTACCGGTATGCACGCGTGTGTACTCGTCCTTTTGCTTTCTTCATTTCAATTGTCCTCTCACACCACGGTCCTGTTCAATGTTCCTCTTATTTTCGCAATTTTCACCCGCACTACAACCAGAACGTGACATCACCAACAAACACACAGCACAGCACCGGGCAAATAGCTCTGCACGAGTAGCTCTTGGCATTATCAAGTCGCTGGTTGCACCAAAATCATGGGCCTCTTCTTCCTGCCCCCATTCACTTTTGGTTGTATCCTTCCTTGCAACAGCGTAAGCGGCGGCTTCAAACACCCGCGGAGCGGGGCCCTTGGACGTAGGATATTCTCGTGAACGGGTGAATGCGGCGGAATTGTCAATCACCATCCGCACATAACGTTATGCGATCTCCTCTCGGGACTCGTAGGGGGCAGAAGCAGCCGAGATTCTCGCGTGTGGTAACAGGGTATCACCCTACCGTATGTGCAAGATTTCGTGCCGACAACGGGTATGCATACCTGTACGGATGGTGGAATCCAGTTCCGCCGCACTTTATCCGCCAAAAAATCCTACGGAATTGTGTGGACAATAATTTGGGCTCGTGCTTTGCTTCTGCTGGACAGAGGTATATCACACCACGATCGTGGTGAGAGGCGACGGATATTTTGGCTGTTGCCTTCTTCGACGAGTTTACGCATATGCTGCGGTGTAATGCCCGCCTACCAGGCCCTCAGACCAGGCGTTTGTTGTGGCCGCCATATAGACTAGACTAGAGGCAGAGCGTTGTGCAATCTCTTCTTTTTCATCGTCGGCAAAAGGGGTTGTGCATCCGGCAGGTGGAATCCAGTTCCGCCGCATTTTACCCGATATCTATCGAGTATCCTTTCTGACGAAACACTACACGCCACGTGTGAATATCATTCACTGGGCTTCTGTTTCACGTGCAACGACGGTGTCAAAAGGCCATGTGGACATCTACTGCTGTAGACGGCTTTCTTTTTCTACAGCACTTCTTATGTGTATATCCTGCGCGGTGTATGTAGTACCCGCCGAGTAGTTCCGCTGCCAGGAGTTGTGCCACCTAGAGGCACAGCGGTGTGTGATCGCGGCAAGGCGGGTACAGAAAACGCGCTGGTTGTTGGCAGTTCCGCCGCATTCTCCCTTCACGACAACATCCTACACAAAGGACCCAGGTAGGTACCTGGGACCGATATGATACCAGGTACAGTACTCGGTACAGCAGTAGCGACCAGAAAACCAAGAAGAAATTCGGTCTGATTAGACTACCCATCTAATATTAGTAGCGAGTGTTTACAGCAGTATTGACTAGACTATAGACTATACGTGTGGCATCCTGTTGCACGCGTGTCGTGTACACCTGCTACGTTGCACTTGAGACACAAATCCTGCTCCTCCACCGGCAGCCTGCGACAAATTCACTGATATTAAATATTAATTGTGCTGCCTACTGGTATGCTGCAATCGTCATGTATGTGTTTTCAACATTTTCGTGATCAACAAGGAGCGCGAGCTGCGAGTTATTCCGGAAAGTCGATACTCAACCTTGCAAGCTGTCCGTGATACACCGTTAGCGCGTTTTCACTGTGTGTCAGAGGGTAGAATGTCATGTTATCCTATGTTACCCTGGCTTACCACTTGGTACCCAGTACATCACAATGCGTTCTTACTATTGGTACTTGTACACTTCACCTGTAGATGTCGCAATTTCTCCCGTCTGAAGTTCCCCGTTGGTACCTTTCGGCAGCCGAGAAAAAAAAAACGCCTATCGTATTGTTTAACAGGCCGACAGCACTCAAAAACGTCCGCGTATAGGATACGACGTCTTCTGGATGAGTGGTGTCACATCGGTGACGATTGTGTCACGCGCCATGGCGCCCTGCCCGCTAAGGCTGCAAGGCGGATGAAGGAAGAAACCTAATGTGAAAAAGTGGCCGATGAATCCTGGTGTGACCATCCACAAAACTGAGACAGACACACACCTGGCTGCTCATCATCAACCAGCGAGATGTAAATACCATTGTATGGAAGCCATCAGGGGCAAGCTTACAACAGCAGCAGGAGACTACTTACGTGGCCAAAACCGCCACTCAATGGTGTGAACTCGTGAACTTTCCTTATCATTCGATCGGCCACAGAACCAACCTCGCACTTACCTAACCGTTGAATGAAGGAGATGTGGATGCCTTGTAAACAAGGCATGGGAATTATCTCCGGTAAGCCAACAAACAGTAGTAGAAGTAGTAGTAGGAGTAGCAGTACCGTCACTGATGTCAACACCAAAGCAAGGCCAACGCTACGGGTACGGCGGACAAGGCTTACGCCACAGAAGCCGCCAGACGGACACAGCAGCCTGACGTAAAATCGTCGTGTTCTGATCCTGACATCATCAACCACAAAACACCCTCGTACGAAGCCTATCCTGTGGAGCTAAAAGCTTGACGTCAGAAGGTACTACTCGTCCTCGACAATACTCGTAGCCTAACAATTATCAGCCGCTAAGAATTTTACGGGTACCAAGGCAGGTAGTTTTTAGACCTACCTGGTTTTTGGACGAAGGGAATGTCGATGCCTTGAATGGAAGACATCTCCGGCGAACCCACCACAACAGTAGCAGCAGCAGCAGCCCCGCCACTGGTCACAGCACCCTTTTCCTCGGTCTTGTTTGGTGGACCAACGCCAATAACAGCAACACTAGCGCCGTGGCTAGAACCCTCCTCCCCATGCTGTGACTTCTTTCGAGGTTCAACAGGAGCTGCAGCAGTAGAGCCGCGCCTTGGGCCGTTCTTGTCGGGCGCCTTCTTTGGTGGGTCAATGGCCAAGTCAGTGCCAACCCTACTCCGGGCACAACGAACACGAACGACAAGAGGGAGCAGGAACCACAACACGAGGTGAACAGCACGGCGACGGCGGTGGCCGGCAGGAGCGAGCAAAGTTTTCATTGCCACATTTTCAAGTGTACACTCGTTGGCGATAAATGACGGGTGTTGTATTGTACCCCGCGGCCTGCGAGGCAGTACGTAGATGTGTGTTGTCTACATATATCCGGCGACCAAGAATGTCGAGTATTTTCTTCGCTTTTTCTTTCGCGCATTTCTTATTCGTCCAGAGACACGGTAACTAAAGCCACAAGATTCCTCACAGAAAGTTTTTCCCAGCAAGCAATACGGTGTGTGTCTGGCGACATCGAGTTTATGGCGTGGAACCACAAGACATATTTAAGCCTGACGATAGGCCTATTCCATATATTTGGATCTAAACTGAAGTAGATGCTATAAAACGTGAAAAATATTTGTTCTTCGCAGCAGCAAACCATTCTTGCTACCCGTCGTTATACCAACCTTCAGTTCAGTTGACTACATATACGTCGGCAGAGCTGGCGTCAGGCTTTACTACACAATATAGGGATCCTCCAGTATGGCGGAGGCGTGCTAGAGCAGTATGACCGCTTAGTAGGGGGAAGTCGCCTTATTCATGTTCCACGTTATGACTGCAACCCCCCAGTCTCCCCAAGCGACTTCGACCGCCTTATATCCGGATACCGACTTGCTCAGACCGCCTTATCGGGGGATCCCCTACATACTGCCCGTACGCAGTTTATCGTTGACTATTTCCAAGGAATTCGTCCCCCAAAAAGCGGGCGATGTTCCAAAGGCTTCTGCGCTGTTCATATGTACCCAGCGCACCCAGCCCATGCTGCTCCTCATCCGACCTAGAAAGAGAAAACTTACGCGTACAAGCTCTGTGCTCACAAACTACGAGACAATCAGGTACTGATACACTCACCAACACTGCTGTATGCATCTTCTGCGTGCGGGACTTCGCAGGGGGGGGTTCAAGTATCGAAAACCAACGACGCATGATTACAGCAGCAGGGGTCCCCCCCAACAAGGCGGTCGGAGCAAAGCGGTAACCCGATATAAGGTGGTCGCAACCACCATCCAGCAGGCGCGACCGGTGAATTGAACTCGCAGCCTGGACTGAACAAGGCGGCTTCCCGCAATAAAGCGAGTCATATTATTGCTCTCGCATACAGCCACCTTACTATCCCTTCTGGAATATCCATTACAGCATGGCCAAAAAAGCCCGGCAGCCCGGGCGGCCTGTTATTTAATATATTTATCCCCTCTTTGAAGAAAATATTCGCACTTTTCCTCCTTCACGTTCGCTTGTAGATGAAACATAAATCCGGGGTCACCAAGCAAGTCCTTACCCCCTCCTCCCCACTACGACGGCACGTGCCTTCATTAATATATCGCGAGAAGACTCCTTCAGCTAGTTCTTCCCTCATCGACTGACATCGAATTGTCCGCGCGGCCGAGTTATATAGGGAGGCGTGCGTGTCCGGACTGTAACCCACGGGGCTGTACGACCACGACACACGCACGTGCAGTGCGGCGATCACCTCGCGTCATATTGCCGCGTGCTCTTCCGGTGATAGGGGCTTCGACAATATTAATTTCATTTTTTTCTCTTGACGCAAGCCACGGTAGAAGAGGTGCACCATGTTGCTTCTGACATTTTGTCTCTGAGGCTCTCTCCTCGCTTGACGAGCTCCATATCTCACCCAAACCCAAAAAAAATGAATGACTAGAAAAAAATGAAAATTGTGTTAAAACACTCAATGACATTTTTCAAAATCACAATAGAGGTGCACCATGTTGCTTCTGACATTTTGTCTCTGAGGCTCTCTCCTCGCTTGACGAGCTCCAAATCTCACCCAAACCCCAAAAAATGAAATGACAAGAAAAAAAAATGAAAGTCGTGTTACAACACTCTATGAAAAATCCCATGGCCTAGGCATACAACCGAACATATTGCCCCATGATTAAAATCTACAAAATAAATTTCCACGATTTTGGGCCAAGAAGCCCCGCCAAATTCAGAAAATATTTAGCTACAAAAAAACGCTACCCGTATCATCGAAGCAGCGTCTTTTGTCCCCGGTGCACATGGATTCTAAAATGGTCAAGGACATGCAGTAGCCCCCCCCCCCCCCCCCCCCCAGAAAGGCGGCGCGGTGTGCCAGAGGTTAGTAACCGCCTTAATGGGGGAAGCCGCCTCATTTAATACGGGTTGTTGATGAGAACGATTCGTGGCGAGCGACTTCGACCGCCTTATGTCCGGATACCGCCGAATTCAGATAGCGTTGTTGGGGGACCTTGCTTGTTGGCAATGTGTTAACGTGTCCAACGTATACAGGACACGAACGGCGTAAAAACTCCAAGCCCAAGCAAACCATTCATCAAACGAAACGTGCAGATGACATATTTGAAGCTATTATAACAATACATGAACTAAGAAACTTGCCGAAGAGACGGAAGATAAGGAAAATATCGAAATAGTTATTTGCTTTGTGGGAAACGTTACTCGTGTGGGACAGGGAGAACTTGAACCTGGTGTTGGAGTACGCATTTATGTATCAGGCAGCAGTAAAAGCTCAAACAATCGGCAATTATTGGAGTACTGAGTGCTGAGTAGCTACCCGCACGCTGGTCTAGTCTTCGGTAATAAAACAGTGTGAAATCGATGGTTGAGCACACGCTCAAGCTAGTCTATCCTGTAGTAGTACTCCATTAGACCTGGGGCCTGGCTACACGATACATCAGCATACTGCACCACAATAACCAGCACCCTCACCCCAAGCCTATGGTGTAACCCTAAATGCGGCATGTGCGAAGGGCGAGAGGCACCACTGCGATCACTGGGCGATGGCGGTCACGCAAGCCACCCATTTAGGCCGCCAGCGACGACGCCATCCCCAACCTCTCCAATCGAAAAAATCCTCCATTATAATACCAGGTACGTATCATAGGGTGATGTTGATCAATCTGTGCACGGACACCATGAAACCCGCTTTTGAGGGGGACAAAATCTGACGGCTGTGGAATGCATCAGTATATTGTGCATATCCTGTAGTCGTCTGACAGGTGAGGGGAGGGCGGGGTTTTAAGAGGGGGCGGGGTTGAAGGGGGCGGGGGGGGGGGGGGGATCCTCATTTGTTGCTTGCCTTTAGTCATTTGGCCATTGACCGCGAATCGTTTTCGGAACGGAGCATGTTCTTACTCATAAGAGAGACACCTCCAACATTTGGGCGCTCATTACGCTTTTTCCATGTATTACATATAGCTTCTTGCCTATCTTATTTCCGTCCCGATTCGCCGTCTGTGGCCACCAACTATCTCCTAGGATAGCAATCGTTTTGTCGAGCTACTGTCTAGTCTACAATCTCACATACGTCTAATTTCCTCATCTGCTCCTCTAGCACGTCCCGTTTCTCTTTGTATAATTCGCATTCTCCTACTATGTGAGTCCTACTCTATATTATAAAAATTAAAGTACACTCCAGCTGTGAGATCGAACATTTTGTCGAAACTCATCTTTGCAAGCTGTGTGATACTCCGATCGCGCGTATTACGGGTTGTGTGTCCTCATTAAGGATATAGGTCGGCGACTCCCCTTGCAACTACAGTGTAGCTATCAGGGTCAAGAGGTTGATGTTAGGCAGTCTGTGCGCGGAACGTTTCTGAGGGGGGCAAAACCTGACAGCTGTGAAAGGAAATGCATCAATTTATCGAGTGAATCCTGTAAGTCGAATAACCGGTGAGGGGAGGGCGGAGTTTTTAAGGACGTGGGGGCCTGATTTTGGTCAAAAGGGGGGCGGGAGGGGGGTGGGGGGGGGGAGGGGACGGGTGGGGCAACTCAATTTGTGCGTGGAAACTTTAAATCCTTCCTGTAAGTGAGGGGGGGGGAATGTGGCGGGGGGGGCGGGGGGGGGGGGGCTTTAGGTCGCATAGATGTAGGGTTTGCTATACGCGTGGTGCTAGGTCTAGGCAATAGTGCGGGTGGTGGGGAAGGAGGGGGCGTTGGGGGCGGGGGGGGGTGTGGGAATTGCAGCAGCGGCATGGACGGCTCTAAAAAGATAATGAGGCGATATCCAGGGTGTGCAAGTGTTTATTACTCTGTCGGATTTTGATATCAGGTGGGGCGTTTAAGCAAGAGAGAGCGAGGGAGAAAAAAAAAGGGGGGGGCGGGGGCGGGAAGGGTTTTCAAAAGGTTTAGGTCACATACAATGTTAAACTACACTCCAGCTATGAGATCAAGGATTTGGTCGACACTAATCTTCGCAACATTGTGTGTGATCCTCCGATCGCGCGTATTAATCATATATGTAGGGGCTTACTATGCGCGCGGTGCTGGGTCTATTTTGTGCCACACGGGCACACATGTGTGGCCACGTCCTCCTCCTCCCGACTACTGGTACATGTCGTATCTCTTCGTTCTGGTAGGTCCAGGTACCCTACACGAAATCGCAGTTTCAGCTTTTTTCGAGTAGTCTACTGGGCCGTGCAGATACATTTTCATTCCAATATTTTCCCTCAACATCTCGTATACCTGAGGGTTTCTCCTCCTTGGCCTTATTTGCCGCTAGACTTCCCCTTTTTGCTATCATTATTTTACTTTTGTCTTGTGCCCGCCAAACTTCTATATGGCCAGTGCACCTCTTGTTGGTGTCCTAATTCCTTCCATATTTTCTCGACTACGTTATCCCATCCTCTTCCAGCTTGCCCATTTGAATTTTCTCCCATATAGCATACAGCCCTATCAGCTATGGCTGGCAACCTCGTTTCTGGCGTAGTCCTTACTTTATAGTGCCATTTCATCTTTCTCACGGCTGTTTTAAGTGGGCACATTCCTACTTCTCTCTTAGTACTGTATATTACTCCTCGTAATTGAGCATCCTATCCTACAACAGTATCTTCTTAACTGCTGCTGCCATCTGCACTGTTTCAAGTTGTACGAAAAAATTCGCGTTTCCTTCCCGTACTTCTGCATACTCTAGCTTTGGTACAATCACATAATCAGAATACATCCCTTAATCCTAGCGCTAAGGTGCTAGTCTGTTAGGATCGTATCCATCTTCCCTACTTGTGCTGGGGCGGGAGGGGGGGGGGGGTACACATTTGTTGCTTGCCCTAGTCATCTCACCATTGACCACGCATTCCTTTCGAGGCGGAGCACCGTTCCTAGTCCTAATAGAGACACCTCTGACATTTGGCCGCTCATTACGCCTTTTCCATACATTACGTGGAAACTGTTTTCTTATCCTAACCCCATCCTGTTTCGCCGTCCGCGGCCACCATCTATCTCCTACGTAGCGATCGTTTTCTCGCCACTATGTAGCCTACCACACGCTTCCATGTTGCTTACATTTATCTAATTTCCTCATCTCCTCCTCTAACGCATCCCGTTTCTCCTTGCGTATTGCACGTTCTCCTGCTATGTGAGTTCTACTCTCTATTGTTGTGCCACACGGGCACATATGTGTAGCCACGTCCTCCTCCTCCCGACTACTGGTGTATCTCTCTTCTTTCTGGTAGAGCCAGGTCCCCTACACGAAATCGCAGTTTCAGCTTTTTTGAGTAGTCCATTGGACCGTTATACGTGTTCAACACACTAATACACCTCCCCTCAACCCCCCGTATATCTCTAAGTGCCTCTCCTCTTTCACCATATTGCTTAGCGATAGCCTTTCCCCTTCTTTCTATTACTACTTTTACTTTTGTCTTTGTGTAACCACCAAACTTCTCTATAGATAGTGGTATGCCCCTAGATTCTTCCATATTTTTTCGAATACGTTATCCCCATGTTCCATCTCATTCCAGCTCGCCCTCTTGTCATTCTTTCCCTGTCGGCTATGGCTTTCAACCTCTTTTCTGGCTTATTCTTCACGTTATATTGGCACCACTTGTTCAACTTTCTCGCGTCTCTATTAATATTTGAAAATTATAGTTGTTTTAAGTGGGTACATTCCTAGTTCTTCTCTTGATTCTGCTGTATTACTTGTCGTGCTTGAGCATCCTAGTATACTTTTAGCTGTTTTCATCCGCACTGTTTCCAGTTGTTTTACGAATTTGGCGTTCCCTTCCCATAGTATGTACTTCTCCTGCATACTCTAACTTAGGTACAGTCACATGCATTAGAATACATCTCGTAATTCTAGTGTCAAGGTGCGAGTCTATTAGAGGATCGCATCCATCTTGCCTAACTCATGATTTACCCTTTCCTACTACTTTCGCTACTGGTGCATCCCAAGAGCAGTCATTTGACCTCTCTACGCTAATGTACGTATGCGGTTTACGATCGGTAGTTAATCTTTTCCTACTTTACTTTGCAATTTACCGCATTCACCTTGTCTTCGTTACATACTCGTACAAATACTGCGAATGTTTTCACGTTCGCTGTCACTCTCGATTTCCTGATACGACATTCATACCCATACCCGGAACTTCTTTAAGTTCTGTACGCCGGTGGCCACAACACCCGGGGTACGGGTACAGCATGTTTTGTACCCGCCCGGAATTTCTGTGAACTCTGTAACACTCTTATACCCGTTTATACCCGTACCCGAGACTTCTGGAAGTTCTGCAACACTCCCATACCTTTACCCGGAATCCGCAAACCCTACAGAACATAAGCTTGGATATTTCCACCCATCTACATCAAGCTCAAATACCAGGTATGCATATGTGGTTTCATACATGTGTCAATTTAACTCAAATGTGTTCGTGATCATGCGCTCTATAATGGCGAATCCTTCGTTTGGCCCCCGTGCAGCATGCACGATACAACGGATACTGTACGGGAGTAGTAGTGGCATACGAGGTAGCCCCTCCATGGTGCAGGTTGAGTAGTGTCGGTTGCCCGATAAAGCGCCTGTACATATACCTGTAGCCAGCTGGGAACACTCAGTAATAATGGGCGTACAGGCGTAGAGGTGCTACTTTAACAGTTGCCGTTGTAGGGTCGGCATTTCCCGCTGCCACAGGCCGGCATTTCTCCTAGGATATGATTTCCGTTATTAAAAGTTCAATGCTAACTTTCTTCTTCCTGTGGGCGTGCGGATACTATTCGTAGGTCGGATGGAAAATACCTTAATAACGATGCTGGAAAAGAGGTGCTGACGTCGCACTCTGTTTAGTTTTAGTGTTCCGGCGTCAGCCTTCAGCCCTGTTACGTATCTGCGTATCAGATACCGGGTAGTGTACCGTATAACACGGTAGAACGAGCACCCCAGTGATAACATGTTTACGTTTAAAAATATTATCCCCGGGTGTGCTGTTGTGGAGGTGTGCGTAATCTAACGCATCCCCGGTGATAACATGCATGGGAGCCCTACAGCTAGGGGGTTTGCTAACGGGAGGGGGGGCTATCGAGGGGGCGCGCTAACGGCATTAACCAATGCTAAGGAGCGTTAATAGACCTCGTCCAGCTTGCAGATGGTGGTGTGATGACAAGGGGATGTGATAGCAAAGGGTTTCACAAAAAGGGGGCTACACCGGCACCAAGGGGTGTGCTAACATGTGAGAGCTTTTGGTCAGAAACCAGCTTGATTTTCCGTTCCCACGCATCGTCGGTGATGGTAAGACTCGCATGCTTGGACCCGGCAACACGCGGTTTGACGTCGCGCAACTTTTGTCGTTTCAGGCGAAAAACCTGTTGGACATGCCTTTTTTCTTGCCGGAGGCGGGAACGATAATTGAGTAACCTTTCTCGCTTTCGCATTGGGCGAAAAAGCCGCATTAAGTGCCCAGACGAATTTTTATCATTTATTGGTTTTTGGGCATGTATTCACGCAAATGTCGCAACGTTTCGGCTGCCCTCCAGGGGGCCCCGTTGCGGGGGTATGGCAGGGGGTCTGCCCGACTGCGGCGCGTGAACCCAATAACCTTCCAGCTCATGCCGCGCTTTACGCAACAGCCACCCAGAGCTTTAATCACCGTATGCATGTCCTGGTTACCAGTACCATCGGTGCTCAATGATGTCAAAACTCCCAAGGGTTGCACTTCAGAGGCTCTGCTCTGCTAACACACCAACTGCTGCCATGAAGCATTCGTGCTAGCCGACGCCTAGCACAATAATACACCGTATCATTGCAAACTGAACTGTGTTCGAGACACCGGTACAACGGTGCACGCGGCGAATTTTCGTGACTGGCCACGAAATGACTACCGGTGCCGTCACCGGTAGTCAGGGCTTTGGGCGCGGTGGGAGTAGTAAAAGGGGTAACGGTTGAGCCTGTACCGGTAACACAGGCGGGCTGATCCCAGAGACAACCGACGGCGTGACCGTCGCCCGAGGCGCGGGAGCAGGCAGCAGACTCGTTCGGCTCACTTTGATGGGGCACAGTAGATTGCCTCTATGCTGGTGTCCAACATACCGGTGCATGTTGTGTGGGTGGATAGTATCCGCCAGCTGGTGCAATAATTTTGGCGTTCCATGTTTTCAGACATACACCGCCGTAGGGGGTGTGGTATTCAACGTACCCCCGGTGGTAAAGTGACGGTCGATCAGCGAGCCACGCAATGCATCACCGGGTGTGCTTATGTGGGGTGGTGTGCTATCCAAAGAGGGTGTGGTTTCTTCCGTGTCATACGGTGGTTTAAGGGCAATATCACGACCAAACAACACAATCGCTTCGACCGGGCCTTCCATGGTCGATTGGCCTAGAACCGCGTTGACTTAGCGTTGCGCGTCATCGAAGAAACCTTGTACTTTATACCTGGTGCGAGTAGCAGTTTCTGGCTGCAGTCGGGGTCCCTCTATAGTGCGGGTATGTGCCAAGCGACTTCACTCGCACTAAAGCGGACGCCCGCTCTATATAAATACGGGCTTGACCCCCAATAGTGTGGACAGGCGCACTATTCGCGAAGTACTAGGATAACGAATGAGACGTAGGCAACAGCGAGGGTTATGAAGGTGGCAAAACTGTACCAGGTAGTGTACCAGTATGTAACACGCCAGGGGTTGAACAGAACGTCGCGCCTCCACGGGTAGAAGCCGGCGTCCGTTCGATAATGAGGAGAGAACATACAGCATGTTGCAAACACTGACGTACTGCACAGCGGTGAAAACTAAATCCTGAACGCACAGCCGACAGGACATTTGGCCCATGGCATGTTACGCAATGAACGCTGAGTGTCCCAACAGGTTTGTCTGAGTATAGCGCCACGATTGTTGCTTCATTCTGCATTCTTGACGCCTCCACTTGATTATTGGAAAATCAATCACAGGGTTGCGCCCTACACAAGACAAGCTACACAAAATGAAGCATATAACTTGCCAAAATCGAATAAACACGTTTTCAACACAACCCTGACACCCACAGAAAAAAAGACGGGGGGAACAGTCCAAGAAAAAGACAACAGGCACAATAAGGGCCCAGCCCAGCGTTCTTCTTCCCGCACGCGCTCTACCTCTCAGTATCTCCAATAAAACCCCACACTACACCACGCCACCCACGTTGTTGGGGTTGGCTTGAGCGCATGAACAAAGAAAAAAAAAAAGCCTCTAGGACCATGCTACGATGGAGTTTCACCAAGTTTTTTCTGAGGTTCCTCAATTTGAGGAGCTTAAGACCTCTCCCAAAAACTTATTTCTGGAGAAAAAATATAGAAGTGCTGGACCCGCTGAAAAATGCCATGTACTGCTGTATGGCTTAGGGACACAACGAGAAACATGAGAAAAAAAAAGAAGGCATCTTTCCGACGATTTTGGGTAAAAGGAGCCCCGTTATTCAGACAAAAAAAAATGGCTTGACGTAAGTGCTACCTCTATTGTAGCACGCGTCCTAGACTAAAATACAAAAAAAAATGGACTTCCGTCGAACGCACGTATAAATCAGACACGTGTCGTTCTACGGTAGCCCTGTTTAACACACGTATAAATCAGACACGTGTCGTTCTACGGTAGCCCTGTTTAACACACGTATAAATCAGACACGTTGTCGTTCTACGGTAGCCCTGTTTAACACACGTATAAATCAGACACGTTGTCGTTCTACGGTAGCCCCCCCCGAAAAGCTTTTCTTTTGCGAAATCGCCGGTTTCAAAACCGGCTTCCGGTCGTTTCTCCTGAAATACTGCTATGTCCCTCGACACCCGAACGTCGTCAATCGATAGGCCTTTGCACACAAAATACCACATGGGTGCTTCCTTTTCAATGGTATATTTCTTCTTGTCGAGCAGCCGTGAAACGTTCGTTAAAGAATATCGCTGGTTTTGGGGGGGGGCTATCGTAGAATCAGTCAAACATAATAGAGCCGGGACCAACAAACAACAGCAACTGCAGCTGTGTGCAGCAAAAAGGCTAATTGCTCCACGCGTCAAAATACGTCCTGGCATCAGTCTGGCGAGATGGCTTTAACGCATGCGCGACTCGATAATCTACATCCGTGCCCTCTTGAGAAAGTATCTGGCCTCGCTCAAGCCACACCCTGCGGCGTAGTTTTTGAGGAGGGCGACGTGTTGGGAGGTTCCGCGTAAGGCGGTGGCTCAGCCCGCCCGTTTCCGATGTTTCCGTCCTCCTCCTATTCCTCCTCCGCTTCCTCCTCCTCCACCCCCTCCTCCTTCTCCTCCCCGTCCTTCTCCCCCTCCCCCTCCTCGCTGTTTGAAGCCTCCCACCCCCCAGATGGCAGAGTTCGCCTGCTGCACATGAAACTCTATGCTGTAGTTGAGTGGATACCCGCGGCCATGTGAGATCAGTTTGCACATTATTGGATCTTTTCACTTGAGCGCCTTCTTCGTGCCGTGTGTTTTAGGCGGGAAAGCGTAGTATTTACTGGACGAATTTTAATTTCTTTTGTTTTTTCGTATCTTCCTAGGGCTCCAGCACCTTTGTGTGACCACCGACTCTAGATTTTTTTGATAAGAGTTAATGTGAGAAAACAACAAAACAACAGCATGGCATCGTGTGCCTCCGCTGCGGTTCTCGTGGCCAGTAGGGGTATGCTTCTGCTATGCGGAAGGGATGGGTGCGTGTCGGGCAATTTTTATGGGTTTGACCGCGCGCATCTAGGCGGTTTGGACGTCAGACCCGCACTATAGAGGGTTCTGAGAGCGACCAAACCGACACTATGCAGGGGTGCCCCCAATAGTGCGGGCGGCGCCCACGATATTGACGGGTCCAAGTTCTGCCAAGCAAATTCACCCGCCCTATACCGGGCACCCGCACTGTATGGAGGGACCCCGACTACTTGTGTCTGTTTTGCTCGCTGTTTCCATGTGTTGGCGTGGCTTCTTGTTTCATACGTTTTTCGTTCTTCCTGGACACCTCTTCCCTCTCTCCCTCTTCCGTCTTGCTTCCCTCTCGTTCGTTTCTATTCTTTCTCCTCTTTGTTTTCTCTTCCTCCTTAACCTTGTCTCAATACATTAATGCAAGTAAAACGTTGTGGTGGCTTGAATACTACTCCGTATATATTTTGCGCTGCTCGTGTTCATTGTGGTTGACATTGCTGAATCACCTTGCTGTGATCGCAATGTACACGGCAATGTACACGGAATACACTGCTGTATCTGTATTGTAAAACAAAAATTGCTGGGTGGCTATCTCACCTTCTTCGCCTCGCCCAACCTGGTAGGGTTCGGCCGAATAAGGCCGGCAAGTCGTGCATTGTAAAAAATAAATTCCTGGGTTGCTAAATCACCTTCTTCGCATCGCCCAACCGTGCAGGGTTCGGCCAAAGAAGGCCGGCAAGGCCACGGTGTTGACTACCGAAGGGGTTGAGGTTAACACCAAGTCTGCGTTTTGCAGATTGACAAAAACTGGTGCACGAACGAAAGTGTATGGAGCTCAAGCTTGTTTTACCAGGATCTCCAGGAGAATCTTAGGAAAAAAATAAATAAATAAATAAATAATGTTACACTCCAGCTTAATGGTTCTACAATAGTCCCCCCCCCAGAACCAGCGATTCTCTTGAACGAACGTTTCGTTGCTGCTCGATACGAGGAAGGGTGCTATGAAAAGGACATCTTCACAGATTTTCTTGTTTGCGAAGGATTCGACCGATCGATGACGTCGGGGTGGAAAGGGGCACCGTATTTCAGGAGATATGGACATGGGCTGGTTTCCAAACCGGCGATTTCGCCAAAGAAAAGTTGGGGGGGCTACCGTAGAATGACTCGGCTGTGAGATCAAAGATTTTGTCGAACTCATCTTTGCAAGCTGTGTGTGATACTCCAATCGCGCGTGTTTCTGGGCGTGTGTCCTCAATACTTGCAAGCACTTTTGTTTTTTGCTTGTTCACACTTCTACTTGATAATAATTCCAGCTTCTTGATCACAAGCCGTGGTGTCACAGGGGTTGCCCCTTCTCCCCACCGGTTCTTGCCTTCAATTTTCATCGCGCACAGGGTTCAGCAATAATTCCACTGCTCGTTGATTTTTCATCGAGTGTTGCTAACTCACGCTCTCGCGCTTTCCGCAAGTAATTTTGTGCACAAGAAAAAGTCCCCACGAATTTATACGAGTATGCGCTCGGGGGGATTCGAACTCACGAAACTGACCTATTTCAGGCTCGAGGATAACCTGATACGCCGCCGGGGCGACCGGCTACGCCATAGGTCGGCGACTTTCCTTGGAACTACAGCAGTGTAGCTTGTACCAGGATCAATAGGGTGATGTTACTCAATCTGCGCGCGGAAACTATAAAACCCGTTTTTCAGGGAGGCAAAATATGACAGCTATGTATGGGAGGAAATGCATCAGTTCATCAAATGTACCTGGTATCCTGTAAGTCGTATGACCGGTGAGGGGAGGGCGGAGATTTTAACGGCGTGGGGGCTAGGGTTTGAACAAGAGGGAGCGGGGGGGGGGGATAATCTTTGCGCGGAAAATGTTGTTGTTGTTCTCACATTAACTCGCATAATCAAGTCCGTGGTCACAGGACGGGCTCCAGTCACTTTGGAGCTGAGGAATACCCCAGGGAAAAACACAAACAACCCAAGGTGGTACACGCATACGTTCGTATATCACAGCTGACTCAATTCACGCCTCCACCAGAAACATATAAAAGTGAAATCGGGAGTCAGTCTACGATGTGCCAGGTCCATACCGGTGCATACGTTTCATTACTCACGCCTGCAGAAACCGACAATATATTATTATACCGCTTGCCACCCAAGAAAGACTACCACGTACATATTACACGTACCTGGTAGTATTTATCACTACGCCTACGCACGTCAGACACAAGTCAATTGGAGAAGAAAAACAAAGAAACTATGAACCCTTCAAGGGGACAAATCTGACGGTTGTGGAAGGGATGCATCAATAAATGTATTGTAGCTTGTGACCGCAGAGCTGATCTCTCTTGTGCAGTAGGAGGCATCGGCACGGACACCGATTGTACTGGATATCAGGTGGGTGGAAATATCATGTTAAATGTGAAGAACACACACAGGTGTCCTAGCTTGTTTCCCGCTTACTCGTGCCATGCGTGCACCACTCGTACAGCCCGTCCCTCGCACCTGCCCGCCGCCAAGGAGGACAAGGTGACCTTGGACCTTTGTCCCACCTCGAGAAAAAATGGATTTTGTGCTGCGTACAGCCGCGTAGGCCCTCTTTGCCCTGTAAAACAGCAAGTTTCTTTACACGCCCATCTTGATTGTGTTGTCTACACTGCGCGTAGCTGCTACACAGAGCAATATGAGTATCGACCACTCAATTGACGCAACTAACATCTGACGTATTCGAAATATTCTAAACAACTTTTTGGTACCTGCGACTGCTGCAAAAAAAGCAAAAGAACGGCACGTAGAACGGTGGCGCGGGACCCACCATAAACATGTTGTTGATTACCTGCTGCTGTTGCCAGGGGCCGTAGCTCCTCCTTCCATTGTGAGCTCCGCGGCATCATCATTAGTACCGCCAGTCCTTCTCGAAATGACCGTTCCTCCTGCTAAATAAGGATTGCCGGCATGCCCAACGTTTTCTTCGTGCACGTTTTCATCCGATGATGCTGCTGCTCTTCGAATCGGCAGTTCCGTACCCCGTCGATCTCGTTTATGAGGTATTTCCTCGACCCTTCGTCTGTCCTCCTTTTGGAGCCCGTCCTCCTTGATTTGCCTCGCTAGTGGTACAGTTGTACTGATGGCTGCGGCATTGCCATCACTGTAGCGGTGGTGATACAAGCCGAAATCGAACGGCAGTAGCGGAGGTGATGGTCCGCGTGGAGCTTCTCCTGCTGCTACAGGTTGACGGTAGAAAACCATATAACCGGAAATTGCTGAAAGCAAAGCCAGCAAAGCCAGCATCGACGCCATGCCATGACGAGCTCGGTGCGGCGAGCCCAGCTCGCTTCTTCTTGAGTTGCTGTCGCTGCTTGATGGTTGCTTCATGGTCTCTACGGAGGCTTGGTGTCTCGTTTACAGCCGCGCGGTAAGTGCGAGTACGGAGTCTACGAATATATGAAGCAACATGTCCGTACTGCTGCTGTAGGTCTAAACCCTTTGGACAAAAATATCAGGAATGTTACATATGGATGTTAATGAAAATATGGAGTCTATAATTTCGTGTGCATTGAGGTACTGATGTCTCAAGGCCCAATACCGGTCTGGACAAATATTTAAGGCTTTGTTTAAATAGTTATTAATATACGATCAGGCGCTATATTCTGGTTTATATCATGTATACCCAACAAATAATTTCGCCCTTCACAGGTCCCGAATCCCTACCCTCTGACACAACCATCAGGAATAGCCATATAAAATGCAAACCCACCGCGACACAAACCAAACACTCATCATCAAAACGAAGTACTACAACACACACAGACTGACAGCCTGAGAGGCGCTGACGCGCAACTCTGAGTCAACGTGGACCCAAGACCGTCGGACTGCCGCAAAAGGGTCGGTCGAGGCGAATTTGTTGTGGGCTTGAGGGGGCCCGGGGATTTTTTTTTTTTTTTGTCTCACACTTCCACTTTCCAGCTTCTGGATGGACAAGCCTGGTGACAGGTGTCGTCCGTTCTTCCCCCCATCGCGCGCATAGGGTGCAGCAATCCCACTGCTCGTCAATTTTTTATCGAGTGTTGCTAACTCACGCTCTCGCGCTATTTCCGCAAGTCAACTTGTGCACAAGAAAAAGTTGCGTACACCTAGTCTATAGTCTAACTACCCCATCCCTCCCGCCTCCCATGCGCAGGAAAAAAAAAAATCTCCACACTTTTTTCTTCTTGTTTGATCAGTGTTACAATCGTTCCTAGGAGGTGTAGTTACCCTCACACCAAGGCGAACGATGTACAGGGCTAACATCACATCATCACCTCTCACATCACATCACATCACATCACATCACATCATATCACATCACATCACATCACATCACATCACATCACATTACATCGCATCGCGTCCATCCCTCGTGTATTATAAAAAATGAAAAAAACACTTCATTCAGCTGTGAGATCAACCAAAAATTAGGGCTGGGTACTGAACCAGTACGTACTGCCAGTAGTACTAGTACTGGCAGTATCCTGATACTGGTAAACCGACCTGCCAGTACACCAGTACATTCGCATATAGACGAAGATCCCAATATACGCCTCAAGAACCAGCGGAAACCCATAGCTTCAAGCTGCCTGCTGAGAGGACGCCGGGGCCGCGAGGAGGGGGTAGGGTAGTGGCTGTCTTTGCTGGGGAAGATTTGCAGTTCTGCTAGTTTCAGTTTTGTTTTCTCCTGCAGGGTGCTCGTGGCGAAAAGAAGCGCCATCCTGATGACTCTGTTTGTTGTGCTGGTATCTAGCGGCTGTGATTTATGCGCGGTGTAGGTTTTGGTTGGGTAGGTAGCTTTCGATAGCTGTGGCACCGTTGTTATCTCGTTGTGTACTCTGTTGCTCTGTTGCTGCCGTTGCACCGCTGTTCGTAGGCACATCAACTGATGGACTGATGATGGTGATCGACTTGGTTGCTTGCCGTCGTCTTTAGTACTCTTGTCAATCTATAGCTATCAATCTACTTTTTTTCCAATATACGCTGGGTTGAGTATGTGTGACATGGAATGAGTGCTATCCATTCCAATTCATGCTTATGCATACGCTACGTCACCCATGATCATGGAGTATATGGGCGTTGCAAAGTTAAAGATTTGTGCTACATTCTACACATTGTCATCCTCCATGTTGAAAATCGGTACATATTTGGGCGTTGAACTCGAATTTTAGTGCCGTTTTCCCCACAAAAGTGCCTCTGTCATATGAGCCAAAATGTTAAGATACGGCCTCGAAAGGCCTGTAGGTATCCGAATTTGAGATCATTTGGATGGGTTTCGTATGATAAGGTTGGCGGTTTATATTCGGGGAAGTTAGGAATTAGATCGGAGGCACGCGCCTCCGATCTCAGAAGCTATCCCGGGCTCTGGTGGAAACGAATAAAGCTACATCTCTACGAAGGAACGAAAGTGAGTACTCCGAGGACCTACCCAATTGGCAGACCTGCAGGGGGCACTCTGTGTCCCCCACCTTTTAATTTAACAAGTGGCGTCGTCGGCAGGACTGGGAAGGCCAACACTAAAACACCGAGATCTTTTGCGAGGCTCGATCCGGTGTTTGCTCGCGATAAGAGCGGGCGCTCTGTCCTTTTTTCCATCAAGGAGGAGTCGACAAGATTAGCTACCTCGTCTCCCTTCTCCAAGAGACATAACGGAAGA
This sequence comes from Undaria pinnatifida, assembly GCA_012845835.1. Taxonomy (NCBI): domain Eukaryota; class Phaeophyceae; order Laminariales; family Alariaceae; genus Undaria; species Undaria pinnatifida. The sequence continues at coordinate 10,234,892 of JABAKD010000025.1, read as the reverse complement.
GAGCCTCCTCGGGTAAAAATATTATTGACTTGCCCGAGCCCCGCTCCAGAAGACGCCCACAGGGTTTACGGACCCTGCTTCGTCTTTTAACACGCTAACCCACGTGTTTCAGGCTACGTCTGCCCCAGTGGCACAGGAAGAAGATCCGACACTGCGCGACGGGCCAGTGGTGACTCCACGGCCTCCAGCCTGATCAGCTGGACGCTATTCCCGTAAATTTACGGAAGAATCGCGCCTCTCGTCAAGCAGAAACAGCTCAAAGCCCTTGCCCCTTTGGGCGCAGTTAGAGCAGTTTTCTTGCGATTATACGCCAAAAAGCGAAGAGGCCACGACGCGAGAAACCGTGGGTTCGGACTCGCGTCGTGCTCCCGAGGCCTGGTGTTCCTGAGGGGGACACTACAGGCCCAAAGAGCCGAGGACTGGTGTTCCCAGACGGGGACTTTACAGACCCAAATGCCCAAAGAGGCTACCGACGGGTTGGCACCGTCGGTGTTGGACTCTTTTTCGGGTGTAATGAGGGCGGCTTCTTACGAGTTTCCGCCAGCGAGTGAGGAGGACCCGAGGCGAGAAACCCCAGGTTCGGACTCGCATGTTGCTCCCGAGGCCTGGTGCTCCCGCAAGGGGACATTACAGGCCAAAGAGCCGAGGACTGGTGTTCCCAGACGGGGACATTGCAGACCCAAATGCCGAACGAGGCTACCGACGGGTTGGCACCGTCGGTGTTGGACTCGTTTTCGGGTGCAATGAGGGCGGCTTCTTACAAGTTTCCGCCATCGAGTGAGGAGGACCCGAGGCGAGAAACCCCAGGTTCGGACTCGCATGTTGCTCCCGAGGCCTGGTGCTCCCGCAAGGGGACATTACAGGCCCAAGTAGCCGAGGACTGGTGTTCCCCAAAGGGGACATTGCAGACCCACTAATGTCCAACGAGGCTACCGACGGGTTGGCACCGTCTGTTTTTGATATTTTTCGGGCGCAGTTAGAGCGGATTCTCGCGCTTTTCCGCCGACGAACGAAGAAAGACCCGAGGCGAGATACCACGGGTTCAGATTCGCGTCGTGCTCCCGAGGTCTGGTGTTCCCGGACGGGGACATTGCAGCCCAAATTTCAACACGGATTTTGATCGCCATAGTACTTTTTCTGTGGTCGGTTTACCGCAGAGCCTTTCCTGCCCCCCCCGCCACACCGGCGGCATGCGGCAGATTCTAGAGCCTTTTCTGCCCCCCCCGCCACCCCGGCGGCATACGGCAGGTTTTTGATGGGTGACTATTGCCTTGCTGTAGGGTCTGCTTTTCTTTCTACTGCTTTTCTTCGCGTGTTCCTGGCTCCATAGCCAGACGGTTAGAGGTGTGGGAGTGGGGTTTGAGGAGCCGCATCTTCGACTCATGGTCTAGTTCGTAGAACCGGAGTTTCCCCGAATCTCCCATATTTCTGCATATGCGACTCATCAGGGTGGGCTAGTGTTAAGATACGGCCTCGAAAGGCCTGTAGGTATCCGAATTTGAGATCATTTGGATGGGTTTCGTATGATAAGGTTGGCGGTTTATATTCGGGGAAGTTAGGAATTAGATCGGAGGCACGCGCCTCCGATCTCAGAAGCTATCCCGGGCTCTGGTGGAAACGAATAAAGCTACATCTCTACGAAGGAACGAAAGTGAGTACTCCGAGGACCTACCCAATTGGCAGACCTGCAGGGGGCACTCTGTGTCCCCCACCTTTTAATTTAACAAAAATCACTCATTTTTTATGCTCTAGTGAAGCCAAATCGCGTAAAAATTCGCCTCCGGCGGGGCGCCTCCAGCGGGGCCCTCCGGGGGCGCCTCCGGCGAGGCCCCCTCACCAGCCGGGGGGGGCCGATGGTCGCGGCTGCGCCGCGACACCAGTATACTGACCGGATCCAGTATACTGGCTGCTGACGCAGCCAGTATAACTTGTACTGGCGCTGCGCGCCAGTACCCAGCCCTACCAAAAATGGTTTTTTGATCAAAACTCAGACTTGCAAGCTGCGTGTGATACAAGTACTTCGATCGCGCGTATTACGGGGTCGCTCGTTATTTATATAATGTATGCGACGTAATATTATTTTTTTTTCATTTTTTATTTTTTTTTCCTCCGCCGGATGGGGAAAAATAAGCTTCAGCTCACCACACTTCCACGTATTTTCATACGCGTCGTGTGTCGATTTAACTCAGTTGCTTTCACAGCCCAACGCTAGCTGGCGCACCCTTCGGGTCCCATTGTAGGTATAGCGTAAGCTGTCCCTATCAGTGGTATTCGTCTCAACCCCGGCAGCGCAAGCTGCCGTTGTATACGGATGCGTGTGTATGTCGACCCGGCCTGTCCCCTGAGGGTCAGTTTCGGTGGAGATAGCCACCCGGACTGTCATCTTTCCGGGTAGTGCGGGACTTGCGCAAGCTGTAATGGAGTGCCCTCCGTAGAAGGATAGTTTACAGATTCGACGTGAAATCATGTCATGGTTGAGGTGAAACCACGTGACTTTAGATGTCACATTCACGTCAAGGCCATCATAGATGGGCGATAATGTAGGTGACGATGAGGGGACAAGCAGGACGCCCCACATCTCACTACCTGCTCTACCTGCTCTACCTGCTCTACCTGCTCTACCCAGCCCTATCGTGGCTAGGCCTGTGTTGTCTGTCTTTTAGAGTACAATGAAGAGGAAATAATGTATAAGCTTTTGAGTCTATCCAGCGAGCCATGAGGAGAGACCAAACAAGGGCACCGGAACCCATGAGGAGCACGCTTCCCAACACCGACCAACCACGCATCCCCCACTCGGAGTACCACCACAATTGGCGACGTCGTAGCAGTGAACGTGTCGACCTTGGGCTTCGTGACCTTCTCCCCGGTGCTCTTCTCTCCCCAAGGCAAGCTCTTTTCGGCTTGCACAGCTTTGCATTTTACTTTTCCCGTTTTTTTTTAGGTAGCTTTTCTTTATTTTTTTTTATTATTTTTTTTCCTCTCGTCTTTTAACATACCAGGTACCCCCTTTCCTCCAGTAGCGAACTTGGTTATCTATTTGCCTCCCTTTTTATATCGAACCTCCGTGTATCAACCACGTACGAACTGCACCTGGCAGCACATAGATAGGTCATATAGTATAGACTCGAGTACAAGCAGTTGGGTGCCGTAGGCAGACGTCTCGCCCCCCCCCCCCCCCCCCCCTCGTAGGTAGGTATAGCACCGACCGGTATTGCGCCGGTATTGTGCTACAAGCGATCTCCTTTGTTCCCTTTGCTTCGCACCAAGCGTATAGTACATCGTCAATACATACAAGTCCTCCGGTACGGGATATCTCTGGACGTTTTCGTGTCACCGTACTCCTGCTGTTGTAGTAGTACGTCCGTCACCCCAAAAGCGCTATACCATCCCCAAAACACACTTGTATGTACAAGAACGACCCAATCCCTGCGACCCCACAAGGACCACGTAACAAAAGGAGAGCTCTCTGTTGTGTTCTCCACTGATTGAGGTATAGGCCCTCATTTGCAGGAGATAGACACAAGTGCCAGGGAGGTACCACGCCCGCTTTTCGTAATTATCGTTTCTTTTCTTTTTCTTTTTTTGCCCGCATACTTAGCCGGTGGTGTCATTTTTACGGCGTGTGATTGGCATCGGGTACGACGTATTAGTAATATTTTTGCTTGCGTACCTTTGGTGAGACAGCGGCTCATAGATAATTTGCGTACCTCGTACACAGCACAAGCAGTGGTACGTACACACGTATGGGTTGACACGTACCTTACGGGCGTGGCACACCCTCATAATCGTAGAATACCTACCCCCCCACCAGGTACGGAGTTGTACCGAGTCTGACCCTAGGGTTTTAGGCCGGTATGCCCGGTTGCGTCTTGTCCTGATACTCCCGGTAGTACCCCGTTTCCATCGCCATCCCAAAGTCGTTTTGGTCTGCCCCTGGTTTGTTTGTTCTTTTGTTTTGATGCATTTCCCTTGTTTACTTTAGTGATAGCTACTTTGTTTTCTTGTTTCTTGCTTGGTTAACAAGCACGTACGAGTAACTGCTGCTTAAATTTGTCATGGGGAATTTCTACTTGTACTGTTTTTTTTTTTTTTTTTTTTCTCGTGCAAACTTTCGTTTTGTTTTTATCCACTGGTGGTGTCGCACGTACCATCTCTCCAGTTAAAGACATATCGTACGCGGACCCTACACTGCTATGGCGAAATTACCGTTGTCCAGTGTGCAATTCTTACCAGCTTATGACGTACAGAGCTCTATGTTGCCGTTTGTCACCATGCTGCTGTTTAGCGTACACTTCGTACATTTTGGCCATTGCATCGCATCTACGCTGTCAAAGTTTGACAAAATACTGCTGTAGTACGTGTATCTCTCCAGCCTTCTGTCATACACAGGCTTTATGCTGCCTTAATTTGTCAGGATACTGGTGTCATATATATATGTGAATTCCGTCGGTTTTGTCTCACGCACGGCCCCCTATGCTGCTCACATCGTCCGAAATGCTGCAGTAAACGTGCCTCTTACCAGTTTTGAGCCACATATGGGCTCTATCATGCCCATATGCATCTGCTGTAAGAGCATTTTGCCAGTATATTTGTCGTGCCCGAGCTCTACGCTGTCTAATATTGGATTATTCCCCCCCCCCCGCGTTCGGCCAGCTTTTTACGCCATAACAAAAGCAGGCTCTACGCTAACATTTTTTTTTTTTTTTTGCGACAGAACGCATCAAAGTCCCTCGCATCTGCCCCATCTCGTATGATGAAGTGGAGTAGACGCTGCTGAAATTTGCCCGATTTTTGTCACCCGACCGAGTTTACTTTTCCCCGTTTCTGGTGATATAGGGTAGATGATGCCCAAATTTCAACGCATTTTCCGCTTCAGTTTTACGATAACGCAGGGTCTATTCTGCTCAAAATTGTAACGTTGCTGCGCAAGCTTGAAAGTCAACAACTGCTTCTTTTTTTTACTTTTCATTTTTTTGGTTTGAAGGCATTCATTTCTGCTGTTAGTTGCTTGACAATAATTTTGCGAGTGACCACGGGAAATGCCCCCCCCCCCCGTTTCTATGCCGCACGTGTTGCTTTCATCATGCTGGCGCACATCTCGTCTTGCAAAAATGGTCGTGCAACCATGATCGTCTTGTCACGAGCATCAACACGCGCTGCACATGATGTTGACTTACACAATTGACAATGATTGTGCTCTGTCACGATGCATTATTTTTTTTAGGGGTTTCAACCCCATAATGCGGGAACGGCGGTATTACATGCCGAACATTCCACTATATCATATTGGTACGATTTTATAAAATCCTCTCACGGTGCACTGTGTTCTATTTGGAAACCTCTGTGAGGGTGGAGACTCAACGTGCCACGAGCCTCGTCAATACGCTCAATACCCCACGCTTGTTTGAGCTATTTTCATGAGGCTTACGTTTTTGCTGTTACGCACCCCCGACCTGATGCAGCGTTGGAGTGACCCGAACTGTATTAGGATCGTGCTTGAGCAAAAATACGGTTGAGTAAAACCGCACCCCGAGTGCGTCGCGCTCCGGATGCCATCTCTCTCCCTTTTTCACGAGTGTCCTACCTGTGTTACACGGAACCCCCCCCGGTATTTTTATAAACAGTGCACCCCCGAAGTATACCGTCATTTTTAGGTCCGAATTTTTGCTTCGGAAACCTCAAACATAGCTTAGGTTATCGACGGGTACAAGAGGTACACATATTTTCCGTGTTGTAAGGTCTGATTTTGTTTTGTTTTCGACTGGATAACTCGGTGGTTCTAACCATCTCCCGAGCACCACGCTCCTCCCCCGGGAATATCTACAATCATCCATCACCCTCCGGTCTTCTTGGTGACGTTCGAAAACTACTGGTACTGCATCCTACCCCTCTACTCCGGTGCGTGCGATACCTCCCTATCCATTCCGGACCAACATGGACCCCCCCCCCAACCTTTGCGGTAAGTCCCGCACCAACCAGGACCCAACCCCTAAACCCTCACAATGAACAGTGAGCTTCGCGTTTTTCTCGTGCTGTAGCCATGGGTGGTACAGTTACGGTGAAGGACCTTGTCATTCTGTTCCAATAAAATCGAAATAATGCCCGGAGCGCATTTTTGCGGCCAGGGTCGTTGACGGCATTTCCACCGCCGCCACTGACCCCGACCCATTTCAGTCAAACCGGATCCCTCGACGTTTGGTACGGCCACCTTACACGCCGAGACTAGGGAGGACGGATCCCTCTACGAGAGACGCCCACCTGATGCGACTGCGATTTTTATTTAGCGCCTGAGGGCAAGAGGTTATTTTTTTCCCGTGGGGGAACGCAACAACGCCGCAAGTACAGCGACGACTACCACAGCGTGTATCGCCGAAGCGGCACCCATCAGGCCAGTGCCGCGGTGGTTACCGAATATCATGCCACCGCGACTGCAGCCCTTTGTGCCCCCCCCCCCCCCATCTGAGCCACGACTACCGCTCCAACCGACACGTTGCTGCTCACATCCCAACCCCGGCTCCCATAGCCGCCCACCCCACGCGGCCGCGTCTATCACCACAACGGTTCAAATTCGCCCGCCCACTATCGCGCTTAACCCCCTGCGCCCAATCGCCCCTGCTTTTGTTTGCTGGTACTTGCTCACAACTGCATCCGGCGCGCCCACGGTCTCGACCGGGCGGCACCCAAAGGCAACCTTGTCTGCGGTAAAATATTTTTCGGTCATTGGCCACGTCGTACCTACCCAACTACGACTCATGTCGGCATCGTTAGACGGTCCATCTGCGGTAATCTGCCGGTCCGGTCTATTTCCTTGAAATTCCGACCCCCTCCTGCCGCTACTATTGTTGTCAAAACGGCCACAGAGATGCCGAACCAACTTTGTGGCTGCATTGCCCGACACGCCCCCAAGCCCCAGCACCCACCTCCCGTAAACCCACGGCTTGAAAACGCCGCACACGCCCTCCGCAACCAGCCCCCAAAAACGCCGCACGCACCCCCCCGCATCACCTACTCCTCGGGTCAAGACCACCGTTCTTCTCCGACTACCACCTACACCACCATTCTTCTCCGCCTACCACCTACATCACCGATATTGACCGTTGTAACAACGACAGCTTGTCGCTCAACGACGCGGACGCCATCCTATCCGTAGTGGCCGCGACGACGGTCGCGACTACCCGGATTGTGACGCCCACGACGCCTGCGTCTGACTCACGAACCGCAAAAAGTGGTGGCTCGCAACCACCACATATTGCGATACGGGACACAACCTGCGACGAGCATCATTGTCAACTACCTGGCCATCGAGTACCACTTCGCTGGCTTTCGGGCGTTCTCCTTGACGCCTGCATCGTGCTGGCGGCACTCTCCCACTTTAGCAACACCGCTACGCCTCTGGTGCGCTCAACCCAGGTATGGGCATACTTCAGGATATTGGTTTTTACTTTTGGTATTTGCGGAAACGCGCGGACCGTAAACCCGGCGCTATTACCCGGCAATAACCCGCGACAACCAACGCCGCTCGTTATAATTGCCGTGACAACTATTTTTTGGGTCGAAAGCGCCATGATCGCCTTTCTTCCGCGGGAAACTGATGCGACAACGACGACAACATCGACAGCAACAGCGTGGCCGGCCGATACCCATTGCGGCAAAAATCCCTGGACGCTACACGCTGATCAACCGATACAGCACTACCAGCACCAGGCCATCTAATTGCGGGACGAGGTTCCAGCTTCAACTTTACAAGAACGAGCTCCACCGAGGCCCCCGCCCCCCAACAATCTACCTCCCCCGCCCAGCCCCATACATGCGATATCGCTTGTCCAAGCCTGATCCCCTTGTTCTAGCGATGGTCTTGAGGTGTGGGTACGAGGAGGCCAAGACGTCGAACCCTACTGGGATGCTCCACTCGACGCCTTCTACCGATGAGCAACGCTACTTGCCGAAGACCACGGCTACCAGCGGTTCCGGACTACAGCACGAAACTTCTGCTTCCAATTCCGGGCCATCGCATCCTGAGCCCGCCTCGCCTATTTATCGGCGGCTCCACCCGCGCTCGTCCTAGGACGTGCGCGTTTTTCAGTGACAACGTTGGGCCCGCGAACGACGGATTCCCACTCGCTGCCACGGTGTTGACAGCACCACTGCCCCTGGGCCCAAGGGACAGTCCCGTCATGACGACGGAAGACTCGCGATCATAGTTGACCAGGACATGCCCTGAGCCCCCTGCCCCGTCTTCCCCGCAACCCTCGTGGATTGCGTGGACACGGACCACAGGTACGGCATTTCCTAGCGAGTTCTATCCTGCTCATCCAACGCCGCTTGGAGACAGGACCCCCAGGGTATCTTCGCCCCGCTCCTTTAAACGCAACCCACGGAGACCCTCCCAGAGCCTCGGTGATACAATACCGAGACTCCCTCTGCGATCACGTTAACCCAGCCGCGCATGTTCTCCAGATCAGCCAGCTGCACCCTCGCCATCGCCACGCGACAGTCTTACAGACAGCCGCAACTGACCACTGCTTGGCGGCTCACCGCAGCCAGCCTACACCGGACTACCTCTTCTGGGATGTTCAACCTTTAGCAGTGCCACCCTTCTGGATTCTTCTTCTACGGTTTTTTCTTATCACCGTGTGGAGTAGTTTCCGACATCGCCCGATACCGACATTTTGAGCGACACCACGACCCCTCAGCTTTCCCGGCTTCGACCAAGTATCGGAACCGTTCCTACGACAGCCATGGACATTGGTTCCGAGGTCAACGAACGCCGGAGCTCCTTCATTACCTACCTGGGACAATGGTTCCGAGGCCGACAAACGCCGGAAATTACTCCCGTACCACCACCCATCGACCTTCGTCATCCACCACCGCCCTCCCAGTTCGTATCTCTAGCTTCGGCAACGGTACACCCGAGACTGGCAATCCCATCCATAGGCAGGAGCAATAACCGCTTTATTCGGTTGGCAGCCGCCTTTTTTCCTAACCAGCCGCGTTGCAAACGAGTCATCCCCTTTCGGTCTCGGCATTTCTCACCGAACCCTCCTACTACAGACCTCGTTCCGACCCTTTCCATCGCGACAGAACAACTCTGCCGCCCCCCCCCTTCAACGCGACCGGTTTCCACGGAACATCTCTGTCCCAGCCCCCTCCATCGCCACCGAGGCGCACCTGCCGAATCCCCCAAGCCGTTCTCCACCCTGACGTGTTACCACAGAGTCGCCTTGCTCCGGTCTCCGCCGACCCTCTGGAGGAAGCAACCGCCCTCCCGCTCAAGGTCTGGTTAGTTCTCATTTCGACAAACAATGGACCCCCTACCGCCCCCTTTTCACGGCTACCCTGGCCCAAACCATCCCGCCTGTTCCAGGCCACCGACGGTACCTCTCGGCCAACTTTTCCGTTTACCCACCAGCGTGCCCTGGTTTCCCGCAACCACAACAAACCCGCGGTTTATCGCTCCCGACCCAGCTCTTTAGCTACTCCTTCATTAACCGGATCCTTGCCACCAACGGCCCTTCAGCTTTCCTCCACGACACAACCACGGACGACCCCGACTGATTCTTCTTCCGTTGCCAGTGAACACCGACCAGTTCCCCTCCAACCCAACGGTCGCGAATCCCCATCCGACACCAATACCGCCACCCCCCTTTTGCCTCAACAACCCTGTAGGTTCACCACCTGAACCTAGGCAACCCCTACCCGCCCCTGAAGGCATATCTGTGACGCCACTGTCGCCACCCCCCCCCTACCCTAACATTCCTATAGGTTTACCATCTGAACCTGTGGTTTTGTTCCTTTCCGGTTATGACCTCTCCGAGCCGAGCATCGGCTTGGGTGGGCTCGTTCCCCCGTCCCTCCCAACCCACCACTACATCCCGCCGCTCCCATCTTCTGAGTTGGAGCTAATTTTTTTTTTCCGGGTATGAGCGTTTCGAACCGACTATCGGTTTGGGTGGGCTCGCTACCTCTCCTCTACGACCCACCTCTACCATTCCACCGCCCTCTTTTTCCGAGTTTGTTATTGTTTTTAGCCTCGGGCTCATGAACCTCCCGAGCCTGGTACGTATGGGACCTTTTTAGCCAGAAATCGGGCCCTTCCACGGCCTCTCCGCTGCCCACGTCGACCGATGCGAGCATTCCATCCCGGGTATCGTTTTGGGTGGGCTAGTTCCCCCTCCCTTTCGACCCACCATCACTATCCGCCCCCATCCACAGGCGACGCGCAAACCGTGCACCCTTCCTGTTAGGCATTGACTTGGGTGGGCTCAAAACCTCTCCCTCCTGCCCCATGCACCACGTTTCGCTGGTAATACTTTCGGCAACTCACCGTTGCGGACCATACCAAAACAATCCGTCGGCCCCTTCTCCGCGCCAAAACCTCCGTCGGGTCTATTTCGGCCCATGACATCGCCTTCGGTTCGCTAGCCAGCTCCGAGAAAGGCGCCGAGGACGCTGGCGCTCCTCCTGGATCGGCTTTCAGGCCGTCCTTCGTTCTCCCCAGCGCCCACCATTGGCGCATCCCTTTTTGGCCTTCCTCATCCTTCGTCGGACCATTATTTTCCCGGAGCCGTCATCGCTCCACAGCCGCCGCTGAAAACTGTGGACTGCCCTTCCGACTACGGTTTTTCTCGCCAGTACCTGTGGCTACACTTCCAAGATCATCGACACCCCCCCATCGCCGCCTGAGCTTCGCGACCAGACCTCCACGTTCACCGGAGTTCCACCTTTCACCAGAGGTTCGACGTCACCTGAGCTTCGCCGTCACCTGAGCTTCGAGACCAGAGCTCCACGCTCACCGGAGTTCCACCTTTCATCAGAACTTCGTCGTCACCCGAGCTTCAAGCCCAGAAACCCACCTTTTTCAGAGCTCCATTTTCGATAGAGCTTCGTCGTCACCTGTACTTCGCGACCGCAGCTCCTCCTGCACGGAGATTCGTCGTCACCTGTCGTCACCTGAGCTTCGCGACCAGAGCTCCACCTTCGTCAGAGCTTCGCCTTCCACCTGAGCTCCACCGCCGTCTTCCGCGACTTTTTCATGCGATGTCTTTCTCCTTCAAGCCACTACCAACGTCAAGGCAACCTTTCTTCTTTTGGCCACTACCGCCGGCACCGACGTCGTCGCCACCATCTACTCCGACAATCTGGGAATTATTTCACCGACTTCTGCAGCCATGCACCGATGGGCCTGCCGCTTCAACCCGCTACCAGCGGCGAGGCGCCCTCTCCCTGGCCACTACCACCGACTCCGGCGTCATCGCATCGTCAGCGCCGACCAGCTGGGACATATTTCGCCGACTCCTGCAGCCACCGCGCCGGTAGGTTTGCTCCTTCAGTCCGCTACTAACCGCCCCGGCGTCACAGCCATCGCCGGCTACTTCGGGTCTTCTCTACCGCCTATTCCGACAACCACGCCGTTATCCTCGCCGCGTACAAAGCGAACTCCACCACCGCGAGAACCGCAGGCATCTCCACAGGACCACCTTAACGGACTACTACAGAGTCAACGCTCGCGCCTACATGTACGCTGCGGAACACGCACATTCCACCACCGCGTACGCTATCCGCCACCGTCTTCAACCTACCATATTGAGCTACTACAGCCTCGTCTTCTTCCGCCACAAGAGCCTCTACCGTATCTTCCGCGAACACCCCACCCTCACTGGTTCGTGCTCGGAGCTCTTCAACGCGTTTTACTGGACCATCATCCGTCTCCAGCGCTCCTACCACATCTTCCGCGAACACCACGACGTCACTGTCTCGCGATCGGAGCGCTGCAGCACACCCTAGTACGACCACCAGCCGCGTTCCATCGGATCTTTCTTCAAACCCTACACCACCCGGTTTCAGGATCAACCTACGGCGTCTCTACTGCATATCTTCGCGGAGCACCATCTACGGACCGGCGTGCCTACAACGCCACGCGACAGGGATATCTGCAGCCAGGGTATTATCGCGTTGAGTCGCACTTACCCGTTTGTCTTGTTGTTCCTCCCCCTTACCATGTTTCTTGAGTTCCTTCTCGAGTTGTTTTTTCATGGGATTTGTTTTGTGCGCATTGGCTTCTTGATTTTCTCTTTTGGGTTTGATTCTGTTGTTCAGTTAGTTTCAAGGTGCCCCTTCTTTGCCTTGACTCTTCGGGTAGTCACACTTTTGAACAGCACATATGTTCGCGTGCTTGTGTCGGTGTGATACCCTGACTTTTCGGGCTGTTCCACTTTTGACGAGCACATATGTTTGCGTGCTTGCGTCGGTGTGCTACCCTGGCCTTCCAGCCACTGATTTAGCTGGCCCCATTTTCGTAACCAGGCCGAAAAGTTTTGGTGGTTCTGTCTTCCTGTTTGCGCCGGTTTAACCTGCCCCGTTTTCGTAACTTGGCCCAAACCTGCCGTGTTTTCGTTTCCTCTCGTCGGTTTAGCGTACCCTTGTTTCGCTGTCCGCGAATCCGCTGTAGTATTTGTTTTCGTTGGCCTTCCCCTTGATTTCTGCAATGCGTACGAAATAGGTGCATATTGGGCATCGTATATGTCTCCAAACCCGCTGTGGCATGCCCATCTTGGCTCTTCCGCTTTTTGCACTCCGTACGTCATTGGTACTTAATGAGGCGTCATGTTTGGCTTCTTACTGCTTTGGCATATATGTCTTAGCCCTTCCCCAAATATTTGCACTCCGTACGTCATAGGTGCTTATTGAGGCGTCGTATTTGTTCTGTTACCACTGTGGTATACGTGGTATGTGCTCTGGCCCTTCCTCTATTTTCTGTACTACGCACGCCGTAGGTGCTTATTGAGGCGTGTTGTCCCCCTTGTTTGCGTCATATCGCCCTGCACAAGTCCCCTCTTCTCGATTGGAGATCCAAGTGCTTTCGCGTATGTTTTCCCCCGATTTTTCGTCGCTTAGCTTCGAGTAGGAATGGCTCTATAGTAGGCCACATTTTCAGAGTTTCACGACATCAACTGCTAGTATTTTCGGGACCGTCGTTTGTTCACGACCCCCCCCCCTCTCTAGGCTTCTTTATAGTATCAACCCCCGAAACCATGGTAGTTTCGCTAGGTCCTTATTAGCCTGAACTTCGCATGCACGCTGTGCATGCGCCCCGCTAGCATTTTTAGAGTTGTACGTGGTTTGCCCCCTCCCTCTGTCCGGCTTACGGTATCAGCCCGCGACATCGTAATAGTTTCGCCTGATTCCTTCTCAGCCGAGATATCGTCTGCACCGTGTGCGTGCTCTTTCGCAGAGTTTCTGAGCCCTCCGTTGTGTTAAGACCCCGTCTTTACCGCCCTCACGGTATGAGTTGAAATTAATATCGTGTTAGCATGGTTTTTCTATCTTGGTTTCCCCCCCCCCTGCACTATGTGCCGGATAAGAACGTACACCCCCTCCTCTCTGCAGTGTGTGCGTTTTCGGAACGTATTTCCTCCCGACTCTGGCGTTGGTGAATTTTCGGAACCGATACCTTCCGCTTTCGCGTCCATGCAACGCGGGTATTATTTGATTTTTTTTTCTTGTTATTTCTTGTCACGCTTGCTCCTTAGTGGTTATCGCTGTGCGCAGTTAGCGGCCGACCGTAGTAGTACTCTCTCCTTTCTTCTGGGAGTGAACGCTTAGTGCGCGTATTAGCTTTGGACCCTACTGTCTCAGTACAATTTTACCTGGTAGTTACCAGTATCGTCAGTGTTATCGCCTTGTGGCCCCCCAAAGTATCCCCTTTCAGTCTCAGTATCATTGAGCCCCCAACAACGTTTGAACGTAGTAGTATGCCTTCTGTCTTATTTGCCGCGTTCAAAGTATGGCATTTGTTCGTTTTTTTTCAGTGATCTTCATGGGCGCTTTGATCTTGAACTTTTGCCCAAGTCGTTCCACCTTTCTACAGTACGACGAGTGTTTGCCTTTGTAGTTTTGCTTCCGCCTTCTACCGCCGATGTAGCCTGCCCACGTTTTGTGCACAACGACGAACCATGGCGTTTCCGAACCATGTTGAGGTTTTCTATCGTGTCGTTTCCACCTCGCCTTATGCGATTGGTGACAACATGGATGCTTTCCGCGTTATTTCTCTTCGTTTTTCGCGAGGCATTACCTCCTTTTTTGTTGTTGCTGTTGGACTTCTCCTTGCCCCTTGGCATACGTCCCTTTCGTTGTTGGACCTTTCTTTGTTCTTGCCGTACTTCTTCCCACGACTGACGTCGCTGCACTTTAGCCTCAGCCACTTGGTATTACGGCATTTCAGCTATTGCTACTGTCTATGGTCCCATGTTGTCGACCACTGGCTTCACATTGAGAGCCCCCCTTAGGTTCCATATTAGCGGTCCCGTGCTGACTCTTCAGCCCATCTGTCGGTTCTCTTTGGCCTCTGCCTTTTGTTTGGTCGTACCTGCCGCCAAGAGCCCCTTGCTGTCGGGCTCCGTTCTTGCTTCGTAGCCAGCGGATCTATTCCCCTGGACCAATATTTCTTACCTTTTTCTCTCGGCACCGCTGCCCCTACGGTCCAACGACACTGACCCCCGTCCTGGCTTTGCAGCCAACAGGTCTTGTTTCTCTCGACCTCTTTTTCTTGATTCTTTTCGGCATACCTGCCCATAGGGTTCAACTACACCGGCCTTAATCATGGGTTTACAGCCCGTCCTGACTGTGCAGTCCACAGGCCCTCCCCTCTTGGCCCCCGTTTTGCTCTTGGCTTGTTGGCGTACTTGTCGCATCGGGTCCACGTTTTGACTCCAGTTTGGCTTCGCAGCCCATATAGGTCGTTCCCTGTTGACCCCCTTTCGTGTTGTTTTTTTCGGCGAAATCGCTTTCGGAGGTATACCTTCGCTACGTACCTAGTGTTGCTCGTTTTCTGAAAGTAGCCTTTCAAGGTCCTTTGCTATGGACCCTTCTTTTTGTCAGGCTGCAGCACGTTGCTATGACACGATTTGCCTATTTCCTGTTTTTCCCTGCATTTTTCTCGGTTACCTTTTTAGGGTTGCTCCACGTTAGCTACCCCGTGTTTCCGACGTATAGTACCTAGCTGCGGCTTTCTTCATATTGTTTTCTCTGTTCCCTGCATTCTTTCTGGATCCAGACACTTCCAGCGCTGCTTCGAGCTGAACGAGTATCTTCTTGTTGACCCCATTTTTGGCTTGCTTTGTTATGGTTGAATAGCCTCGCTACGTTTGCTGGCATTGTTCCCGTTATTAGTTAGCCTCTCAAGGTGTCATATGTCGACTCTTTTTCCGGCTTCCGATAGTGCCTTCCGTCTTTCTGGTGTCTACGATTCAGTTTCGTCCTTGTTTGCGTATAGCTTTGGCTAGGTGACCTCACCACATATTTCTTCCCGTTTTCATGGTACTGTATCCAGATAGCTTTCAAGGGTACTCCACGGTTGCCCCCCGGTTCAGCTTTCCGGCGTATCACACACGCCTCCAGTACCACCATTTTGGTGTTGTCTGTGCCACTGTTTTAGGTGTTGTCTTTCACTGCGTTTTCGCGATTGGTTTTGGTAGCCTCGGTTTTCCGTTCTACAGTTCGACCAAGGGCTTTATGCTAGCCTCCTAGGTCGCATATTACGGCCCCCGTGTTTCCGTTAAACCTCAGCGTACTGGTTCTTTATAGTTTTGCCTTTCGACCAATGGTCCCACGTCAGCCTTCCAGGTCCAACCTTGCGGACCCTGACATTATTTTAGGCACTTTTCTTTTTTTTTTCTTGTTTCAGGCTCTTTCTCTCCTGCCTTTGGACCAATGGCCCGACGCTTGCGTACTTCTTCGCGTCTTAGTTGTTGCTCTTTCACCGTCCAACCGATGGCCCCACGTCAGCTGTCCATGTCCAACGTAGCGGACTCTGATGTTCTGTTAGGCAGTGTTCCTTTATTTCTCTCTTGTCTTCCGGCAAATGGACCGACCGCCCGCCCCTTCGGCACTACGCTTCAGGCCGTAAACTCGTCTGGCCTCCACAGCGTGAAACGTGTTCCCTTCTTCTCTTTTGACTTGGTTTCCGCGTCTATACCTTCTTCTTTGGCCCCCTTCGCATCCTTGCGCTCAGTGGCCACGCCCTTCGTGTTTTCGTAGGCCGATTGCTACTGGTATACCGTAGGTACATACCCTTTCTCGAGCTCTCACGGTTGTGAGCTCCATCATAGGGTTATATACCTTGCAATGAGGCGTTTAAGCCTCATTTTTACGAGGTGTGGGGGAATCTATAGCCTCATTTTCGTTTGTTTCGAAATGCCGCATCTTCGATCCCCTTCCCAATTCTGGATGTTTTGTTGGCATCCTTTGATTGGCAGGAGATCTGCATCTACGACTATTCAGGGTGGCCTAGTGTAATGGAGTGCCCTCCGTAGAAGGATAGTTTACAGATTCGACGTGAAATCATGTCATGGTTGAGGTGAAACCACGTGACTTTAGATGTCACATTCACGTCAAGGCCATCATAGATGGGCGATAATGTAGGTGACGATGAGGGGACAAGCAGGACGCCCCACATCTCACTACCTGCTCTACCTGCTCTACCTGCTCTACCTGCTCTACCCAGCCCTATCGTGGCTAGGCCTGTGTTGTCTGTCTTTTAGAGTACAATGAAGAGGAAATAATGTATAAGCTTTTGAGTCTATCCAGCGAGCCATGAGGAGAGACCAAACAAGGGCACCGGAACCCATGAGGAGCACGCTTCCCAACACCGACCAACCACGCATCCCCCACTCGGAGTACCACCACAAAGCTCACCCACTAATAAAAACCCTGGCCATATTATATTTTTCGAGGGCGACGACTATGGCGTATACAGAACGTTTTCTTGTACACAATTTGACTTGCGAAAAGCGCGAGAGCGTAGCATCACTCGATGAAAAATCGACGAGCATTGGGAGTGCTGAACCCTATGCGCGATAAAAATCGAAGGCAAGAACCGGGGGGGAGAAGGGAGGACACCTGTGACCACGGCTTGTCCAGAAGCTGGAAAGTAGAAGTGTGCAAAAAGGGGGGGAAAAAAAAGCAGGACGTACGCCGACGCGCTTGCCAAGACAGCTTCAGAGAGCATAGATAGGGGCGATAGTGCGCAAACGGAGGATATTTGAAAAAAAAATTCAAGGACGTCAGCCGTGAGTTCGACGAATTTCGGGTCGATTATCATTTCTGCAAGCTGCGTTGTTGGTGCTTGTACTGCTGTACTATGTGGGTGGGTTTTTAAAATGGGAGGGGTCCTATTATCTTGTTTTTGATATAGACTACATTTAACAAATTTTATAATGTGTGTGTGTGTTCTTCACATTAAACCGTTCTTCTACTCGTCGACATCCAGCACACCCAGTGTCCGTACTGATTCTTCACCCTAGAAAGATCAGCTCTGTGGTCACAAGCTACGACACAGAGATAATGCATCGTAATGCATTCGACAACGCAATGTCATGCCCTAGTACTGGGTACGACAGGCACAACATACATACGTCAGCAACAGAAATACATTGGAAGAGAGAAATACGAAATAAACAAAAACAAAAACAAAAACAAAAACAAAAACAAAATAAAAATAAGAAAAACAAATAAAAACAAAGATAAAAATAAAACAAAAAATGAAACAAACAAAATGAAGGGGAAATCGAAGAAACAACCCAACCGGAAAGGAGAGCCAAAGCTCGGAAAAGAAACATAATAAAATAAAACAAAATAAAGTAAAGTAAAACCAAAATAAGATAATCCGAACACGAGCCAAAAACCTGGACACGCAAGGAGGGAACAAAGGGGAAAAAAATACCCCAGAAAAAGACGAAAAGTGCTATGTACCTACTAATCGGCCTGGTACCTTGCTACCCTGTCTGCCATCTCCTTCCTGCCTTCGTCCACCGCGGTCTCCCTTCTATTCCTCCTGTTGCCCCCCCTGCCCCCATTCCCTTGGACGGCTTTCCTTCTACTCCTCCTGTTTCCCCCCCTCCCCCCTTTGTGTTCTTCTCATTAAACCAAAATACCTTGTAAAAGAAAGAAACAACGAAAGAAACCAAGACAAAATAAATAAATAAATAAATAAATAAAAAGGGGAGCCAAAGCTCGGGAGATAGAAACATACCAATGCCCGAGCATGAGCCAAAATGGACATGCAAGGGGGAAAGAAAGGGAAAAAAACACCCCGGAAAAAAGAAACAAGTAAAAGAAGGAAGACTGGGAGGGCCAAATAAAACAGGCTCGTCACCTACCCACCATGCAAGACTCCCTTCATAAGGATGGGAAGGGGAAAAATAAATAAATAAATAAATAAAAGAAAGAAAAAAAAAAAAATTCACGGAAAAATCAAAGTACCAAGACATCACATTCCGAGCAGCCGCAGCAGTTGGCGGTACGAGTGGCATAGATAGAAAGGTTCCACCTACTAGTCGGCCTGGTACCTTGCTACCCTGTCTGCGGTCTCCTTCCTACTTTCATCTACCGCGGTTTCCCTTCTACTCCTCCTGTCCCCCCCCCTGCCCCCATACCCTTGTGCGGTGTTCCTTCTACCCCTCCTGCTGCCCCCCCTCCCCCCGTTCCCTTCGACACCACCCACGGCGGATGCGCGGCGCTGTCTGCTCAGCTTTGCCTCATCCTCGTACCACCTGCCCATGAACCGTTCAGCTGCTTCGAGGACCCCCCGGTACCACTTGCCCACCTTTTTTGCTGCAGTGGGCCACAGCGCGGTCCCAACTCCAAAAACTAAGGGGGAGTGTTCCGTTGATCCCTCGTTGGATTTGAACACCCTAAGGTCCTCAGCTATGGCTCTAGGCCAAGTCTTGAGTTGTCCGCCTGGTTTCGGGTTCTCCCCACCAGCGATCGTCCCGAACATCAACCGACGGGGGCAGTCGCCCCTTGTGTTGTCGCACCAGGGCCCCGGCAAAGAAGAGCCGCCGTTTACGGATGGTCGTTTCGATGCTCTCGCATCGTGTCATCCTGAGGGCCTTCGCGTACGAGAGGGTGGTGTGGTCGGTGCGTAATCGGCGCTGGAAGCCAATGACACGCAAAAGGACTTCGTGGTGGGCTGATCGGAGCTTGGCAAAGTGGTCCGCATTGAGGGTCCACGTCACACACCCGTACAGCAGGGTCTCAATGACCTCGGCCTTCAGCATGCGGACTTTCAGACTAAGCGGGGCGGTCGTCCTATCATACAATTCCGGGCCAAACCGTTTGAGGCATGCCCGCATGAGACGGATCCGTCGTTCGATTTCGAGCGAGAGGTCAGCGCTTTCGTGGATAATGCCGCCTAGGTATAAAAACTGGGTCGTCTGTTTATACCTCTGGCCTGATGCTTCGATCGCGAGCGGTGGGGCGAGGGATGTCTGGTCCGGTGTTCGTAGCAGCATCGTCTCTGTCTTCTTTTCCGATACCGTGAGGCCTGCTGCTTCGAAGACAGTCACGATGACTGTCATCATTTTAGCAAGGCCTTCCGCCGACTTCGAAACAATTCCTGCGTCATCTGCGTACAACATGCCCCACACAGCCCTTTGCACGCATGCCAACGGTTCCTCTTTTCCGACTACACTGCCCTCTTCGAGGTGAACCAAATCCCTTACGATGCTTTCGTCTTTGCTGAAGCGCACCAGCACGACGTGTATCGCAGCAGCGAAGAACACGTTGAACAGTAACGGTGATAGCACGCAGCCTTGCCGCAGCCCCTGGGTGACATTAAACCAATCCGAGTGCTCGCCGTCATCCGCACGCACGCGAGCCCGCATGCCTTCGTGGAAGTTGCGGATAACTGTGAGCATCTTGGTTGGTACGCCAAGGCGTGTGAGTACCTCCCACAACAGTTCCCGGTCGACAGAGTCGTACGCTTTCTGCAGATCGATGAAGCACATGTACAGGGGGATTTTCCTCTGTCGTCCGAGCTCTTGCAACCGGCGCACGACAAACAGCATGTCGACCGTCGACCGTGCGGGACGGAAGCCGCACTGTTCTTCAGGAAGTATTTCCTCGGCCTCGCAGTAGTTGCTAAGGCGGGACGCAACGATTTTCAACAATATTTTGCCTGCGTGGGCAACAAGCGAGATCCCTCTGTAATTGTTGCAATCAGTTCGATCCTTTTTTTTGTGAAGGGTCTTGATGATAGCATCTTTCCATTGCTGGGGGACTTCGCCCGTTACCCACCATAGACCAGACTATATGTTTTGTTTTTTCTCCACTATCTTTTTTTTTTTTTTCCTTGCACACTTTCACTTGCCAGCTTCTGGATAAGCCATGGTCACAGGTGTCATCCCTTCTCCTCCCCAGTTCTTGCCTTCAATTTTTATCGCGCATAGGGTTCAGCAATCCCACTGCTCGTCAATTGTTCATCGAGTGTTGCTAACTCACGCTCTCGCGCTTTCCGCAAGTTAATTTTTCCACAAGAAAATGTCCCAAAGAATCTATACGAGCATGCACTCGTCGGGCTCGGACTCACGAAACTGACCTATACCAGGCTCGAGGATAACCTGATACGCCACCGGGGCGAGACTATCTATAGTATCTATAGACTAATGGTTGGTGTTGACATTCTTACTGCTGTATGTACGTCGGGAATTCTGAGCTGCGAAGAACTAATATTATATCTATTTTATTATAAAAAATGAAAATACACTCCAGCTGTGAGATCGAAGATTTCGTCGAAACTCATCTTTGCAAGCTGTGTGTGATACTCCGATCGCGTATATTACGGGTTGTGTGTCCTCATTAAGGATAGTCTATAGGTCGGCGACTCCCCTTACGACTACAGTGTAGCTATCAGGGTCAACAGGGTGATTTTAGTCAGTCTGTGCGCGGAAACTATTAAACCCGTTTCTGAGGGGAACAAAATCTGACAGCTGTGGATGGAAATGTACCCTTTTATCGAGTGAATCCTGTAAATCAAATATCCGGTGAGGG